>CM037778.1:86776941-86826941 GCA_021229015.1 Solen grandis
CCCTTGAAAAATAAAGATCTGTGTGATTTCTGCAGTGACAATAATGTGACTTTTTGTAATCATAATACAGAATATTATTTTCATTGAAGATCCATCATGATGTGATTACACAATGTGATATTTGATAGATATATATATATATATTTTTTTTATTAATTCCCAAATTCCGCTACAAACTGTCACGATCAAGAAAAAAAAAAGAGAAAAACATACGGTTAGAACAGAGTTACCTTCCCTAGTAATCAATAAAAATATCAGCAAATGTTGTGGTGTGTAAGAAAACCCATCACTGTAAGTGTTTAAAGTATTCCTGGGATGGTCTCAGCAGACTCGCAATCATTACAGGTCTGTCAGCATTACAAACCTGTCCACATTATATTTATTACAGGGACTGTCAATATTACAGGCCCATCAACTTTACATGCATGTGAACATTTCAGGTCCTTTAATATTACAGGCCTTTAAACACAACAGGACTGTCAACATTACAGACTCATTACAATATTACAGGTCCCTGAATATTACAGGCTTGTCAACATTACAAGCTCATCATCTTTTCAGGAATGAAAATATTACAGGTCCATAAATATTACAGGAAAACTGTTAACATTATATGACTGTCACCATTACAGTCACATCAACTTTAAAGGCATGTCAATATTACAGACATATCAACATTTTAGACTCATTTCATTACTTGCCAATAAATAGTACAGGCCTGTAATTGTTACAGGCCCATCAACTTTACAGGCGTGTCAATATTTCAGGTACATAAATATTACAGGCCTGTCCACATTACTATCAGCTGTGATTCACTCAGAGGCCCCCAATTTTTTATTATCCAGATAAACTTACTTCATTTTCATATGATTGGGAAATTAATTCTTACTACATATCCCTCTCAAAGGATCCTGGGTTGGATCAGTACTTTGCACCCAAACAGGGATCAAATTCCCGATCCATATATGCTATACCAATGGGTCATGGCCATGTCAAGGATAAGGGAAGAAAAATCATACATGTTTACTAGCACACATACAAACTGCACAATTATTCAGAGCACTCAAAACAACTAACTTAATTAATGTAGTTGATCATTACCAATACGATACCAATGCCATTCAATGCATTAATTTTAATCTACATGTATATATTTAATTAAATCTAAGTAAGAACAATAAGTGATAAATTTTGCATCATACTGCAGAAGAGCTCACATTGACGGAGACAATTCAATTAGTTGTAATTGGTTATTAGACACTGAACACCAGCTAGATATACAGAGGCTAAGAGAATTAGGACCTTAATAGCCAACATTGGAATAATTTTCATTGTCATGCAATATTTATCGCATTTGTTGAACTTTTATGCAGTAATTAATTTGGCTGAAATGATGAAATGCATGTCACTATTTCTTAATTTCCTTAAGTTCTAGCATAATACTGAGTAGACATGTTACAATACAGTATTGATACATACATCAATATTGTATAACACACAAAAGTAAATGGTAGTCCATTTATAATGTATAAATTGATACATCTATCTCAGCGAATACTGCTTAGTATATTTACCAGCACTAAAGTCAAAAGGTTTAAGTCCCCATAGAGGCATAGGGTTGTTTTGAACCCTTTCCCTCATATAGACTCATTTTGACGCACTCAGTAGGTACCACATAAAGCCTGATCTGCAGAAAACCACAGTTAAACCTTACCAAATTTGATTAAAAAATCCTCATTTCCAGACCACTGAGGAGCAGCGAACAGCATAAAACCTGATCAGCCTGCGAGTATTATTAGCTGTTAACCCTTTCCGTCATATAGACTCATTTTGACGCACTCAGCAGGTACCACATAAAGCCTGATCTGCAGAAAACCACAGTTAAACTTTACCAAATTTAATAACAAAATCCTCATTTCCAGACCACTGAGGAGCAGCGAACAGCATAAAACCTGATCAGCCTGCGAGTTACTCGCAGGCTGATCTGGTTTTAGCTGTTCGCATAGGTCTTTTTATGGTGTCCTCTATGAGGGAAAGGGTTAAGCTATACTAATAGTAGCTACTGACTGCCTGCCTGCAGGTGTTTGGTAAGAAGGCCAAGGCATTATTGGATACAGTGCAGCTCCATTATAACGCTATGTTCGGGGTCAAAGTCTCTGGACATCTCATTATATTTGTACACGTTGTAACTGTAAAAATGCATCTTAAGTCAATTAAACAAATCAATAAATGTCACTCTGGATTTCATTTCTTAATGGGGTGTATTATGAAGGATCTACAGAGCACTCAGAGGTGGTCTCTGAAACCATAGATAAATAGAGGTTATCCGAACTCTGCAAATGTTGCTTTTTCCAAGCTAATCCGGGGGTACATACAAATTTTCCTTTTAGGTCACTACCATTAAATCAACTTGTTGCATTTATTTTTGATATTTTTACCATTAATTAGTGCAACACCAAGAAATTGTAACTGTAATTGTTTGTACCCCCGGATTACTGAGTTTCCGGAGTAACACTATTGCCTTATGATACTATCCAAACACTTTATATTTACTTGACATATCACAAATAACTATTCACCATTCATGTGACAAAGGGCTTAAAATTTTCCCCCTTCCAAAATTCAACCAGATATAAAAATGTGCATTATTTGTTTATTGATTCCAAAACAGAAAAAAAAGGGCGTACCTGCCTCCTTATTCTCCAAAAATAAAAATAGGTCAAACTTAGAAAAATCTCTGGAAACTTACCAACACATAAGCACACAAGTCTCTTATTACTGCTGCTAATAAAGATGTTGTTTGCCATTTATCTAATATCTATCTATCTATGAGACAAACATCAGACAAAAACTTTCTCATAGTTAAAACTTTCATCCCTGCTTTAACTTTCACGCTGTCTCTGTGAGGTGTAAAATGCCTTCTAACTTCATTAATGGCTGAAGCATAAACTTAATGATTTGGATAATCAATCACATAGCTAGGAAAATGTGAGTTCACCAGGCATATAGGATGTGACCATTCTGCCATGTCATAAACAAGCATGGTTAATTAATTTACCATACAATGCTAGCATTAGGTTACTGTTCAACTGGTTTTCACTCTAATGATACATTTCACCTGTCAGAAGAGGTCCCGCAACAGAAAAGATGCCAACATTAAGAGATAAAGCTACTGTTCTATTAGAGAAATCAATATGAATTTCAGTCTTGCATGGTCGGTGCAGTTGTTCTGCTGGTTGTAAGAATTATATTCTGTCCTCAACACATTGAAAAAATTCTGAAAAAAATGTCAATATAAAAGATGGACCATTCTAACCTATGAACAGAAAAATGAGTAGATACCATGGACTGATGAAAAACTAAGTTTGAAAACTGGAGTTCGTGAGAAAGAAAATAAATAGAACTGATCAGTGTACTGAAATCGCCATTTCATAATGTAAAATTGACTGACAACATCCACACGTCAGGCCCTAAATTCTTGTGTTTTATTGGGTTTTATGTCCCATTAACAACATTTCAGTCATTTTGGATACACTTGTTGCCTGAAATAGTCATAGAGATAGCAAATCACTGCAATAGATCAAAGATTAGGACATGCTGCTATATCTGGTACTGATATCCTAGTACCAGACTCAGGGGAGTCCAGGAGGGTGTCCAGCAAAGTGCCTTGAATGGTTAGGCCAAAATGTTGCCTTGGCAACATGCCTTGGCAAGAATGGGGACAAGATATTTTACCCCTGAACTGATACCAGTTTCAAACTGTTTGTTTGATTATTGGGTATGTCGCACCGACAGTATTTCAGTCATTTGGAGACTACTTAAAACAGATATTGTGCTGCCACACTGCAGTATCATGCCATAGACAAGTGGCATGATACCACATCCAGTCACATTATTTCAAAATTGGGCCAACAAGTCCTGAAACTACCCTAGACGCTGAGTGCCAAGCAAGGGAGCTATACCAATACCATTTTTTACGACTGGTATGTTGCGGCTGTGGATTGAATACACAACCTCCTGCTCCTGAAGCAGATGCTCTAACCACTCGGCCACTGGGGACAATGAACTGATACAGACAGGAAGCATGTAAAATTGTACTGACAGGGGCAGCAAATCAACCAACTTTTCCCTTTTGTATTTTATGTACGTTTCTGTTCTCTTCTGGTTTACCCAATTATCACTCGATTGGTCCAAAATCAAACCTTATCAACAACAGAATTAATGGATTAATAACACCATGCAATTTGAATATATGTATTTCACAATATGACACTGAATGACCTGTGACAATGAACATCATTTATTATTATGCAATCAATGGCGCGAAGATTTAATTATCTGACCGTAAGTCTGTCATCATGGTCGTCCCTTAATGAAGTATTTGCCCTTGTTCATTAATGGACTTGTCTCTTTCGTCAACAGATCGGTAGGAAGAGAGAAAGGCAAACAAACCTAGTGTTTTTCAGTATGTTTCCATGGCAATGCACTTGGTAACACCTGGTTACTCATTAGATGCTGTTTTGTTTTTTCTTCTGTAAGTGGTATATATAGGAATTAATGAACAAAATACCATAATGATTTCCTCATGCACTTTTGGGGAAATAAGAGCTAAACAACATGGCGCCATGTCAAGCTGAATTTTACATAGGATACGATCAATAAAGCAAAACCTCTTATAAAACTTCTTTTTCAAAATGTCATCTTACAATACAATATGAAATACACCCTAAGGATGACAGCAAACATGAACTTTTTAGCTATTAATGTGTCTAGAAAAATAAATATATAATAAGGATTTGCTTTCATCAATGGAGTGAACATATTTTTTTCAATAGTATTTCAAGAGATCTACAGTCCTCAAGCCTGTACATTAATATTAATATGACCTACCATGTGAACTGAATCACCTTTATTGATGTTTTGCTTTAACATATAAAATAGAAATAGTAATCCTTCCCAAAAAAGGACTGGTACAGTGGCGCTATCGTATCAGTTGTCAAAAATAGACATTTTAGAAAGAGAAATAGGACAGAAGATAAATTTTTTACAATATTTTGGTCTTAGAAAAGCAGTAATGAGTAACATAGATAAAATAAGCATGTCATTTAAGAATATCTCAATTTTTGATTTGCAAAATCCATCAATTTCTTGTTACCTGTTCCCATTTATAATCAAAACAAATGCAAACAAAATCATATATAATACATTTATTAAAAATAAAGAAGTTCCAACTAGTCAAATTAAATGGATATCATTATATGAACATATCAATTTGAATTGGGAAAACATTTATGGTGACGTATTTAAATATACTAGAAATACTTACATTCAATGGCTTCAAACAAGAATAGTACCAACAAATTTCTTATTATTCTATTATTCAAAATGAAAATTGTTCAAACTAGTTTATGTTAAATTGTCATCATAGAAATATTATATTCCGAAGAAGAAGACATTCTATATATCAGTATATTTCCATAGCGAATCCTGTTGACGATACTCATAGTAAAAGATCTAACTTAAGGGGGTGGGGTTCTTTACAAATTAAAGACTAATGGACTTTTAAACAATATAGTAATCACGTACGAGTAAGTCTTTGAGTATTCTTATGATTGATAAAACAAATGAAAAAAAAAATTTTATATTTAAAACAGCGAGTAAAATATAGCAACAGTTCTTTTATAGGAACAAATAATTTGTGCTGATGGTTAAAAGCATGGGACCAATTTAGAAGTTGTTTGTAAATAAGATTTTCTGCTATCATCATGTATAAGCTGCGATAAAATTGGCGACCTCTTCACTAATTACTTCCGGTCCTCTTTTTTTTCTTTTAATTAATTAATTGTTTAAAGAAGCAGCAATACGGGTATCTCTTTCTCTCTATATATAAGGTGCAAGTTGCATGCAGTTGTTCATGCATCATTACATTTTTTTCGGCTATTTGACAGTTAACCAGAAGTTCTCTAGCACATGCTATACTTCTATGTGTTCGTTCACAAGCGCTCAATGAGCGGTCGCGATCATATATAAAAGGGCATGGATCAATTATATTCATATTTTTTTAAGAAAAGATGTTGTGTGAATTAACACAAGTAGCAGAGTATTAGATATCAGTAAAGTAGTTATCATTTGTTTTTTATTGTGATTGTTATTATTACACGTACTCATAAAAATATATTTATAAATGATCTTCATTAAAAAAAAAAACCAGAAAAAACCCCTTTCTCTCATTACATGATTGTACGTTCAACAGTGGTCTCGATGGAGATCACAGAGTCCGTCGCTTTTTCAGGGGGAGCGCAATTTAGTATGTCCCCATTTCTTGTCGCTCGCTATGATTATTTTAGATGAACACACGGATTACCAGTTATATGTAACGATAAATAATGTTAACAACATGAAGTTTTTGCATATTTCTGGACTTGTAGTCAAATCAAGCTTGCAGGTATAAAAATGTCATATAAACCGTGCTTACCGTATATCGTATAACGTAAATCGCAGATCGTATGGTATCAGATTATAAATGCATCGCATCGTATAGTAAAGGAAAATCAAACTTGCTATCGTACATCGCATATCGTTCATATTTCAATCGTATATCAATCTTATTTTTTGACAACTGATACGATAATGCAAACAATCAGATCGGGTTTTCTGATTATACATTCATTTTGTAAAAAATCAGCTCCAAGAGGATGATCTTTACAAAAAAAGTTTTCTTCAGAGGAATTAACTGACATTTATTTATTTCGGCAGTTCAGGTAAGAATGGGAAAAAAGTTCCCATTACAGATTGTGTGCACCCCCTATTTCTCTGTAAATATCTATTCATGGTCTGCTCCACTGAAATGTGTCTTTCATCAATATGAATTTTCTTTTGGTGCCTACTTCTCCTGTTTCAATATAAATAAATCAGATATTGCAATTTTAAAATCCAAACTATTTTAACATAGGTCAGATGTGTTAAGTCAGTTTGACATAATTATGACAGTTGTGTAGAGTTGCTTTGGCATAAGAATGTTGTGTTGAGTTGCCTTGACATATGACAGTTGTGCTTACATAAGACAGCGACTCCTTCCTATTATCTGAACCTAGGATGAGTCCTGCAGGTTTTCTGATTTTGCTCTCCTGTTTTCTGATTGCTTTGCAGTGTTCCAGGACTTTTAGCTTAGAAGTTGTGTGAAGTTGCTTTGGTCTCCAAATCCAAGTTGCTTTGAATTTTGATAGTTGCATTGAATTGCCTTGACATTGAAAAGTTATGTAAGAATTAACTTTGGACAATTCTGTAGAATATTGTTGAGTTGCCTTCATATATGACAGTAGTGCAGAGCTGACAAAGGGATCCATTGTCACAATACAGTGAAAGTTAATTGGCACTAATAAAACACTAATAAATTAATGTCACAAGAATACTGTTGTCAGTATCCACTAGGCATATGAACAAAATCAGTAAACCGTTGGATTTTTTTTCTTTATTCATTCTTCCATTATGGTAATTTTTGCCAGGGGACATTACAGATTTATGACAATGCTAAACAAAACTGATCAATTAAACCCCAATGAAATGACAGATCACCCAAGCTTTGTCTATCACGATGCATAGAAATCTTGATCCAAAGTCTTGCATATATTAATCAAAATGATGCGCTTGAAGAAATACGAGGGACATACAATTTAGATCTGAAGCTTATGGTATTATGTATTCATGAATAATTCAAAGAGGTCTTTGTTTGTGGCCATAGTTACTAGGGAATATATTTGTCCTATACATGCAAAATGTGAGGGTTCATCCAATGCAAAACATATCCCATCACTTTCTGACAAAATGGTGCCATACACAAAAAATCTATGATGATTAATATCACATAGGTCTCAAACAAATGTACCCAAGTCCCTAAACAGTTGTAATATCTGCCTAACTTTGTGTAGAATTAAATCTATGCAGTTCAGCTGGGTATGTTACCAATGAAAACAACTTCAAGGTTTATATTAATTACGATACATTTTCAAATTGAAATGAAAGAGAAAATACAGAGTTTCCATTGATATTTGCGCAGATTTTTTTTAATGCTACCTAAAACACTGGTTTTTAATTTGTGCATGAAAAGGTGCTCTTGGAATTTTACTAAGCCCAGAGATTATTGGTATATAGCTAATGCAGTTAGCCAGTTCATTTTGACAATTTGTATTATTTCAAAATCCAGTCAAGTTACTGGGATATTCTGGCTGGACGTTAGACTCTGCTGATATATTGTGCCAATAAACATTGTGACCAAATATGGTAAAGACTTGTCTATATTTGCCAAAATCAGAGAGAGACATCTTAAATGGATACTTCCTACCCACCATCCTGCAGAAAATAAATCTATAACACGTTATGCCTTAAGACGTGTATATAATAAGATTGAAAGCAGGGACTCCTTTCCAATAAAGCAGTTAATCTTGAATCTTGTGCCTGGTGACTGGTCATAAAAACAAATATCAGGGACAGAAGTACAGACAATAGGACAAACAAATCATATTTCCTCAGAAGACTATTTTACATTTTATCTTGATGTTATTGATTTTCCTTGAATCATTTACTTTACTTAGACTGGTCAACATTCTATGATAATTTAAGCTTACAATGCTTGCAAAGGTCTTATATCCATTTTATTTTGACATTTTCAAAAATCTCCTTTTTCTTTTTTCTTCAAATATACAAAACTACAAGAATGTATATAACTATTTCTCCTAGTACAGTCAACCCTCGTTACACCGGCAGTGTTTGTAAATCTCAATTTTGCCGGTGTATCAAATTTGCCGGTGTAATGAGCGAATCCTATTTTCCTATTTACACATCCCACCTACTTAACCGTAATGTTGATTTCGGTAAAAGGAGATTTTATATATAATAAATGATAAGGCTAATATAACTTTTATGATGCATCTGAATTAATTTTACACGTATTTCATGTATCATGTGTGAGTGTGTATGTGTGTGTGATTTGTGTAAAATTATACGCGTATTCATGCTTTACCCTACTTTGTAAATATGTAGACGCTATTGTAAAGGTAAAAGACAGAATAAACAACAAACACAATGGTAGGTTAAGATCATTTTTTTTTTTAAATAATAAGATATGTTGTTTTTTTCCAACAGAATTTTACACTTATTTCTCTATATCTAATCTTTGTAACCAATAATTCACACATTGGCCTCATCAAGCACATTCATAAGCAATGGAATTTCCCACCTAACACTCCATGTAACTTATCTTCATAATTAAATCATGATTTAATTCACACAAACTGTTCTCATTAAACAAAACTTAATTCTTAGGCTTCGCTGTAAAGAAATCCATTACTGAGTTAACTATTGTTGAAAATCATTACAAACTGACAACACGTTGATTGAACTCGACTAAATTGGTAATCAAAGGCATTTTGAAAGCCGTGTTATAAACAAAACAAACTGATCACCTCATTAATTGATACCACTTATCGATATCATCTGCAAACAATGCAGCTATTGGTTTGATCAAAAGTATGTTTTTTTTTATCCATGTTAAATTAAACAAAAACGGACTACCACACCTATTTCAATCCCTAACAATGGTAATCTGTCTAATTAAAGGCAAGTTGTTGACACTTCTACTGGAGTGGCATCCCATTTTTTACTCTCTCAAACAATGAAATCCTCCACTAAGAAATGCGGCATATGTAAACAAATGTTCAGCTGTG
Organism: Solen grandis; assembly: GCA_021229015.1. Lineage (NCBI taxonomy): Eukaryota > Metazoa > Mollusca > Bivalvia > Adapedonta > Solenidae > Solen > Solen grandis. Next base: position 86,786,664 of record CM037778.1, read on the forward strand.
ATCACCCGTGTAAAGACCATGTCAAATTGCAAATTAACAACGGCATACACAATAAACAGGTAGTGTACCAGCAGGGGACTAGATTAACGCCTTTGGCGAAAATCGGCAATATCAAAAGCCTCTGTAAGGCTGCTGCTAAAACGAAAAGTGATTACACAATGAAATGGAGATTCGTCTGCCGAAAATTGCTGCCGGTACCGGAAGCCGAATTTGCCATTGTAAAGATAGAAATAAAGAACAAAGAAATCCGTTACATGACTTTTATTGCCGGATCCCGAATTTGCCGTTGTATCGAATGCCGATGTAATGAGGGTTGACTGTATAACGCTCAGTAAACATTTTGAAGAGAACACTTATGTCCCTAATTGCATACAGTACTCTGCTAATGAATGCGGATGATTTATTTGCCTATGTTTATGAAAGTACTGAAGCACCATCAAAGATTTGTTTCCGAAGTATTGAAATATCCACACAGACTTAATTCTAGCACACAATGCAATATCCCAAAGGACTGGGAAAACCCAGTCATTGTGTGGGAGTGCACAATCTACAATTGATTTGCTTGTCATCTCTGGATCTACACTGCATTCCAGAATTTTCTCTCTCCACATTTCAATATCACAGAGTTGACAGTGCATCAAACTGTCATCTTTTTTTTTTTAAGACCATTTTTTTTTGTCAGGCATTTTTCTATACAATTAAACTGGTCCCAAAATAGTTTGGAGGTCTGTCAAGAAACCATTCAATATACAAAATTATACAAAGATCAGTCTAAAAGTGAAAGTTCTTATCTTTATTTCTCAGCAAACTCAGATTGAACAAGAAATACTTCTCAATATTAATTCTAGAAGCCTCAAATTGTAAAAGCATATCTGACAGTTTTTTGTTGTGTTTTTTTTATTTTAATATTTTCAAGAAGTTGTCAAAAACAATCCATTTCATGCAAATGGAAGGAAAGGTAACTGTATTTAGCATACACACAAACTAGCTAGAACTTTCTATATTATGCTGGGCGGTCTTGTCAAATCAAGATGTCCTAAAAAGATGTCCTAAAAGTGTTCACCGTAAACTCCACTTGTAACAATATCACTTGTAAAGATATACTGCTTGTAACGATATAGAGCCAAATGTCCCTGCAGACACCCTATATAATTCATTGTAAACAGCACCGCTGAGAAAAGAGTGAATCAGATTATTATTCTTTGTTTAATAAGCCCATCAGTAATATCCCTTTTAGGAAATGTTTGTTTTGGATAGAGACCATGATTTCAGATTTTAGTAACACTGGTATAGTGTTTCTTCATAATGAGTAAGATTGCTTGTGACGATACCCAGATGTAATGATATTAATATCATGGTCCAGTAAATATTTGTTATAACCAGAATTAACTGTATTTAATTATCACATTAGTTTGATAATTGCTAAATATTGTAAAACTGTACCAAATGTAATATCAGATTTCATGCACAATATTCAAAAGTAATGTCAATGTTAAACTTTGAATAAAATCAAGGATACAATTTAACCCTTTCCCTCATATATACTCATTTTGACGCCCTCAAAAGGTATCACATAAAGCCTGATCTGCAGAAAACCACAGTTAAACCTTACCAAATTTAATTACAAAATCCTCATTTCCAGACCACTGAGGAGCAGCAAACAGCATAAAACCTGATCAGCCTGCGAGTTACTCGCAGGCTGATCTGGTTTTATGCTGTTCGCATAGGTCTTTTCATGGTGTCCTCTATGAGGGAAAGGGTTAAACAATATATAAAAGTCAAGATGAAAAATACACAACAAAAACCTACATACAATCATGTAGCAACAAAATTGTTTGTGTAAATGAAAATGCAAACAGTAAAACATCCTTCCATTTCTAGCAACATGCATTATTCATGTGTGACCAAACAAAGTCAGACAGGGTCTGACTTAGAAGTTCTATTAACGTTTACCTATATTAGAGATAATGACTACCCTAAATCCCAGTATTTTATATGCAGTTGTGTATGTTCCGCACCTACGATTATCAGACGAGATTTTGGGAGAAAAAAACTATTTCCATGTATTGTGGGCATGTTCTTTTTACTTTCAGGTACTTCAAGGTCTGACTGGATTATAAACAGACTCAGGCCCCTCAGTACTGGAGATTCTAATTTTAACACACTATTCCAACACCTTTTGACATTAAACTTACATCTTTTTGAATTTATTTTCTTCTTTATATATCTTTTAAATATGCAGACTAAAATTTAAAATAAAACACAGATATTAATAGATATATTCTATAATAAATCTGCGCCACAACATTTCAAAGATTTCTCTCAGAAATGGCTTTTTTTCTAAAAGAATTTCTACATCTTTGATAATAAATTTGCTGAGGCTTCAACAACATGAAACTTACTAAGTAAGCTGAAAAACAGTGCCTCTGATATTAAATCAAGAGCTATCATTGAAGATGATGAATATCCCCAGATACTTCATCACACAGACAGATATGAATGACTCCAATATAGCTCCCATATACTTCATATCTGGGGGTATTATAAGGGGAAGTAATCCATCTAGAAAGAGTGATTAAGTCCTCTGCAAAAGCGAAGCTGAAATGGCTAACTAAAATGTTTTTGTTCTATGTGAATTACGTAATTATCCTTAAAAAAATTAATTTCGTACCTGATTCATATATACAATAACATACATTATTGATATAATTTTCTTCTAAAAAAATTGTCAATCAAGGAGATATGCAGAGGTTTTTGTCGCCCTATGTACCTACTGCACTTAACATTTTGTTCTATACAATGTAACACAATTGCAACATTGGAACAGTTAACTTTCCAACAGAATGATTTGGTCTGGTCAAATTTTACTCATGAAAACTTAAAGAAATGCTGCTTAAAGATATGCTGCTTCAGGTATATAAAGCTAATCAGAATGGGAATAGAAAACAGGCTAATTGTTTCATAGCTACCACTTTACATGTTATGGACCTAATATTCAAAGTTTTTAACATTTTTCAAATTTTTGCATTCTTTATTATCAATAATATTTTGAATATAATTTTTATTTTTTAAAATATTTCAAAATTAATGCAATTATCAATAATACCCATACCTGTGTGGAAGATGTTTTGGGAAGGAAATCACAGGAGAAACTGAATAATAACAGGAGAAGGAAATTGCATAATGGTGGAAACAATTCAAAGGTAAAGTCCTGAAAGGTTTCATGCATGTATTCCCTCAACCATGGCGAGTGAAGATTAGTGCAGGACAAGTAAAAAGTCTGAACAATTTCATTGTATTTTTCTTTATTTAACTACCTTAAATGTGTAAAGGGATAGTGAAAAGTTCAGAGATTGTACAACACTGTTTATTTCCAATTCATGACCTTTCTAATTAACATTCATATCATATTTTCAGTTGCTACTCCTATAGCTAATATATTTCATGTTTATAATATTCATATGGAATTTCTGATTCTCATATCAATCCCAGCTGACATTTATTGGCCATCTTAAATGACCCCCAAACACATGAATAATCAACATTTTTTTAATTAAAGCAATACACATAATGTTGTTTTAATCAATATCACATACACTAGTAATGTTGCTTTTTTAAATTTAGAATATTAAAGCATTTTTTTCCCTTTAAAAACACATAAATTTATCAGAAATACCTTTATCATCCCTATAAAAAGTAATTCAAATATTATATCAATAACATTACAGGTAAATATAGAACGTAACAGAACAGTATAATTAAAAAGCAAGCTAGATTAGGGTAAACTCATCTAATCACACTCTAGCTAGATTAAACACCTACCCTTTTGGCTTGGATTTCCTGCAAAATAAACCACAATCAATATATAAAAATGGTTTTATAACTTTTGTACAAACAGTAACTTTTCCTGTGAAACAATTACATTTATTTAAAGTACTGCATCTCCCGGAATTCTCTGTCAATGAATATCAATTTTGTTTAAAGATAATTCAGTGGTATTTTTATGTTTGAATTGTGTGGAATTATAACACTGAATAATGCCAAGTTCAGGTTGTGCTTACTGTTCCCGGAAAACAAAGACCTAGGTAAAACAGGGATGGGAAACTCAATAAAAGCATACAGCTAATCACTTTATTTAGCAAACTTTAAGAGATCCATGGTAAAATCACTGAGGAAAATGTAACATTACAAAAAAATTATTTCTATAATGCAAGGAATTAATTTCCGTTGATTTATTTTTATAATTCTTTTAAATCGTGATCAAATTCAACCAGAGTAGCAGAAAAATAAAAAAAATTGCATAGTTCTTTACATGCAGGTACTTTTCTATTTTACATATAAACTTTTTAATTACTTATTTTGATAAATAGGGTATCATATTGATGGTAATATAATGTACTATTGCAAGATATAATTTACTTCACATAATCTACAATAGAAAAGATGAAAGAGTGACTTTGCGAGAACTGGACAATATGCCGCATGCTTTTGCGAGATTAAGACCAGTTTCCAATCTTTGTTTAATAGGTCTTTGCTGAATAAGTAACACTGAAATAGGTCTCCGTGTTTCAGAATTCAAATTACAATGCATATTATCTATAGTTGTTTTATAGAGTCTGGGGCATACATATCACATAAATAGGAAATAATATGTTTTAGTAACTTATCATGGCTTTGTATTTAGGAAATTTGACATTTTGCATACCTTTCGACTTGCAAGATATCAATTTTCTTATGCTACTTGTAGCAAAATACAAAGCAAACGAAATATTATATTATGCAATATAACAATTATTTTTCTGTTATTATATACCTATAAATCTTCAAGCCACATGAAGTCAGTTGATAAGGTTTTAATGAGTTTATTAAGTTTTCTCAAGAAATCAAATTTTTATCCATTACTATGGACTTGAAACCACACCCCTTGACATTTTAAAAATCCTGATTCTCTATATGTGCTACATAGGCACATACAATGCTGGAACCATACTGAAAGATGTCTGCACTGTCTGACGTCCCACTACCATATTTTGAACTGTATTTGTCACTGACAAAATATGGAATTTTCAATATGTCAAGTTTTATTTGTGCCATTTTTTTTTGAGCCAGAAAATTTATAGGTATATTAGTAAGAGAAATAGCTAACAAAAAGCAGTATCAATAATTCACTGAAAATAATTCTTTGTAAACCTGATAATTAAGATTCTTAACAATCTAAACTTTGCAGACTTAAAATACCACTCAATTACCTTTAAAGCATACATAGATTCACACTTTCACAAATGGAAATGCCAACCCACGCCATCATACAATACTAATTAGCAAAAGCAGACTGGAAGCATTCTCACTCGTTACACTGAACATGATCTCTGTCTGATCATGTTTGACAATGTTCCCTGACCTCAAAGGTACTACGGAACAGCAATCATTATAAAACCTCATCAACTTGCCAATATCTTGCAAGCTGATCTAGTTTAATACTTAAAGTAATGATCATTTTCTATGTAATTTCCATATGGTGAAAAGCTGTTAAAAGATTAAATTAAAGTATTGGCAACTTCCTCTGAAACTTCCATAAGGTGAAACTGTTAAAAAGATAAAATAAAGTTGCAATGACAGTGAAGTCTGTAAACAATATCTGTACATGGAAAACTGGAGGAAAAAAACAAAGGATCTGTAATAGGCATCTGCAATTATTGTGTGCTAAAAAGAATTGTTCAAAACAAATGGAGTAGATACAAATTTCAAGGTCATTTAGATCCCCCTGGTCTATACAGTTTAGGTCCATTATAATGCTTATTTCAATACAATGCTAATGTCATTACAATGCTAATTCCAATACAATGCAGCCAAACAATGGATTCCAAAGGTTGTTTTCACTATCAACTTGATTAACTTAGAGTGCATAATCATACACTTACGACTATCATAACAAGGTCAAATTAATTTTCTAGATTTTGGCCCCTATTTAATGCATGTTAAATGTTATGATTGAGCTGAACTATACCAATACATAAAAGGGACAGGATGTTTGATAGCTCTCATGTGTTGAATGGAATAGCCATGTGACATAATCTGAACCAGTCAAAATCTCTGTTCTTAATTCGTTGTGACAATGTTTTTTCATGATCCTAGTTTTCAAATACAATGTCATTGTAAGAATGGAGGCTACGGTAAGCCATTGGCAGTATTACTTCCACCTCAGAGGGAGTGGCAGAGCCTGTCTCCATGGAGACCATACACGCCCCCACAATCACCCTGATATGTACTTAATTATGACACTGCACATATTTGCATTGAATAACTCCATATTTTTTTAGCATTTCTAGGGGTTACGGACCACAACGACCATAAACAAGATACAACTCCCTTACTAGATGTAATCTACCATCACATACATCAAGTGATTGCTTGGTGATTAAAGCCGAGGTCTCGTTGCCTCAATAGTTTGTCTCCTAATTAAGTTAATCAATAAATCCATTGGTTTATACAATGTCTCGGCATACTTCCTTGCTAATATAAACTTCAGCATTGTTGAAGTAATTCCCCAGAGAATTGAGACAATTTGTAACACTATATAAACATGAGAAAAAAGCTTTAGGTTGACAAACATGTCATGTCCTCATTGATCCTTTTGCTTTACTTTTGTATTAATCTGACATTAATGTGTCAAATTCGAATGCCTGAAACCATCTATTGGTGCAAATTTATGATTTAAATTATTTAGGAGTCTGATATTCTACCTTTGCCACAGCAGTATTTCAATCATAATGTATAAATAGCAACATCTATGGTAATTACCATTGTTCCCATGGGTCAACTCTGTAGAATCATCAACCTATCAAAATCCAGCTGAAAGGTTTCCTCACTGACACCGAGATTCCGACACACAGCCAAGTGGGTTCTGAGTTGTCTCAATGTTAAGTTTCTTAATTGACTTGCCCTTTATCTATTTTGGACTGTATTATTAGCTGTTAAAGGGAGTGCCTTCTGATAAACTTATTGACTGAAAAGCAAACAGTACAGGCTGTGATCAGACTGCAAGTTTTCGTGGGGATTAATATTTGTGGATATAAAACCCACCACAAAATTGATGAAATTTAAGTGTCCCACGAAAATTTATGAATAATTTTTACCGTATCTAAAATAATCATTTACTTTTCACAAACACATCATTAATTACTTTGACACGGACTTCTCTCAAATCAAGACATTTTCCGTATTTCTACCGATTCATCAGCAAGTTTGTCTGGAGGACACATTTAATCCCCTTATTGCGCTTCCAAATTTTAGAGCCTGTGGCAGGAAGACTCTGAAACTAACACTTCAGACATAAAGTTTGCAAGACATTTATTTGTGGATCAGGATTATTTCATAATCCCTTTGGGAGTTGGAAGTTTGCAGCAGACACAAAATATTTCCCTTCTTACTTTTGTTCAAATGATTCAACCTTGGCCTTGGACTGAAAAGAAACCTTGGTTTATTCAAAAAAAAATCTTTCTCTTTTATTTGGCAAATGTCACTGATAGAAGGAAGGATTGGCTGACAGATTCACAAGACCATCCCTTTGTCTCCCTTATGCATTAAAATGCTGAACAAGCAGAAAATTGTAATTTTTTTTACAAATTTTATAAAAGAGATTTTGATCATTACTTGAGTGAATCTTTCATTTTTATTTAATATCTCAGGCAAATAACAACTTGTCAATACTTTGGAATAATGAATCCATTAATGAAAAGAAGATTGGGAACAATGAAAATACAAAAAGCAACAATAACTATTTGTGAAGCCTCATTCATGACATTCAACCATACAATTAACAATGAAATAACTTCGATCATCAACATATTTCTCAAGAACATTTCTGAAGGGCACACTAATAAGACAAAGAAATCCATATTTAATGTATGTGTTTTCAAATCCTTTTTTACTGTTGGAAAACCAGCTGTAAAATAAGCTCTCTCTCTCTCTCTGAAAGAGTAGAAAACTTGTGCCTCAAAGACTGAAGATGATATGGAAACAAATCTATATAAAATCTTAATCCTTTCTCAGTCAACAATCCCATTCTTCCTGTCGAAAAACACTTCGCCTAATCTCATTTATATAATATTAGATCTCATACATATGCATTGCGATAGATCTAAAATATACATAATCTCCTCATTTCCGTGATTAAAACTGTCTATAATTGATAGCATTGGGGTTCTCGGTATATTGGGCAAGTTCTATAACTTGATTCAGAATTACTGCAGGTCTCACAAAAGATATTAGGATATGCCGCTGCTTATTTCTTTATCAGTCGCTATGGCGGCTTCCATGGTTTCAATTGTAGACATATGACATATAGCAACGGCCAAACGACAACAGAGTGACACCTAATGACATTGATTTGTTAAGTGGGAAAAAAAGACCAAGGCCTGAATAAATGAACAAAAGATTAATTTCTAATCGGTTGATTAGTTAGGATACTGACTTTTTCTAATCAATGGATGGCTGCCTTGACAGTGTGGAGAGACCTGCTGCATCTTGTTGCATTAATAACACTTTTCTGTCAGATTGCCAGGTTACGTCAACATATACAGTCATTTATTATACGACAGTGATTATCAGTCTTGCAGAGCAGCGATTGATATTCCTACAAAAACCTTCAAACATCAAAGAAAGATGTACTTAGTGCCTCTAATTTCAACAGAATTTGAATTGATTTTATTTTTACAGGTGTTTATACTAACAGAAAGCGGTACAGAAACATACATTATTGAGAAAGATAAACATTTTCATAATTGCAAGCATTTAGGCATGAACACCTTAATAAACAGTGTCCCGTTTTTAATACTTTTTTCGTGGGTTACAATTGTTTTTAAAGTAGCTTCAAAATGGTAAATAAACCTATCAAGGTGGTTAGTTTTCCTAACAAATTCTTGACCTGTACGTATGATATAAAAAAAAATGCTGTCAAATGATTTTTCTGGTTAAAGCAGCTCGTTCACAGATGGTCATTGACTAAGAATTAAATTTTTAACTATTTGTGTATATTACATCTGTCAATACCCATCTACAGAAATATGGGCACCCAGTGCAGCCATTAAAAATGGATGGTTTCCCCATCACAGGCAATACCGTCACAAACTATATTGGATCTATATTTAGAATTATAAAAACTCTATCTGGATTCATTCACTTTTTACAAATGCGCATACTTCATAGGCTGAACTTACAAAATTGCTAACTTGAACTGGTCCAGGACATAGAATGTATCACATGGTACCACAAGCACCTGCTTCAGGAATATCATATTCTGTATTCAACTGATTTCAATAATGTGGTGTTGGAAGAAAAAAGCGTTTTGCTGTGCCAGTTGACCTGTATATCAAGAGTTTATTCGTCAGTTTCACCAACACTAGTGAGAGGAAGTAGAATTTTTTTGCTTTAAATTTCTACCGATCACCTGTGCATGAACTGTTTTTGACAATAAAAAGTTATTTAAAATCTCATTATAAATAAAAACATATAAAAAATATAAATGTGTAAAATATCTTTTAACTTGTGTTAGAATTCACCTGCACTAAGCAACCAGAAGGGAACTGTACAGTTTACCTCCATTAAGTGGCCACCAAAGAGTTTCCACTTTCTAAACACACTAACACATTCTGGTACTACAATAAGAATCTTAACCCTTTCCCTCATATAGACTCATTTTGACACACTCAATAGGTACCACATAAAGCCTGATCTGCAGAAAACCACAGTTAAACATTACCAAATTTAATTACAAAATCCTCATTTCCAGACCACTGAGGAGCAGCGAACAGAATAAACCTGATACTCGCAGGCTGATCTGGTTTTATGTTGTTTGCATAGGTCTTTTCATGGTTTCCTCAATGAGGGATAGGGTAAAAGGCCCAATATGTTGCCAAAAACAGGGTATATTCTTCGGACAGAAAAGCAAAATGTGTGCTACAGATTTATTATGAGATACAATCCATACATACTCACTGATGACAAAGTTAATACAAATAAAGAATTTATTACTAAAGATCATCCAATTATTTACAAAAATATCTAATTTGCATATTCCTCATAATTATCTTTGTCAATTTTCCTTAGACATTCCATATGTCTCTGTCAACGAATCACAAGTGCATTAATTGATGACTAATAGCAGATAAATTGTGATTCGATGACCATTTTTCAAATTCAAATTATTTCCAACAAGAGACTGCCTTCAGGAATACTCTTCAATGCAAAATGTAAACAATGAGATTATTTTGACTTTCATCCAAAATACTAAATGGTAATTTGATCAACATTTTCAATAGGTTTAACTATTATTTTACAGCAGATATTTGCATATTATATACCATTTGTGTAAGTCTACAATGTCAATTTTATAGTTTCTTTTTCATGAAAATTGAATCATTATGAAATATAATATGCCTTTAAAAAAAGGTATTTATTTATCTATTACAAATGTACATGTAATTGACAATGCTTCAGAGTGGATATATTGGCATTAATAATGGAAGAGGAACTACTTTTTTCCTTCCTGAGACAAATTGCTGAATCATCAGGTTTAACTGATCTCCCAGATATAGCTCAGATATCTGTAATGAAATAGTTTAAAAACAAGCCTACTTCCATCCTAATTTTCTGATGTTTTGAATGCTAATTAGAGAAACTGTCTAGAAATCTTTACACTAATCAACACAGATTATTCATGTGAAACACAACAAACCTGACCAAGATAAAACAATATTTTTTCTCAATTATTCTAGACTAAATTTAGAACTGATGAAATCTGAAGCTGGCTCCTTTTTTTTATCATCACACACATGTTAGTGTCTTCTTTAGATTTTAACGACCATATCTTTTTAAGCTTCACCTTTTATATCTGCTTATTTTCTCATGGCACACCACTTTAACCCTATAGCTCTAGAGGACTAGATGAATATTCATTAACTGAAATTTGTTTTGCATATGAAATAATGGATGTTTCATGTGTAGAATTATATGAGCAAACAGAAGAGTCCCTGATCCTTCCATGAGATGTCTGATTTCAGCCTCTTTAACCCTTTCCCTCATAGAGGACACCATGAAAAGACCTATGCGAACAGCATAAAACCAGATCAGCCTGCGAGTAACTCGCAGGCTGATCAGGTTTTATGCTGTTCGCTGCTCCTCAGTGGTCTGGAAATGAGGATTTTGTAATTAAATTTGGTAAGGTTTAACTGTAGTTTTCTGCAGATCAGGCTTTATGTGATACCTATTGAGTGCGTCAAAATGAGTATATATGAGGGAAAGGGTTAAGACCTTCCGGAAGGTGCAACCCAGTAAACATATAAATATAGTAGGCAGAAACAGTAAAACATCACCATAACAAACAAGAAATATCTTTAAAAAGGATATTCGATGTAAGAAAAAAAAAAGATAAGAAAGTTTAAGTGTACAATATAATACATTTTATTAATGCTAGAAAGTTTTAAATGGTTTGTGATTCTAAAATGATGCTAGAAAACATATTTGTTGCTAAATAAGGAGATATAATATACATGTACTAGCCAAAAAACACACAAAAAACACACACACACACACACACACACAGAGAGAAAGAGAGGAGAAAAAAATGTAATATAATGGAAACATAAAAAAAATTCCTCTCTAGGATTCCATCTCATGGGCCCTAATAGTTTAGCAGACAAGTGCTTAACCAACTGTGCCACAGAAGCTTTTACTATAAATAGCTTATGTTAGCTAACTTATACACGAGTTCCATTACCACAGTAAAGAGGACGTTTTCTAAAGTCTCTCACAACTGTTTACATATTCATCTGGGTGTTTTTTGTGTTTGAATTTTTCGACTGGATGTTTTTTATCTTTATATAGGTAAATTTCATTGTTATCTCCCAATTGACAATCATGCAGAAAGATATGCACCCTGAAACACCCTTTTCATGATGGTATATCCTAAAATAATTATGCAAACCAAAGAAACAGGTGCTTTTCCAAACTCTTCAGTTGCTAACCAAGAAATAGGTCAAAATCCATTTTATACAGATTATGCAGAAAAAACATATGCTGTAGCATTTATAAAGCCATTCATAAACAGACTGAATTGAATTTTATTTTTGAAAATATGACAAATATCTTAATCTTGTTATGGGGATATGTTCTAATTATATGCACATGTCTTGTCTGGGGATGTCTCTTAACTGTGATAAAACCAATTCCATGGTTTCTTTTGTACCTAATTTGGTGCATGGAACTTTCTTAGAGTTCTTAGAATGTTCATAAATAACCAAGGATGCTGACATAGTTCCCAATCTCTGTCAAAAAAACAAACAAACATGTCTTTGATAAACATGGACAAAAACCTGCTTCCTAATGAAGATTTATTTTTATTTATTTACTTTCCACATCACCTGGGTGAAAAAAAATGAGTTCATCAATAAAGGTGGTTCAACGGTGCGTCAGTACAGGAGACTTCATAACAATTGCCATTAATTGGCTGCCGAGATCAATATAGCAGCCGGATTCTCACCTCAGAAGTTGGTTTATTACCCAGTCAACGATGTTCATAGACTGATGTGAACATGTGATCCAGGGACATGTGTTTGGCTTCACACTGGGTACCAGAATAATAACAGAAATAATGTATTTTGGTTCCCTGTTTTTGGCAATGAAATAATTATATTGTTTTTAATCCTTTACCACTGAGGTACAACTGTACATGTACACGTTTTTACATCTCATTGGACAACTGACAACCCTGATCATACTGAACAATTTTTACTGGAATTCTTTACCTGTAAATTTTTATGAAACTTCCTTTATTCCCCAATTAAAAATTCTTTATTTATGATATGAATGTCCAGAATGGTTCCTGAATACCAGTTATGTTTAGACTTTATTTACTTACTTACTCATTTGCATAGCTACTAAGCAGTGGCTCCATTATAACGCTATATTTGGGTTCAAAGTTTTTAACTGTATTATATTGGACAAAATCATAACTTGGCAAAAGGTAGCTCAAGTTACAAAATCAAGGTTGGACGGTTATATTGATTTTCATGTTTTTAACAGAGCGTGTTATAGTGAAGCATGATGTAATGGATCTACACTGTGCTGAGAATTATTGACCAGTATTAAACCTGATCAGCTTGTAATATCATAATATCTTATGTTGATGGCATAGCTTGAACTTTTCCTCCATGAATCTCTTGCTGACATTATGACTGACTGATTTAAACAGAATTAGCGATACACTTAATGTATGGGATGAAAAGCTCTATTCCTCCATTTTTTATTTTTTTATTTTAGAATAATTTTACTGAATTATTTTCCCTTTTCTTTCAATCATTCATACAGGAAGATTTAAAACTGACTCTAACTTTGAGAGAAATAAAACTATCAGTCTAAAGAAACATATTAATAATCAAATTAGGCTGTTTTTATAAGAGCGGCACAATTCATCTTTCTTACTTCATTCATCAGGACAAATGACCTTCACTCTAGATACAGGTGGGCCAATATCAACACCATCATTGGGTTGTCAATACTAAAGAAGCTGATCATTAATAATAAAAACAACTAATTCTTGGCACATCTTGTACCTCAGTGTCAGACAGTTTGCCTATGCTAGGTTAAGTATACAATAAAGACTATAACAGATCTACAGGTATCAAATACCCTTTATCATTTATCACAAAGGAATTATTGAGCTGTTTTACCTACCTTTTGAATTTGTTCAATACATAAAATCTTGCTGTTTCATCATCATTATCATCATCATCATCAAAGAATCATTATAATTTTAACATCATGATTAATTAATATGATCATTAATAAAAAAAATGTGTTTTGTAATTTGATGGTGATGATGAGAACCAACCACCATTACAATTATGTTTTTAACAATTCAGTGATATACTAACCAATACCTCTGTGGCTTAGTGGCTATAATCACTAACTTGACCTTTTTCCTCATATTGACCCATTTTGACTCATTGGCAAACAGAGCAAGCAGACCCAGGTCAGACAGTTCAGGGTGTTATCTGTTTGCTCATACAATATTGTAGCTCAGATTCTACTTGGTCTACACAGCTAAGAGAGACTTTATTGTTTCATAAACCATTTAATGTTCATAAAAACAATATTCATAAAGACAGACAAGTCATAAATTTGTACCTGAATACTCATGAGATAAAGGGTTAATATATTGACTTACTCCGGAATAACAAATACAGCATTTTATTTTCAATGTTCCATCTAGTACAAACATATTCTCCTCCACCAATAATTAACTGGACTTAGATAACTTAGATATGTATAAGAAATATATTCTTCACTAACTGTCTAACTGTCTTCCTTTACTTCATGAATATTAATGTACAAATTTATGACTTCATGAATATTAATTAACTGAACTTAGAATGGTACATGAAATCATGTTTTTTTCTTAGCCACATGGACTGCGCAGAATCTGAGTTATAATTTTGTATAAGCAAACAGAGTCGCAGGAGAATCCCTGATTAGACTGAGCTCCTATAGGAGCTGTCTGATCTGGGTCTGCTCCGTTTGCCAAAGCATCAAAATTTGCCTATAAGAAGTAAAGGGGTATACTCCAAAACAACAACAACAACAACAAAATAACATTTATATGTCTTTATATTGGGTCAGTTCATCAAACAGTAATTAAGTTTGACCTGATTAATTACCAGTCCAAACAGTAATAGATGATTCTGTTTAATATTTCATCTTCTGTTTTTCTTATCCAAGCTTGACACAGCTTTATGTTATATGATGTCCCATTTAAATTATAATTTTATAATAATATCTTCAATCAAAATGTATCAAACAAAGAAATCCTATGTAATATGATTAAAGAGATGTTACATCCTGTATAATTTCCTATCCGAATTTGTCCTCTTTATGTAAATGAGACAATGCCCCAAAATAGGAATAAAAAATTATTGGTTAGCTAGATCAACCCAACACTAGTAAGCACATACAGACAAAAAAGGCCTGTATCTATTACCAATCATCTCATTTCAGTCTGCCAGCTCATAACCTGGTGTCATTTCCATAAATCAATGCCCTAAATATTACATACATGGACCTATTGTCTGAGCGGGTCTGATAACACAGTAACATAAACAGGATATTGACCATCACACCATTGACAACCAGTCATACTCCACACACACAGGAAGATAAAAATAACCGAAACAGGGTTTAACCCTTTCCCTCATTAAGACTCATTTTGACGCACTCAATAGGTACCACAAAAAGCCTGATCTGCTGCGAAAGCCACAGTTAAACCTTACCAAATTTAATTGTAAAATCCTCATTACCAGACCACTGAGGAGCAGCGAACAGCATAAAACCTGATCAGCCTGCAAGTTACTCGCAGGCTGATCTGGTTTTATGCTGTTCGCATAGGTCTTTTCATGGTATCCTCTATGAGGGTTTAAATGATTTTTTTGTTAGACAGTCTGCAACAATGAAACACGGGTGAGTGGCTCAGACAAAGTGTTGCAAAGTCACAAATTCCCGTTTTCTTTGTGCTCTATGTAACGATTTTACAATTTTGTTGCGAAGAAAGTGTTTTCAAGATGATGTCTTATGTTTAAGACAATATTTATCTTCAATTTGAAACTAATATCAATTTGCAAGATTTAGCAAATAATTAATGCATTTAACTGGCAATATATGAAATAATATGAACACTAATTTTATCAAACAAAACATTTTGTATTCACATTTAATGAGCAATTAAGTACTATCCATTCTGAATATGAAAATCCAAAACCTTGTCAGCCATAATTGTTTACCATGTTACTTCACGAGGCACTTTTGAAGAGTACCTTCCTCTGTCACTAAACTTATTTTGGCAACATCCGGTTGCATACAAATTCAGTGAGAAGTATATTGAAACTTATTGAAACTACTTGTGTATGCAACATCCCGTGCCAAATTTAAGTGAAGCATTTAGAAAAACACAGCTTTTGCGAAGAAATGCTTCGCAAAAGATGTATATTTTTTTTTAATGCTGCGTTAAAAAATTCAAAGCTGCACTTTTTATAAAAAGCTACACAAAATCTGCGCTTTTTATTTCAAGTGTTGCAAAAGCTGTGTTTTTTTTTTTCCTGCACAAAAGCTGCATTTTTGCTTGAAGTTAATAAACTTTTCTGTTAAACGTGCTTTTAAGTATCTAGATAAGTAATCAATAGCAAACTAAAGACGAAGCTTCACATGTAAAAGACGAAGCTATTCAATTAGAAAAACGTA
This sequence comes from Solen grandis, assembly GCA_021229015.1. Lineage (NCBI taxonomy): Eukaryota > Metazoa > Mollusca > Bivalvia > Adapedonta > Solenidae > Solen > Solen grandis. Next base: position 86,802,951 of record CM037778.1, read on the forward strand.
ACTAATCTTATCTTCAAAAACAAACCCCCCCCACAAAAAAACATCTTTCCTTATAACTATTTATTTTTACAATATGTTGAAATGGAAATTAAAATACATTAATTCCAGACCCATTATTAAAAAAATTTTTTTTTAGAGCTGCTACAAATCATTATTTTTCTTAATGAGTTTTTAGACTTATACTTGGTATGATAACAATATTTGTTTGTTTATTGTGTTTAATGTCCAAAAGTATATCAATCATTTAGGGACTATGTCTACTTGAGACAGATATAATGTTGCCACACTGTAGTATCACCCTGTAGATATGTGGCATGATACCATACCAGTCAGTTTATACTGACACCATGCCAAGCAGTCCTGGAACTTGCATAATAAGGCCATACTGCACCTGGCTCTTCCTCCAAGAGGGCCATAAAACCATAAATCACAATAGCCTGGGGCAACATCAGCCATACATCACAAGGACAAAATTCCATTGAACTGATAAGCCCTGCACCTGGTCCTTCCTTAAAGGTTGGGTGACACAGCAGGGATCCAGCAGCATCAACCATAAATCACAATTTGTACTGATCAGCATGAGGTCATTCTTACAGTAATTATTTCCTTTCTTTTGTCCTGTCTTTTAAAATTTAACAAAAAAATTATCACCATAATCTAAAAATTTTTTTTTAAATTTTCACCATACAATTTCTTATTAATATTTTTTTTTTTGTAGTTTGATTGAGTTAATTTTCTTTACATTGGTCTTACACAAAACTTTCTTTCATTTCCACATCACAGATGTTTCTTCTTAAAAAGGTATGTTATCCCAATAGGATAATATAAAACTAAATATTCTTTTCTTTGATCTTATACAATACTACTTCACTTTTTTCCATTCATAAATTAACATATCTATAACCAAATCTATCCAAAAATAATGAGTAAATTCTTGTATTCCATTCATTTCTTTCCATTCTGGCAATCTCATTGAAAGTATTCATGTTTCTTCTTCCTCAATATTACGATTTCATTTTTTTTTTTAGGATTTATTACTTTTGTTCCTTACATTATCTCACACACAACCCAATATAAATATAGTACTGTACCCAAAGAACTAGATGAGTAACCACTGGTTACCAAAGATAAAGAGGAGTAACCTTTTTTTTTTTTTTAATTAACTATTTAAAGACCCACAGCCATGTAGCCAAAGGCGGCTAGGCATTATGCAAGGTCTTTTAATTTTGAATTTCAAATGAATTGATTTTGAAAAATATTTACTTTAATAAATAATAATAACTGCCAAAATAATCACAAAATTAGTGATAAGGTCTTGGAAATGTTCTAATTTGAATTTTGATAGCTTTTAAAGCTAGCAAGGATAATTTCCTTGAAAAATATAGCCAAAAATGGAGAACGGAGATATCCGGGTGTACATTTATATTGTGTCCCCGTTGGACTATTTGTCCAACAGGGCTCATATTGGGTAATTTGATTTGACTTTATTATGTGGACCAGAGGGACCTCCAACAGCTAGAGAGAGCTGTTTTTGGGGTAGGTTTATATTATAGATAGTGGATAGTATTCAATAAAGAGAGAGTGAGTACGGACTTAATCGGGACTATGTACACCCTTCTATCTCTAAATCTGGTTGCCAGAGAAGCAAAAAGAAAGACATAAGAAAAAAAAAAAGAAGGGAATTTCCCGTTTTGAATTTGGATAGCTAAAATGCGCTAGCAAGGATAATTATCCTTGGTGAAATAATGTGCCAAAGTGCCTAAAGATAAGTTCTAATTTAGAACTTGCATATCGGCATTTTATTTTATTTATAGAAAAAAGTATTTTCTTTATTTATATATTATTATTTTTTGAATATTTTAAAAGTTGCCGATATTGATTCCTGGTACCTGTGGAGTCGCGGTGGTCTTATTGCTTGCTGAGCTTATTGTTCGCTACTATTGCTTGCTAGGTTGTATTCAGTTTTTCTGTCACAACTTTACGAAGTTGAAAAAAGTTAAACCGGATGTTTATTTTCTGAACTTCCGGTACAGTTTTGATTGAAAGGAAATTTTCTGATTATTTTGTTTTCTTATCTGGTTTGAATTATATACAATATATAAATCCAATTTTGTCGAAAACTCAACGAATAAATATTTTTTACAAAATAAAAATCCCAATATAAAAAAAATCACTCATCGTGCATTTATTTTGCCCAATAAGCAACCAGCCGGAGATAGCCGAATTCAGCGAATGCCAAGTGCGAATTTGATTGGTCAATCAATTCAAGCGCGTAATTATAAACAACAAACATGGCAGACACTTGTCAAAATACTACATCATATCTACGTCTAACGAACATTTTGAGAGACAAACTATGATTGCTATCGTGTACTGGGAAGACTGTACCTTACAGTCATTTCCCTCACATCCATCGTGCAGCCACGAAAGTATTTCTCACAGTATGCCGTCGGCGAGAAGATCCGTGCCATGTACCAGCGTAAAGAATATGGGGCCATCATATACGAACTTGGAGGTTAGAATTTTATTTTAGAATTTCAGCTCAGAAATGTTTCATATCGCTAATTCAATCACCTCATACTTTTTTGTAATATATCATAGAAACTTTAAGGGCACTGCAGCTGGCTATTTTCTACATTTAGATATATTTCTATATCCTGTTACTTCCATTAGCGACAACAACAAAAATCAGAATGATTAAGCCGTTTTAATCTTCAGATCTTTTTTATCGTATTGCAAATCATATCGGTAGCCAACATTGTTGTTTTGTTTTTGTGTGAGAAAAGACTGTCCCCTAGCCAAAAACTGACCATTTTCCAAAAAAAAAATATCCAGACCCAGTATGTGATCTGATATATTTTCCAGGAAATAATTAACGAAATTTTTATTTAACACTAGTTTTAAGAAATATTTAAAAAAAAAAATGGTTTCTGTCTTTTATGTCATGTAATTTCATTAATGGCAAGTTGATCATTTATGTTTTTATTGTTTTGATCAATGTTTATGTTATGTTTTTCAATTTAAACCTTTAAATATCATGTTACCACTATTATAGATAGGGTCATTATGTATTTTAGTATAAATTTTAAAATTCAAAAGTGACTTACATTTCCCCATCATAGCACTGTAAAAACTTTCTGGCTGCCATTTTGCATGGCATTAATTGGCTATAATTAATGCAATTCAAAATCTGAGAAAACTTGCTGTTATCTATATATTTCAGTCATCTTGAATAATGAAATCAATTTCTAATTTAATTTCTTCATTTTAATTATAAAAATATTCCATTTTAAGTTTTAAAATAATATATATTAAAAAAATAGACACATTGTTTTAAGATAATTCCTTTTATTTTTCTGTAGTTTTACTTACGGAAAAGAAAAAAATCTTCTCCTTAAATTTTAAGACCATTAAATAGAGTATACATTTGAATTAAGGAGCATAAAAAAGGCATCTATGAAATTTCTGCTTCTCTGTTAATCATTTTCAATCCCAGAAAATCATTAATTGCCTCAAAGTAAGGATATTAATTATGCATATACTTATAAAAACTTTTTATTTTCAGATTTCTAAGAATTTTTGTGTGTGTGTTTTTCAGCGACACGGACTGGTTTGACGAGCAAACTTGAGAAGATCTTTGTCATCAACACAGACAGTAAGATAGCCTAATCTTTACCCATATCCCCTCTCTCATTTTAGTCAACCCTCCCCCACCCAACCTTTTATTTGTTTTTTCTTGGGGGAGGAGGGGGGGGGGGGCTAATATATATATTTTTTCTTCTGTGAGCTAAGATGAAACTTTTCTACCAAACCCTATGGCCTGGGGGGGGGTCTCTTGAGTTAAGGGCCTGATCCCCAGGGGTAATAAAACCAATAATTACCAATTAATTATCAAAGCACAACAAGACAGGAAATGATTCCATACTATTACATAACATATCCCACCCATCCATCCAATCAATGCAGGGAGTGATTGCATAATCTTACTCATATGTCACCTAGACATGCTGCATCCACAGTGTGCTAATTATACTACCCCCTTAATTAATAGAGTGAGAATCACTGAAGCCTGACAAAACTTAAGCTGATCTCTAAAAGGCATTATACTGAAAATTTGTAACTGTGTACCATAAATGATACAAAACCCCTCCCAATAACTGATTTTGTCATTTTATTTTTGAGAGCAAAAAAAAGTGTGTGGGGGAAAGAATATTATTTGAAATACATAATGAATTACTACTAGTAAGTAGATACACTGTATTACTTTTAAGGATGTTTAAATCTTTACATTCAACCTTTTTCTACTTTATTCAAAATGAATACACAGAGATTGTACTGGTAAAGGCCTGTGGTAAATATTGTTAAAAAGTAGGGGGAAAAAAGGGAAAAAACATTTAATGAGATAATTATTTCATGAATAATAGGAATTATTTTTAGTTGGGTTAATTTTGAGGATTCTTTCCAATTATGATTTGACTTAACACAGTGTAGCAGAAAAACAGCAAAATTAACTCTTTAACCTGGCCTGTATTCTCACATAGAAACATATAATCTCAATACCTGCAGGTGGTGATTGTTAAAGGAAAAAATAATCTAGTTACATTTATTATGTTTTTTAGGAGCAGATGGCTAGTGCTGTTGGAGCGGAGATGAGGCAGCCAAAGGTGTTGGCAATTGTGATGAAGGCCACCTTCTCTCACACGGAGTTGTTGGAGTGCTCGTTGAAAGATCTCCATACAAACAAGAAGTCAGGACCCCGACCTGGCCTTCCTGTAGGGGGGAGACAACGTGTGACCGACTTCTTGTGCAGAAAATTCAAGGAGTCTCCACAAACAATGGAGACCAAGATGAGGTCTTCCTTAGAAGATACCAGGAAATGTATAGCAGTCAGTAGTCAGTTTGAAAAAAAAAATCTAAAAAAGAATTAGCAGACTATTCCTATTTTAATTTTTCAAAGTCTTGATTTTGGGTGTTTTTTTTATTTTTCATTTTAAATAAATTTTATGTGTTTCAAAAAAGCTTTCTTAAATTAGATCACATCCTATTTTTAATACATTTAATTCATATTTTCATACCTGTAAAATTTAAAAAAAAATATCTAATATTATTAGTCAAAATATACAAGATATATAGTGTAAATGTATTAAGATGTGTATATATATATATTGTTAGATTATTTAGATGCTGATATGTTTGTTGACATGTTGTTATTTTTTCAAATGTATATAAACAAAACTTTATTAGCTCGACTATTCGTAGAATATGAGAGCTATTGTAGTCACCCTGGTGTCGGCGTTGGCGTTGCAGCTTTTGGTTAAAATTTTGCGTGCAAGTTACTATCAACCTTATATCTCAATAACCATTTATGGTATTGACTTGAAAGTTTATAAATATGTTCAGGGGCATCAGACAACCAAGATAGATAACTCTTGATGGAATATATTACAAATTATGGCCCCTTTTTAACTTAGAAATTTTGGTTAAAGTTTTGCATGCAAGGTACTTTCATGCTAATATCTCAGTATCCAGGTATGGGATTGATTTGAGACATCTTTAATACATTTAGGGGTATCAACCAGGTAGATAACTCTTATGGAATATTTACAAATTATGCCCTTTTTAACTTAGAAATTTTGGTTAAAGTTTTGCATGCAAGGTACTTTCATGCTTATATCTCAGTATGCAGGTATGGGATTAATTTGAAATATCTTTAATATGTTTGGAGTATCATACATCAAGGTTGATAAGATGGAATATATTACAAGTTATGGCCCCTTTTTTAACTTAGAAATTTTGGTTAAAGTTTTGCATGCAAGGTACTTTCATCTCAGAGTCCAGGCATGGAATTGATTTGAAATATCTTTAATATGTTTAGGGGTATCATACTATAAAGGAAGATAACACTTGATGAAATAAATTAAAAATTATGACCCCTTTTAACTTAGAATTATGGTTAAATTTTTGCATTCAAGCTACTACCCAGCTTATATCTCAGAAATTGCTTGTGGAATTGACTAGAAAGTTAAGGTGTGTCTTCAAGGGCATCAGAAAACAGGAGGATAACTTTTGGACTGATGCAAATTATGGCCCTTTTTTAACATGGATTTTTGGTTTAAGTTTTGCATGCACAGTGTTATTGTGCTTATGTCTCAGTAACTAGGCATGGGATTGATTTTAGACATCATAAATATATTATGGGGTATCAGACTATCAAGGTATATCATTTTTTACTATTACTATGAAGGGCAAGAATTTAAATAAATTTCATTTGATTTACCAACAAGCATTTTGAATAGTCGAGCGTGCTGTCCTCTGACAGCTCTTGTTTTAATTTTATTATGTGCTTTGTTTTCATTTCATAATTATTTTCTCAATATATTTATTTTATAATTTATTTTCTCAATATATTTGCAAAATATGAGGAAAATCTCTAGGTTTAAACTTTTGTGGGTAAAGTGTAAATGTATTAAGTAATGTATATTGTTCTATAATTTAAATGCTCTTAAATTTTTTTTAGAGCTTTTGTTTCATTTTGAAAAGGGTTTTCATAAATAAGAATGGTCTAGTTTCTTCTCCTTTCTATTTCACACTTTTATTTTTTTTTTTCTCCTTATTTCTTGTCACATAAGTCTTGTTGTTTAAAATGTATGATGTAAAGAAATGTCACACTTGTCAGTGCTGTATTATATGTGTAAGTTGTTTATGTTACGTTTGTATCTATAAATGCTCTCTCTCTCATATATAATGATTTCATGTTCACAAAATTTTATTTTAAATTCATGTGCTCTACCAATAAGAGTTTCATACATTATTATGTGCTTCAACTATAAATTTAATTTTTGCTTTTTAATTTTATTTAAAAAAAAAAGCCGTATTTAAAAGCTGTGCTATTTTAGCCATGAAGATTAGGTTCCTTTTCTCAAAAAAGGTGCCTTTTCAAATTTTACCCAATTAAAACAGAGGCAGCAAGTTTGGCAACGATGAAAAACGCAGCATTTGCAAAGGTTTGCTAAATGCAGCTTTTGTGAAGGTCTTTGCAAAAGCTGCGTTATTTGGGCCAATACCAACGAGGCTTTGCAAAACGCAGCTTTTGTGAAGCCCATCACAAATGCTGTGCTTTTTTCATTTTTCAAAGAAGCTTCACAAAAGCTGCGTTTCTTATGGGCCATTACCGCTTTTTTAAAATTTTTTCTTTTTTGGCACGGGATGCCCCAGTGCTGAACAATGGGTATTTAACTCCCTTTTGTCCATACAAAAATTCCATATGTTATTCATATAATCATTCAGAAATAATAATGCAAATGAACATGTTGTGATTGTGATTTATGTATTATTTTCTTGTTTTGTTATATGTAAATATGTGTAAATAAACAGACTGCAAATTAATCCAAAACAAAAAAAAATTTATTTTACTGAATTTTAATATCATTTTTTTTTCAGTTGTCTTTTTAATACAGTCACTTCACTGGTGACTTTATGATCTGATGAATAATTCTGACCAATCTACATGCACAAAATTACAGCAAGCCAATTTACTCTCAACAGTACCTATGAATGAAGAGACACACTGTAATACTCCGATAGTGTTTAATTGGTTGACTGTCTATAAAGAAATGTTTAAATATTATTAGCACCATGATTTTACACACACTGTAATACTCTGATAGTGTTTAATTGGTTGACTGTCTATAAGGAAATGTTTAAATATTATTAGCACCATGATTTTACACATTATGATATTACACTAACCAGATTCCTATATTGATAATCTATGCTAATTGCTAAGTTCTGTCAGTTACATTAAGAACTGATTTACCTGAGGTTCCAAAAGTTTGACCTTGACCTTGCATTATGATATGCTTCTAAACACAGTGCAGATTTATAATATTGCTTTTTTGGGGCCCATACATACCCAGTACATGTAGGTAAATTTGTTGCAGTTTTATGATAACATTAACAAAATAATGACTTGAGGTCCATAGTAGGAACAGTGCTATATTGGCATTTATATAAAATAGAAAAAAACCCAATTAAGTCTGACTCAAAATAGATCAGTATCACAGATATAGGTTTCTTTCAGATTGATATGGCTAATTTTTTTTAATGGAAGAGAAAATCAGGGCAAACTTATAAAAAATCTTATTTAAGTTCAGTTTTGTTGTTTATCCTATATTGTCTGTGATTAACTTTCATCTATAATTCAATTATTATTGTTAATTGAATTAAGAAATCATAAATTCTACAAAAATGTAACCTTTTTTTACCTTAATTCATATATTACTAAACGAATCAAACAATCTATTGTGAGTTTTTGTCAAATTTGTCTCTCCACCAAAAAGTCAAATAATTTGTCTTCTATAAACATGCCAAAGGAAAAGCATCAGTACTGACCCAAGAAAAAGTCTATGAAAATATTTTGAAGCATTTCAGTACGTAAATTGACATCAGATCAAAAGACAGGCATGCCCCGCGTCTCCGTCATCAATACTGTAATGACGTTGCTGTGGTTCAGATTTCAGCATCATAAAGAAAAGACATAGCATGTCACACTGTGCAGCTCAATGAAGGACTAGGGTACCTTAATATAATCAGTATAGCATGCTGCTTTCTTGAGAATTATGAGTCTAATTGATTCACACGAAAAATATTGATCTAAAATTGATAGGAGAAAAATATATCCATGAAGGAAGAACAAGGAAAAAAAATCTTATTCAAAGAATCAGAAAAAAAATTAGAAATTTGAAAAATAAATGAAGTAAACCTGTATGAAATAAAACTTTTTTGGTTCTCATACAGAAGTCTAAGTGAGAATTGATATAATTTGAAATGTTCAAATCTGCTTTTTATCACAAACCTTGAATATGATTGATAAATACTTTTCAGACATTTTGATATTTTTTATTTTAGAGAAGAAATATAGCGATGAAAAAAGTATCAATCTGAACATCCTTTCAATGTCTGTTAAAATGCCAGTAATAAATCATTGACCAACTACCAACATGAGGGCCAATATCTTCTGTCTCGAAACAGCTTTGTACTGGACACTCTCCTATCATCACATACCCATCAATCTTTCCGCTTAAGTACTTATCTCGTAACCGATTCCTTTATAAATAAAGTTTCCATTCTTTGATGGGTTCAGTCCTTCTTCCGCTTCCAATTTTGCCATCATTTTTTATTCATGAACTTATACACTTGCCTGTTTGGGCCATAGATACATCTGTATCTTAGCCAGAAAGCATTTTTAATGAATGCATTCTTTATGACCTAGATGAATTACCTTTGTTATTGCTCAGAGAAAAAGAGAAAAAAAGAGAATTGTCAATGAATAGGTATCGTCACCTCAAACAATGCTAGAGATCTGTTTTTTACATGGGCTCGTTACAGAGGAGTGGTAATGTTAATTGTATAACTGAGACCTACATATCTGAGGAACAGATTTGCAAAACAGTAACGCAGATAATTAGGTGGGCTTTAAGTGCATTTCCATTTTTTGTTCATCATTGGGAGCTAAGCTGGCGAGGGACATTTAAAACACGTTAATCTTGGGATTTTCCTGTTGACATTTTTTTTTTTGCTTGGGTTCAAACTCCAGACAATGTTTCAGTCATTTGTGGACTGTGTCTATATGAGACAAATAGTCCCTTTTCCTGCAATATCCACCACGATGACATAATACCACACTCAGTCACATGATCAGGACACCAAGTGCTAGACAATAAAGATTAGCTTAATTAGTTTTATTGCAGCCAGGGATCAAAGCCATTGCCTCCTTGTTACTAGGTGAAGGCTCTAGCCAGTGGGCCATCAAGACTGGTAATTATTCCAAATGACCATAATGTGGTACATTTAACCCTTTCCCTCATATATACTCATTTTGACGCCCTCAATAGGTATCACATAAAGCCTGATCTGCAGAAAACCACAGTTAAATCTTACAAAATTTAATTACAAAATCCTCATTTCCAGACCACTGAGGAGCAGCGAACAGCATAAAACCTGATCAGCCTGCGAGTTACTCGCAGGCTGATCAGGTTTTATGCTGTTCGCATAGGTCTTTTCATGGTGTCCTCTATGAGGGAAAGGGTTAAGTTGTTGAATGACACACTGCAATACAATATATACTCTATCAGTGATAAACTAAAAATTTTCAACAGACACTGTCCTACAATAAGCATTTTATTTTTGCATCTTAGCCAAAATTCCTCTCTTAATACCATAATCAAATTAGCATTTTAATGTCAATTTCTTTCGGGTTTTTTTTCATCATCTCTGAATGAATATTGAGACAAACCACTGAAATATTAATTAAATTTCAACTTATGGCATAAATAATATCTCATGCAACTTATTTCATTATCATCAAATATATCCATTGATATCTAATGATGCAAAAGGTTTTATTTAAAAAGGATTGAAAGATATTGAAAAACATACCAGTACCAGTTCAAATAGTGTCAATTCATATTCAAAGAAAGTTAATTCAATAATCATGTCGCAAATGTTTATTCAATGTGAAACCTCCTCCTACTAAGATTGGAGAACTTTATTAGACTTAATTCAAATGTCAATAAATGTGTATCAATACATAAGTTCAAAAGTTGATGACATCAGAGTTAATAGCCAAACCGTTCAAAGGTGTTTAAAACTTATAGTTAGATTATGGTAAAAGAACTATCTATTAGTTATGAAATTCACTTTCAATTGCATTTAAAAGTTTAAGCTTGCTGATAAAGCATTCAATTGTCAATTTTGCCAGCTTAAAGCTATAAATAGATAGACCAGTTCCCGCATTTAAAAGATATCAAAAACTAATAACTTTAAGGGGATGAAATTCAACACATTCCTAATGTGGTCTTTTCAAATCCCTGGTAATCTAATCAATATCTCTCTCTGCCAAAGGGCATGTATTGATTGATAAACTACCTATGATAGGAAGTGATTTGTACATCAAAATCTATAGAGATTGAAATCATATGAAAGACTCAAAAATACATGTAGCTATGGTAAGTTTAAAGGTTCAAATATCAATTTGAATTTGAAATAGTGTTGTTTATGAACTTAATGACTGCCCCTTTTGGGACTTCTTTTTAAAATGATTATATTTAAATTAAAGAACTTATTCAATCATCAATAAAAACAAAACCCAATTCCTACTTTTCATTACTTTTCTTACTCAATTAAAATATATATTTATACCAATTTCTCACATTAACCCTTTCCCGGGATCCTGAAAAGACCTATGCGAACACTAAAACCGCAGCCTGCAGTACTGCAGGCTGATCAGGTTTTTTACCCTGTATTTCGTAATGAGGATTTTACTATTAAATTTGGTAAGGTTTGAGTTTAGCTTTCTGCAGATCAGGCTTATGTGGTACCTATTGAGTGCGTTAAAATGAGTCTATATGAGGGAAAGGGTTAAAATGAGTCTATATGAGGGAAAGGGTTAAGATGATTATTTTTTTTACATGAAACTGATTGATAGTAGATAAATATTTTAATATAAAATGCTTAGGTTTATTATTTGAAAATACTATTATATAGCTTCAAATATTTAATATCTGAAAAAAATTGATATCATTCAATTTGAGAAATTATATAAATACAAACATCAAAAAATAGCATTTGTCATTCAATAAAAATGTCACTTAAAATTTTAGCAGCATGATCATTATCAATTGTATGACTGAATTGAATATAATTGTATAGCTAGGATTAAAAGAAATAGTTTACTATTTCATACTGATTTCTTTGGAAAGCCCATTTTTCATCTTTATATTATCTGTCTCCTCACCTGTATTACTGTTTATTTTGCTAACAGCTTTTCTCTTTATCCATCCTTTCTCCATATCTCTCCCTTTTTTTCTCCTTTATTCATTTCTACTTTCACACTCTCATTCCCTTTCTCTCTCTCTCATCTAGTCCTACACTAACCACTAGTATAAAAAATATTTTAAATTTGAATAGATTTCACTGAAGTAATCGGCTTAGTTTAATTTTCTCAAATTTGGGCCCAGACTGAAGACTGACCACAAACATATCACAGATTGTTTAAGCTCCATTGCTTGGCACTCAGCATGTAAGGGTAGTTGTAGGACTGGTTGGCCCAGTGTCAGAATAATGTGACTTGGCGTGGTATCATGCCACATCTACGGCGTGATACTGCAGTGTGGTAGCACTATATCTGTCTCAAGTAGACATCCTCTCCAAATGACTGAAATACTGTCGGTCGAATATAACCCAACAAACAAACAATACAAACTTTTTCCTTTTTTACCATTAAAATGTTGAATTTCTGAATTGAACTTGTCCTTTCTTCATTTTGGACTGTATTAATAGTTGTTTATGGGGATGCTTGCTGAAAATATATTGACTGAATAGCAAACATAAATATGCAGGCTGATCTTGGTCTGCACTGTAGTTGCAATGGCAGTCACAAGTGCCCACAGCATTTCAATGTTTGAAAACACAACAGAAACTGCAACTATATGTCCATCTCTTTTTCAAGAAACTCGGCACTAGAAAATCAAATCTCTGTTTTCTTGAGCACACCCTGACATAAGAAGAGATGACAAGGAAGACGCACGTGTCAAGAGAGACAGACAGGTCATGTAAGAAGGCTACATTTTATCCCCATTACTTCCATATGTCCAAGGCAGCCATTAAAGTCTCGATGGCTACAATTATCAGCTTAGCAATAAAATGGTCGATGCTTAGATATATTAATTCTCGACCATCGCAGATCGTTGGCCAGGTATTGATCTGACCACAGCAGTTAAAAACTTGGAAAGCCTAGCTATAGGAGAGACTTAGTAACCAGAGTACCCAAGGACACACATCATGCTTTTCTAATCCAGATTCTCTGTTCAGATTCCCGGATGACATTGGCTGTTGGGATAATACCTTCATTCAATTTCATTAATTGATTTGATTTCAGTGAAAAAAATCAATGGACACTGGCCTTGATTTTATCATAAACAATGTGAGGCAGGTCTACAGATCAACTGTCAGCAACCCTAGGTCCATAATAAGCATATGTATATTTACACAGATCAGAAGGTTTAATTATTATTATTATCAAACATGTAACAATCATAATTATAAACTCAGGATAACAATAACCTTAGATAGCTACAAGTCTCTTAAAAAAAAAAAAAAAAAAAGAATAAATCAAAGAATTTTACAAAGTGGTTCCCTATAATTCTTTCATCACATAAAGAAATTAGAAAGAAAAAAATATGTACAGACTATAACATATCGTTGGGGTGCCTCAAAACCTACTCCTGCACCAGTTTGGAGCACTGCTGTAAACATTCAGAATATAATTTGAAATACCCAGCTTCTGTGTACACCTGAAAGCAGTCAATTTTTGTATATTCTATCAAAATTGTATGTTGTGAACTATGCTATTATATCTCACCATACTTACAATTATTTCTCACTGATTATCATCATTCTGTTATTATGTTATACTTATTCTGTCAAATGATGTACTGAGATAATTTGTTAAACCTCCTTAATCCTTTTTCTGTTATAATACAATCTTTTATGTAAGCTTTTAACAAAAATGAATTCTCAATCTTCCAAGAACTATATAAAAATACTGTAATGTCTAAATCTTCACTTAGAAAGACATGAAGCTGATCTAGTATTTTACATTATTGTACATTAATCCTGTATAGAAGGTTGTGATGTTTTTTCTTTATATTGGATAGTTTTGAACAATTTCTTACACATAATCCTTTTAACAAAGTATTAGCCACCTCTAGATAGGCATGGGTAACTGGAAACATTTATATTTATATTTTTGATTAAATTAATAATAGAAAGTACTCTAGAAATGTGAAGAAAATGGAACTGAGTAGGATTGTCTTCAAAAAACAAAATGAAATTTTTGAAGTAAAATTAATTTTAATTAGTAAATACTTACCTGATATTACTTCAGGTATGTGTCTATTTGTGCACAGCTTCCAAAACAGAGTCCGCAAAATAAACCATTCCCTAAACCCCCTAGTTACCGGAAGTGTAACCCCCGTTCTCCAATTGTATATGAAGCCATCGAGGGATACAACCGCCAGCAAGCGGGGAGGGAGGTGGGACTCTGTAATAACAGGTAAGTATTTACTAATTAAAATTAATTTTACTTCAAAAATTTCATTTTAATAGCATAAATACGTTACCTGTTATTACTTCAGGTATGACTTCGTCGCTAAGGCGGGAGGTTGCTAACAAAGAACCTTGATTGCAGCGATACCCGAAGTAGAAAACGACCAAAGCCGCCGAGGCGTCAGACATGATGATTAAACTATTGTCTGAGCCACTACAAGTGGACCCAAATCCACAAGGTTTTGTGATTGGTAAGCCAGTGAGCGGAGATAAAAGGAAGAAAACGTAGTAGAAGACTTCCAAGAGGCCGCTTTGAGAATATCGTCCATGGGAGATTTATTCAAGAAAGCCCAAGAAGCAGACAAAGCACGGAGCTCATGTGGTCTAATTCTTAAAAAGGATAGATCCCTGTCCGAAAGATCCGAATAGGCAAACTTGATAGTTGAGGCTACCCAACGAGATATTGATGCTGCCGAAACTTCGCCCCCCCCTTTTATTGGGAGGAAAAGTCGAAGACGACGACCCCGTAAAGATTTAACCTTCTGGAGGTAAAACTTCAAGGCTCTAACTGGGCAAAGAAGCCGATCAGGATCTCCCCTGGAGCAAGACCTAGCAAGGCTCGGAATAACTACCGGAGGGGGACAGACCGACGGGAGCTGGGTTTTCGCAAGGAAACCAGGTTGAAAGCTCAAAGATACAGAGCCATCAGATTTGTTAAAGCGTAAATAGCCTTCCTCAGTAGAAAAGGCATGAATTTCACAACGACGTTTAGAAGACGCCATTGCTATAAGAAAGACCGTCTTCCATGTTACGTGCAGTAGAGACGCCTCAGAAAGAGGTTCAAAAGGTGCCTTAGTAAGAGCCAGTAAAACACAAGAAAGATCCCACTTCGGAGTTAACGAACGAGAAACCGGCCTAGACAGTTCAAACGAACGAATAATTTCCGAAAGATAAGGATCCGAACCAAGGGAAGAGGATCTGTGAAACTTAAGCGTGTTCGATAACATAGACCTATAACCCTTGATAGAACTGACCGCAAGTTTTTTCTCGTTAAAAAAAAAACTAGAAAGTTAGCGATTTCTCTGACAGGAGCTTTGACCGGATTAATCTGCCGTGCGATACACCAATCACGGAAGACCTTCCACTTTGCCTGGTAGACAGATCGAGTAGATTGTCTCCTGGCTTTAGAGATAATAGAGGCAACTGTTGCCGAAAATTTCTTCTGTCTAACTCGCTGTTGGATAACATCCAAGCGTGAAGACGAAGAGCGCAGGGATTGTCGTGAAGGACCCTGTTCCGACCTTGTGACAGAAGGTCCGGAACCTGGGGGAGTTCTACAGGATCGTCTATCAGAAGATCCAGAAGATCCACGAACCAAGATCGCGTTGGCCAAAGTGGAGCTACAAGGAGGATCCGGCACTGAGATCGCAGGATTTTCCTTAGAACTAAGGGAATCAGAGAAAACGGTGGAAACGCATAAGCAAATAGATGATCCCAGTTTACAGACAGAGCATCTATCGCCCAAGCCCGGTGATCCGATACCGGTGACACAAACAGCGGAAGCTGGTTGTTCAGCCTGGTAGCAAATAGATCGACAGACGGAGACCCGAAAATCGCAAACAGAGTTGTCGCGATCCGAGGAAGTAACTTCCATTCCGAGGGGAGAAGAGAATGTCTGCGGGACAGTTGGTCCGCTAGAACATTTAGACGACCCGGAAGATGTCTGACTTGAATGAGTACCGAAGACACCTGACACCAATGAAGAAGGTGCCATGCTTCCATGCACAGAGAAGGCGAGTGCGTCCCCCCCTGTCTGCGGATGTAAGAGACAACAGTCGTGTTGTCCGTAGATACTAGAACAGATTTGCCTCGAATGAGAGGAGAAAACTGTCGTAAGGCTAGTAGAACCGCTTTGAGTTCGAGGTTGTTGATATGAAGAGAAATGTCCTGAGGGGACCAAAGACCCGAGGCCGTGAGACCCAGAGGTTCCAGATGAGCACCCCAGCCGGACAGACTGGCATCCGAGAAGAGGAACAGTTCCGGTTGAGGAGGAGAAAGAGGAACACCCTCTCGGAGAAACGAGGGGGAATTCCACCAACTGAGATGATGAACCAATTCCGGAGAAACCGGAAGAATGGTCTGTAAATGGTCTCGACTGGGACGCCAGATCGACGAGAGTAGTATAAACTGAAGAGGTCGCATGTGAAGGCGGCCCAGCGGAACAAGATCCGCTGCTGCATTGAGTACTCCGAGAAGCGATAGGAATTCGCGGGCTGAGATCGATTGCCGACGCGAAAACCCCCGAACCAGAGTTAGAAGAGACATGAGTCTGGGTTCCGGAATTCTGATCCTGTTTAGGTCGGTCAGAAATTGCATCCCGACAAACGTGAAGTTCTGGGATGGGATCAACTCCGATTTCTCGGAATTGAGGATGAAGCCTAGCCGGAGAGCTAGGTCTGTCACCCATCGAAGCTCGTCGAGAAGAGCGACTGGGTCCATGTGAAGAAGAAGCCAGTCGTCGAAATACGCCAGGAGGCGTGAGCCGCGAAAATGAACCCTGGCGACCAGAACCGAAACTATTTTGGTGAAGATTCTGGGGGCCGAAGACAGGCCGAACGGAAGGGCCTTGAACTGGTAGACAGTTCGGCCATCCGTGAAACGAAGGTATTTCCTGGAATGAGGATGGATAGATACATGGAAGTAAGCATCCGATAAATCCAGGGAAACAGCCCAGTGACCGGGGAGGAAGGCTGCCCTGATCGACGAAGTTGTTTCCATTTTGAAGTGTTCCTTCGGAATGAAGGAGTTTAGATGAGACAGGTCTATGACCGGTCGAAACCCGCCGTCCTTCTTGGGAACCAGAAAGAGACGGCTGTAAAACCCGGAGAGGTTGGAATCGAGACCCTTTCTACCGCTCCTTTTTCCAGAAGATCTGAAATGGCGAGTCCCAGACGATGATGATTGGAGGAGAGATGAATGGGAGAGCGTGATAGTGGAGGGGGACGACTGAACGGAACCCGATACCCGTGTCTCACGATAGACAGGACCCATTGGTCGTCGGTGATTGTCTCCCAATGATGAATGAAATGAGTGAGTCTGCCGCCTACTGGAAGGGGCAGAAACACTCTTCCTCCTAATCGAACGTCTGGAAGAGGAAGCGGAAGAAAGGACGCACCCCTAGGGCTTACTCCTACCCCTTTGATTGGTAGAGGTAGAAGAAGGGGTGGGGGGCGATGAAGGAGGAAATCGTGGTCGCTGCGGACCAGATTGGCGAGCGCCCCTGGAAGAGGGATTGCCTCTGAAAGGAGATTGAGGCTTGCCCTTTTCCGAGTCCTTCGGGGATTTACCGGAAGAAGCCGAAGGTTTCTTCGGTATCCGGAATTTAGGGGGAGCCGAAGTAGGAGTGCGGGGCTGGAAGGCCACCGCGCCGTGCATTTGCTCCTCCCTGGAGGCGTCCGCTACTTCCTTGATTCGGCCCCCAAAGAGGGACGAAGAAGAAAGAGGGGCCGACCTAAGCTTTTCTCGAGAAGAAGAGAGAAGTAGCTTGTTGGGGCCGTCCAGGATGGCATCCCGCCTGCAGCGAGTCATCTCGGAAGAGAGAGAAAGAGATAGCAAAATCGAATGTTTTGCCGTCGCTGCTAAGGCCTCTAAAAGAAGCCTGACGGAAGCAGATAAAGCATCCTTTTGTTGTAGTTTGACCGAAAGAGCGGCCACGAAGGAGTCAGTATGCGACGAGATGCCGGAAAGGAAGCGGGAGCGTTGCTCCCAGCGATCCAGGACCTTCTGCTGAAGCGGTAAAGAGGAGGGGACCTTGAGCCGGAGCCGACTCGCATCTAGGTCCAGTTTCGGGGGGTGGATAGAAAAATCACCCTCCGGAAACTTGTAGGTCTTGGGGTTAAAACCCAAAGGCCGAAGGTCCGAAGTTGGAATAAACCAGCCCGGTCCTGGCTTAGAGGAGGATGAAGATTCAAAATCCTCCAAAGCCGAACGGACGACCGGAGAGAAAGGGAGTAACTCCGGTTCGACTGATTTGGACTCCTTAGGCTTACCGACAAGGTCAAGGTAACCTTCGCACCTCTTCCGGGAGGGAGGAGGGGCCGGTTTGCATACTGATGCAGGAAGGGTAGCAAAGACCTCCTGAACAGCCCTGTCCATGGAAAACCGATTCTCGTCTGACTCCTCGTCCTCATCAGAGAGAGGATTGTCAGTACGAGGTTCGGAATGAGCGCTGGATCGGCGCGAGGTGGAAGAAAGAGGCACGTCCTCAGCAAATAAGGAGTCCTCCTCCGGAGCATGAAGGGAGATTTCATCCTCCAATTGTCCACTCGTAGCAGTCCCACTAGTAGGGGGATTGCGAGTCGAGGGAGGAGACCCAGCCTCAGGGCGCGAAGGGGGAGCATCCTGAGGGGGAAAGCCCATGAAAGGAAATGGAGGGAAAAAGGGCCACATAGGGGGCTGTGTGGAAGAAGAGCCCTGTGGACCCGAGGAGGGAGGAGACTGAAGGAATAGTCTATGATCAAGGGTCTCTGGTGGCAGAGAAACCCGATCCCTCCTAGAAGAAGAAGGTTCACCCGGAATGACGGGGGAGGAGGCAGAGCTGAACTGCCTGGCGTATTCCCCCATCATGTGGGACCACCATGTGGAAGGGTCAAAGGTCTGGGGTTGCGCTGAGACATCCGCACTTTGAACCCTCGAAGACGTGGTGGAGCGTAAAGGTGACCGGTCCCGAGTAGCAGAGCTAGGGGACCGGTGACCGGAAAGACCCGGGGAACGGTTGTGGGACCGTTTCTTGGGCACCCTTGAACGTGGAAGAGGAGGTGGCCGAAGCGGAGAAACCGCAGGGCTGCCTGATGAAAAACTCGAATCCGAATTCTCGGACAAAATCGGCGAAGACCGGCGACCCACACGTCTAGCGTGATGGGCCGACCTGGCCGTCGATCTGTGCAGATCTCTCGCCGATGACCGGTGATGACCGGTCTTGGGTCTCTGAGACCGATGTTGACCGGTGACCGGTGAATGATGACCGGTGCCCGGTGAATGATGACCGGTGACCGGTGACCGGTGCCTGTTGACCGGTGACCGGTGACCGGTGCCCGGTGACCGGTGACCGGTGCCCGGTGACCGGTGGTCGGTGACCGGTGACCGGTCCTGACCGGTGACCGGTCCCTGGCAGTTATACCCGGCCCGTGGGGGGCCGGCGTGCCGCCGTGCCTGGGGCTGACACAAGGAGAGCCGGGCAGGGAGCCAGGAGATGAAGGCGGCCTCTCCGGAGAGGGGCGGGAAGCCTTCTTCCTAGGAGGGGGAGAGGGACTCCGACCCCCAGCAGCGCTGAACCCGGAGAAGGAGGAGGAAGATGAGGCCTTCCTTTTCCGGGAAGAGTAAGACCGACGGGAGGAGGCTTTCTTCCATATCTCGTCTGTCCACGAAGCGCAAACGGTGCAAGTGTCGACCCTAGAGCATCCTGAACATGATAGGCAGGACTGATGGGAATCCCAGGACGCCTTAACATGTCCGCAGGAACCCCGGGACTGCGACATATTAAATAGCTATACAAAAGAACAATGTATGGAAAATAAAAGACGGGAAGACCGAAGAAAACCCGTAAAAGGAAAAATCTCGAAACGAGACAACAGTATATACAAAATCAATAATAATAAACCAGTGTCACGGGAGCCGAAGCACGGAAACCCGTGACACAAGGCAAAAGGTCCCGATACGGGACGGAAATAGGGAATTCTACACGAATATAGAATAAAACTAAGAGAACAATATAAACAACACAGCCGAGGCTATGAAAAGATAAGAAAGGAGAGCTGTAGCGCACAGAAGCTATCAAGAAAGGGACACACAAGGTAACCCACTGAAACTCGATGGCTTCCAAAACACAAATTGGAGAACGGGGGTTACACTTCCGGTAACTAGGGGGTTTAGGGAATGGTTTATTTTGCGGACTCTGTTTTGGAAGCTGTGCACAAATAGACACATACCTGAAGTAATAACAGGTAACGTATTTATGCTATTAAAATGATGTAGACAATAATTAATGTTTTAGATGTACTATATATAAATTCTTGCGAACAAAGATTTCCATATTATTTTAGGCATTAATAGGAGTATGACATATCTTATTTCAATTAAGATTATCAAATATAGATTTTTGCACCTGAGATTTGTTGTATTTTTAGGAAAAAGTATGTTGGACAATGTTGAAATTAACCCAAATATGTTTTCTTTTGGTTGTTGCTGTTTTTCAGCTATGAACATATTAAGCTTCATATGTGGACACAATTGATCGACTGAAGCATATGAAAACGTATGTAAAGGCTATAATGCACCATACAGGACGCTTTTTTTAAAATGAAATTGATAAACGTTAAAAATGTAAGTTCAGTAAAGATGTAATTGATTTTGTGTAAAAATGCGTAAATAAAACAAAATAATTAAATTAATATTTTTAATTTAGAAATTTCAGATAATTTGAATTTTTGCAATTTAATTTCTAATTCAATATATCCAGAAAATTGAGAATAAAAAATAAATAAATGGAAAAGCCTATGAAAACCGAATATCAAATTTCGTTTTAAGCATTTTAATAAAAATACTAAATAAATCAATCTGGCAATTATTTTTCTAAAATTAAATATTTTCAGGGCTCCTACTCTATAATGGGGTCAGGTTTTAAGGAGAGAAAAATGTTCAGACATTCACTGTAAAGATTGTCCCATTTCTATGGCAACATTTTTTTTTACCCGTTTCACTATGCAAAAGATATTGTATATACAGTCAAACTTGTATTAAGAGACCACCCTTGGGATTTTGTAAAAGTGGTCTCTTAATAAAACGGTATCTTAATAAAATATGTCATTTTTTATTTTCACGACAGTGTGAAAAATATTGTAGTGTAAATGTGTTTCATGTGAATGAAATGTGTTCTTTTAATAAAATTGATAAATTTTAGTAGTAGTATATATATTGTATTATTTTTTTTATACGTGAATTTTCTCTCTCTCCAATCTTAATTTGCTCATTTATACATGTATATGTATTCCAAATTTTTTTTTGACATGTTGATGCTTGATTACAAATCGATACTGAGCGATAACTTTGAAGATTAATCTAGATGTTAATTCTTTTTTCTCCATTATTAGCTGATTAATACTGTTTTCTAAATAAAAAAACTTCCTGTTTTCCAAATTGAAACAGTTTTCCTAATGATTCGAAGCGGCGCCTTTGATAGCCCCGGATGATAAAAGATGCGGTTACTCTCGGCGTTTAAGGAGTCCTTTTCTATTGTCTTATTGTTGCGAATAGCAAAACTATATTTAGCAAACGCGTGAAAAAACCCAAGTAACACAAACAATGGGGTCATTCACAGGTCCTTTGCAGCAACCCAGGGGGACTCAGGGTGAATCATTCAAGCGGAAAATACGGTACACACCTGGTCAATCCATAATTCCCTGGGGCTAAAGGTGGGACAGGGTCGCTTAATGCGTGCCTATTTTAGAAGACTCGAAATGATAATTAGTGGTCGCTAGTCGTTTAAGACAAAAGTCGCTTAATAAATAAGAATATAGAGTAAATATTTTCGGGGGTAAATAAAATGGTCGTTTAAGACAACTTGTCGCTTAATAGACGTGGTCGCTTGGACAAGTTTGACTGTAAATTGAAAAAAAAACAAACAAAAAAAAAACAAAAAAAACGACAGTAACATTTAATGAGTATTACAATATATCTCAAAGAAAATTGATGCTGAGGTATTAACAGACCAATATCTAGATATAATGATGACTATGAAAACATTTTGACACAAATAACAAGTTCCTCTGAAAGAATCAATCTACAAGTTCCTCTGAAAGAATCAATCTCTCATTTCAAGATCATTTACAGTATTTTTCAATTTATCTTGACATCAAAACCAGGACGGTATAATGAACACATTTGCAAGCACTCAGTACAAGAGATTTGTCTCTTATTGATGTACTCAGAAACAAACAAATGGAAAATCTGCTTGCAAACATCTCTTAAAACAGAACTGACCATACAAGGAAATCAGTTCTCTGTTAACGTAGCTTTTAGATTAACTAATGAACAACTGACATATCAGAGGTTCACATTTCCAACTGATTAACAGCTGTTGAATATCTTGACAGACTTTCCAAAGAAACTGCAGACATGTCAACAAGCAGTTTCATAACTCCTATGGAAATGGTTTCCAACCAAGGCCAGTTGTAATGATATAACTTTTGGTCTCTTTTGAAATATCAAAGATGATTGACCCTTTAAAATACCTTATATAGAAATGTTTAGAGGCCTGGAATATTCACGAGGCATAAGTCAGAATTTACAGAAAATAATGCATATGAGATATTTTGGAGTATGGAGAAAACACATCCTAAGCAAGAAGTTTTTTTCACATCTCAAATTCAGACTTCTTCAAATCAAAAATCTCGAATTCTATATCACCACAATTCTGAATAAATGGATGACAATGTCATGTCAACACATACTAAAATCATATGTATGTATATTTTAGGGGAACACATACTTATTATTATAGGCATTTTCATCAGAATCATGAATGATAAAGTAGAAATAAACTCTATTAACCCTTTCCCTCATAGAGGACACCATGAAAAGACCTATGCTAACAGCATAAAACCAGATCAGCCTGCGAGTTAGGCTGTGTAACTCGCAGGCTGATCAGGTTTTATGATGTTCGCTGCTCCTCAGTGGTCTGGAAATGAGGATTTTGTAATTAAATTTGGTAAGGTTTAACTGTGGTTTCTGCAGATCAGGCTTTATGTGGTACCTATTGAGTGCGTCAAAATGAGTCTATATGAGGGAAAGGGTTAATTCCCTTATCTTGTTTTCCTTTTTCAACTGGTAAGTAACAGAGAAAATAAATTAAATTGTATTTCTTCTTTAAAAAGATGCTAAAAAGTACTTTTTCCTTGGCTTCACAAGTGAAAACCTGGTCATATTTTGGTACCATTTATATGGAGTCTGAAGTCCAACAGCTGACTGGAGATGACCTCTGAGGAATGCTATATTAAAGTCACCCAGGGAAACCCAAATGACCTGAGCTAAATGACATAAACAGACATGGTCACATATTAATTACTAACAAATCCAAAGGGGCTTTAAGTTGTAACATAAAAAGATCAACTATATTTGTGTATTAGCATAGTCTGAGCATAGTGTTACAAAGGAGGTCAACCATTTGATCCAATTCACCTGAAAGAAATGGATTTTAAGGAGTTAATTGTATTGTATTGTATTACCCTGTTGAAGATAAGAATATTATATGTAATATTTCAAAATCATGTTATGTAATGTGTAAACGTAATCCAAAATCTGATCTGAAAAAAAAAAATGTGAAAACTACAGAATTAGTAAGAACAGCATGTATTTAAAAGTGGATTAGCAGAGAGAAAAAAATGCACCTCTGTTACCCTTTACCTCATACAGATGTGTTTTGATGCCAATGTCAAACACGGCAGACCCAAATCAGACAGCTCTGGCAAAAAGCTGTCTGATCAGGGTCTCCTGTGTTTGCTCATTCATATTGTGACACAGATTATACACAGTCTGTACAGAAAAATCCAGTGCTACACAGACCATTTAAAGTTTGATAAATTATATTAATTCAGTAAAACTATTTACATGAATATTTATGAGATAAAGGGTTGATACATCTAATTTGCATATTTATACAAAATGACCATTGAGAGACAATTTGTCTCACAAAACCAAGCGTTGAACTGTCGCTGTATTCCTATAGTTGACCACTTCTGACCTCTTTGCCCTTCTCACACTCAAAAAAATCAGATTTAAATGGATTTTGATTTGCAATCAGTTCTAAAACATTACTATCTAAAAATATCC
>CM037778.1:86827041-86877041 GCA_021229015.1 Solen grandis
CTGTCAGCCCAGAGCTGATAAATAGGTCTGAGCATGTGATGGCATAATAACAGAGCTGGTAATACCTTGAAATAACAAATCAAAGCAAATGTTTGGGGAATTAACTGGGAAAAGTATGTGGAGTCTAGCTGTAAGATGTTTTTCCCTTGAGTACTAGAACTGAACCTTTCTCATGGATAGGACAAGAAAATCATTGATGCAAAGCATCAAAGGTGGTACAAAAAAGAAAATAGCCATTAAAAGAAATGAAAAAAGGATGTAGTAAATAGGAAAATGTTTTATAATTTTAATAACAGCAGTATCATCATCATAATTAATGACATCATCAATATAAACCACCACCGCTACCATTAGCTGAACTTTTCCATTCCATCAACCTGACATCAACACATCTATTTTTAGTTATCAATACTGAATATATATATATATATAGGATCTGTCCTGAATTGTTATTTCATATAAAATTTTAATAAGTTAGTTCATGAAAATGTTATCAAGCAAGCCTAAAAACATTTTCATGAACGAGTAAAATTTGATATGAAATGACAATTCACGTCAGATTCTTTTTATCATATGACCTATACCGACAGTAAATCACGATTATAACAAATAACAAAAACATGAATGAATGGATTGTGAAAGAAATACTGTTTGCAATCTAACACCAAGAAAATAGTTTCAAATAATAACTAAAAATAACAATTAAACATGTGTATTTCTCATACATTTTCAACATCATATGAATAATACATCTTTTTTATCAAAGTTAGTTGCATCAAACACATTTAAACAAGCTGTTTGAATTCAACACACTATGCTATATATAAAATACACGCGCATGACGCAGAGTGACGTAATTCAGCCTTAAAGTTATACGTAATGTTATAGATATAAGAAATATGTGATGGTTATACAAAACAGGAAATGGCTGTTTAAGCATAATTTCATATGATTAAATTCTATTTAACTTAATGGCAAAAATGAAAATAAATAAAATGAGGAATTGTGTCTTTATGACACTGATGTTCTGTTGGCAGACATTGGTCACAACCAAAAATTGACAAATGAACACAGTTGGCTGGGCATAAACTGAACGGTCACAGAGGTGACTAATACCCTTGCATAACTGCTTTGTCACAGTATGGAAATATATTTTAAGTTGAGAGCAGTACCTATGAAGTTAAATGGAGGAATTTTCTCAACAAGTCTTATTAAAGACCACTCAAACATGAATCTTTAAATGATTTACCTTTCACATAAAGATAAATATGTCCAAAACATGGTTGAAATATCTAATTCATGTTAAATAGTGTATATGTTAAACAGTAATGGAAGTCCATTATTAGCGACAGTGACCTTGACCAAACAGCTCTACAAGTTACTCATGTTGTAAGTTCATTCCCGACAAAAGTTATGAAGAACAAGATATGTCAGGAGGTGACGAATGCCCCCAAAGTGCATATTCATGGATTTGTGAAATATTTCCTGAAATTTCTTTTTGACTTTTCCCTGACATTTTTAACAGTGAAATCACTACAACATTATGCATGTACAAAATAACAATAGCTAGAATCATATGCATAATTGAACCATAAGTCCCCTACTGATCGTGCATGTTTTATTTCCATTACCATAACAACCAGTATTTTTATCCAAGAAAAATATCAGAGTGAGGTGCATTTATTAATCTCCATATTGCCTTTATATACCAAGTTTCACTGAGCTAGCTTATTATATGGTTTTTAAGTAATCACAGCATCCCAATTTCTGGACAGGTGGACAGAGGGCAAACCAATGCACAATCAGGGCTTATGACACTTGACCTCTTAATGTGACCATGACCTTTCAGCTATGAACCTGGGTATTGTACACAATACATTGTATCATTAGGGTGCACATTTATGCAAATAAATTTCAAAATCTATTGAGGAGTGACAAAGATATGGAGCGGACACAAAAAACAAACCCTTTGAATTCTAAGTGTGACCTAGACCTTGGAGTTACAGATCTGGGATTGCAGGACATATTGCTTCATGATGGTGAACATTTTTTACTGTAATTCAAAACTAGAACTGTGTCCAAAGGACACGGATGCCCCCACTGTGCAGATGTGCTCGTAAACAAGAGCAGCTTCATTTAATGTCTACAAAATTCTGTTCTTATTATAGCGTTTCAGTTGAAATTTCCTCAATTATGTATTAATGATAAAAAAGTTACCTAACTCTTGAGGCATCATATTTGGTTTCTTTACAGATGGAATACAATATTAGTGTCTGAATAAAACAAAACTTTGAAACACATGTCTGGTCTCCTAAAACTGCAGGAACACAATGCTGTGATCAGAGAAATATGTTGGGTATACAGTTACTTTTGGCTGTGGCAACTCATCTTTTACATAGACAAGATCAATAATAGATCCACTTAAGTGTGTTGGTAATGTCACACACTGGCGATAATTAAGCAGAGATTCAGATAGTCTTCTGTACCAAACTGAATCAACGTTGATGTTGAAATCACCTAGGATTATGTCAGGTTGCGTATCGTATACTGTGCTGGTAAGATCTGTACATTGTCCATCTACACATTAAGGTTATTCATCACTGGAAGTTTAAGCAAAATCTGCCATCTGGTTTTTAAATTTGGTCGCCACGAAAAATTCCTTCCTTTACTTCCATCTACACATTAAGGTTGTTCATCCCTGGAAGTTTAAGCAAAATCTGCCATCCGGTTGAAGAGGAGTTGCGTTCACAAAATTTCTATATGGTATATAGTGAAAAAATCAACAAAGGGCCATATTTCTGTTAAATTTGGTCGCCGCGAAAATTCCTTCCTTTACTTCCATCTACACATTAAGGTTGTTCATCCCTGGAAGTTTAAGCAAAATCTGCCATCCGGTTGAAGAGGAGTTGCGTTCACAAAATTTCTATATGGTATATAGTGAACAAATCAACAAAGGGCCATAATTCTGTTAAATTTGGTCGCCGCGAAAATTCCTTTCTTTACTACCATCTACACATTAAGGTTGTTCATCCCTGGAAGTTTAAGCAAAATCTGCCATCCGGTTGAAGAGGAGTTGCGTTCACAAAATTTCTATATGGTATATAGTGAACAAATCAACAAAGGGCCATAATTCTGTTAAATTTGGTCGCCGCGAAAATTCCTTTCTTTACTACCATCTACACATTAAGGTTGTTCATCCCTGGAAGTTTAAGCAAAATCTGCCATCCGGTTTAAGAGGAGTTGCGTTCACAAGATTTCGGGACGTACGGACGGACTGACGGACTGATGGACTGACGGACTGACGGACTGATGGACTGACGGACTGACGGACGGACGGACAAGTGCAACGCTATATGCACCCCACTTTGTGGGGGCATAAAAACATCAAGGAATGTTATAGAACAGACACTAAAAGTAGACCCCATTTCTGACCTTTGAACTCTTAGTTTGACCTTGTCCTTGGAGCTACAGACCTGGAGAATGCGTGCAAAACACTGCCTTATGGTGGTAAGCATTTCTGTCAAGTAATTTCAAAATTCATCAAGGAATGTCAGAGTTTTACAGCAAATGCAAAACAAGAGGCCCATGATGGCCCTATATCACTCACCTGAGAACCACTGTTCTAAAGGAGCAATTTTGGTTGCCACAGAACATCTGCGCCAACATTTTAAAATCTGGCAGTAGTTTTGGAGCAGATGTCTTTTAAAGTTTTCACTATATAAAGGCAAATAAGCCCCGCCCCTGGGGGCCATGTTCTTTTTATGGATCAGAATAATTTTAGCAATCATGGTAGAGGGTTACCCAAGGAACATCTGTACCAAAACAATTTGAAATCAAGTTAGTAGTTTTGAAGGAAATGTTTTTAAAGTATTCTCTTTTTTTTTTTTTTCTTTCCACTGCCATGGCAACAAGAGTTCTACATGGATCAAGTTTATTTTAGCAACTTTTGTGAAGGTTCACCAAGGGATCATTCCTGCCAAGTTTAATCAAATTCTGTCCAGCGGTTTCAGAGAACATATAAGGCAAATTAACCCCACCCCTGGCGACGGAATCATTTTAGCAGTCTTGGTAGATAGTTACCCAAGAAACATTTGTACCAAAACTTTTTGATATCTGGCCAGAATTTTTGAAGGAGATAATTTTTAAAGTTTACGGGTATAATGCTTTGAGAACATACAGATGCAGGATTCTGCAAAACGTGCTCATGGTGAGTGACATCACATGAAGTCTTATGACGTCAGGACTCAAAATATCTAAAGAAAATCTGCAGAACTGCAAACTGTGTAAGTTTCAGTTTTTTGTCTCATCTGAAAGCTCTATAATCCTATAATGAAAATTTAGGTCCTATGTTTGAATCTTGCTTCAACCACAGAACCTCGGTCTTTCGGAATTTTGGTCAGATGAATGGATATGCACAGCTAAGTCTTGAGATGTAGCATCTGTGAAAATTTGGGGAAATTCAGGCCATAAACGCGTACAATATTTTTCACTATTTTTAGCTCTGATGTCACGTGACGTCATAGGATGCTGAAAATGTTAATACATTAAAGCACATACATTACTCTCTTATCTATGAAATTTTTATCATTCTGAACAACCGACATCATATCTAATCATTGCCCAAATAATAAGAACTAAGTTGTATGTTGTGACGTCACATTACGTCAGATGACAAGAGTTCTAAATGGATCAAGTTTATTTTAACATCATTTGTGAAAATCTGGCCAGTAGTTTTGAAGAAGATGATTTTTAAAGTTTTCATATTTTTTTTCTTTCTGTTGCCATGGCAACCAGAGTTTTATTTTAGCAACTTTTGTGAAGGTTGACCCAAGGATCATCCCTGCCAAGTTTAATCAAATTCTCTCCAGTGGTTTCAGAGATGTTGATTAAAGTTTTCCCTATATACTTAAAAGGCAAATAAGCCCCGCCCCTGGCAGCCATGTTTTTTAATGGATCGGAATAATTTTAGCAACTTTGGTAGAGGTTGACCCAAGGAACATCTGTACCAATTTATTTTAAAATCTGGCCAGTAGTTTTGAAGAAAATAATTTTTAAAGTTTTCATATTTTTTTTTCTTTTTGTTGCAATGGCAACCAGAGTTCTTCATGGATCAACTTTATTTTAGCAACTTTTGTAGAGCCTCACCCAAGGAACATCTGTACCAATCTATTTTAAAATCTGGCCAGTAGTTTTGAAGAAGACGATTTTTAAAGTTTTCATTTTTTTTCTCTTTTTGTTGCCATGGCAACCAGAGTTCTACATGGATCAAGTTTATTTTAGCAACTTTTGTGAAGGTTGACCCAAGGATCATCCCTGCCAAGTTTAATTAAATTCTGTCCAGTGGTTTCAGAGGAGATGTTGTTTAAAGGTTTCTCTATATAAATTTAAGGCAAATAAGCCCCGTCCCTGGCAGCCATGTTTTTATACAGATCGGAATAATTTTAGCAACTTTGGTAGAGGTTGACCCAAGGAACATCTGTACCAATTTATTTTAAAATCTGGCCAGTAGTTTTGAAGAAGATGATTTTTAAAGTTTTCATTTTTTTTTTTTTTGTTGCATGGCAACCAGAGTTCTTCATGGATCAACTTTATTTTAGCAACTTTTGTAGAGCCTAACCCAAGGAACATTCCTGCCAAGTTTAATCAAATTCTGTTCGGTGGTTTCAGAGGAGATGTCATTTTAAGCAAATTGTTGAGGATGGACGACAAAGTGCTCATGTGAGCTAAAAAGACCCCATTTTTGACCTTTGAACTTAAGTGTGATCCTGATCTTAGAACTACAGATCTGGGAATTGCATGCGACACATCGTCTCATAATGGGGAACATTTCTGCCAAGTAATTTCAAAATAAATCAAGTAATGTAAATACATCAAGGTATGTCAGAGTTATGGAGTGGAGAAAAAAAATAGACCACATTTTTTACCTTTAAACTCTAAGTGTGACCGTGACCTTGAAGCCACAGACCTGGGGATGGTGAACATTTCTGCCAAGTAATTTTAAAATCCATCAAAGAATGTCAGAGTTATGGAGCGGAAATTAGAAACAGAACCCATTTTTTACCTTTAAACTCTTAAGTGTGACCTTGATCTTGAAGCCATTAACTGAGGATTGCGTGCGACAAATCCTCTCATGATGGTGAACATTTCTGCCAAGGAAATTTAAAAGGCATCAAGGAATTTCAGAGTAATGGAGTGGAAACAAAAAACAGACCCCATTTTTGACCTTTGAACTCTAAGTGTGACCTTAACCTTGAAGCTACAGACTTGGGGATTGGATGCAACACATCGTTTCACGATGGTAAATTTTTCTGCCATGGAAATTTAAAATCCATCCAGGAATGTCAGTTATAAAGCGGAAACGAAATCCAGATGGACAGAAGGACAGACGGACAGTCAAGACGGTTCAATTACTACGAGGGTCATCCAAAAATGAATGAGACTTAGTTTGTAACTTTTGATTGAAACAACATAAAGCCACAAAACTTGGCACGTAACTAAATTAACTCTTTGCGCGTGAGCACACATGTTAATAAGCATCGTGACGTTATGTCAATTTTGATAAAGTCATATCAAACAACGCAATGGCGGACGATGCATTCGTGCTGACGCAAGAAGAAATTTATGCGTTTATCAAGATAGAGAGTAGGCGCGGAAAGAAAGCGACTGAAATATTTAATTTTAGGAGTTTGACCCGACATGTGCAGTTGGATTTAGCGTTATTTGTAGATGGGTGAAGGATTTCAATAATGGAGGGCAAGAGTCTTACAAGAAGCCCTCCTCCGGTAGGCTGGTGACAGTTACAGATGCCGATAACACCGAAATTGTTGCTCAACTTCTCAACTCTGACAGACAATTTACGAGGAAATTGCATATGAATCAGGGATACGTAAGAGTTCCATTCATGTTATTCTGACGCAGAATTTAGGCATGAGAAAGATCGCCGTGTGGTGGGTGCTGCACGCACTCTCAAAAACTGAAAAAGACAAACGTGATCAAATTTGTACTGAACTGTTGAATAGATATTCAGAGGAAGGTGAAATGATGCTGAATAGAGTGGTTGCTATCGACGAAACATGGATCCAGTCATTTGAGCCATGATTGAAATGCCAAAGCTCTGAATGGCATACACCAAACTCGCCAAGACCGTGAAATATCGCCGCAGTATGAACTGTCCAAAGATGTAAATGATATTCACTTATGATATTTACAGCGTTTTGACTACACACAGAGTTCCACATGGAAGCACAGTTAATAAAGAGTACTATGAATGGTATTTGACTAAAATTCTTTGACCAGCGATATGCCGCAAACGACTGGAACTTTTAAAGGTGAGGCCATTAATTTTGCATGATAACGCCACGCCACACTCAAGTCCGGCGTTGTTAGGGACGTGTTCGAGCAGTACCACTGGGAAGTTCTTAATCACCCACCATATTCGCCAGACTTAAGTCCACCCGACTACGACCTTTTTCCAAAACTTAAAGAACCAATACAAGGAGTACAATATGACGATTTGAATGAACTATGTATCCCCGTGAACGCTGTCGTTAGGGACATCAACAAAGGTTGCCTAGCAACAGGAGTTTGGGATCTGTCAAAAAGATGGGAGTTGACCATAGCATCTGCGGGAGATTAAATTGAGGGACTATGGAGAAATTTTGTGAGTAACACTTTAGTTTTTATGTAATTAAGCAACCCTCATTCATTTCTGGATGACCCTCATATATGCCCACAATCGGGGGCATAAAAATCCATTTTGGGGGCAGGCAGTAAGCAGTAACAAAAATCTATTTTAATAACAATAACCTTGACCTTTACCCATCAGACCCCCAATAGCTTATCAAAGCTTATCTTCGCACAAGCTATATATGTTCCAAACTTGCATGATTACAATATTTTATATATGACAACCTACTTTTAGTATCAATGACCTTGACCTATCAGACCCACAGCACATTAAAGCTTTTTCCCTAAACAAAGTATATCAGTACCAAATATGATTATAATATCTCATTCTTAATAACAGCTATTAATAAATTCTATCTTGCAGATATACAGTAAGCAAGTTCAGTGACAATGACCTTGACCCATCAGACCTCCAACAGCTTAGAGAAGCTCTATCTTCACACAAGCTATATTTTCCAAACTTTATTATATCACAAACCTGATAAAAAGTAAATTCAGTTTTGGGGACATTATTTTCAGTATCAGAGACCTTGACCTCTTAGACCCACACAGCACATCAAAGATTTCTCTCTACAAATAGTACACAAGTACAAGTTTTGATTATAATATCACATTCCTGATAAGATTTCTTAAGAAAATTCCATTTTGTAGGTAGTAAGCAATTAACAAAAGTCTGTTTTTAATAAATATGACCTTGACCCATCTAACAAGAAACACAGATCAAAGCTTTATCTTCACACAAGGTAAACATGTTCCAAATTTGGTCAAGATAAGTCACTCATGAGAAAAATTATTAAAGAAATTCCTTTTTGGGGATTTAACAGACTGACTGGCAGACCAACCAACGAACCAACCTATGTAGTGATTTCAGTATACCACCCTCAAATAATTGTTTGCTGGGATATAATAACAGAATATCATTAACGATAATCAAATTGGCCGTGCCTTTTTTACAATAATGCATTTCCCGATTTTGGACCTGTAGTTTCATATTCAATATCTGCAAAATCAACTCCCATCATTGTTTGCAAACTCACATCATTGTTTGCAAAATCAACTCCCATCATTGTTTGCAAAATCAACTCCAATCATTGTTTGCAAAATCAACTCCAATCATTGTTTGCAAAATCAACTCCCATCATTGTTTGCAAAATCAACTCCCATCATTGTTTGCAAAATCAACTCCCATCATTGTTTGCAAAATCAACTCACATCATTGTTTGCAAAATCAACTCCCATCATTGTTTGCAAAATCAACTCCCATCATTGTTTGCAAAATCAACTCCCATCATTGTTTGCAAAATCAACTCCCATCATTGTTTGCAAAATCAACTCCCATCATTGTTTGCAAAATCAACTCCCATCATTGTTTGCAAAATCAACTCCAATCATTGTTTGCAAAATCAACTCCAATCATTGTTTGCAAAATCAACTCCCATCATTGTTTGCAAAATCAACTCCCATCATTGTTTGCAAAATCAACTCCCATCATTGTTTGCAAAATCAACTCCCATCATTGTTTGCAAAATCAACTCCAATCATTGTTGGCAAAATAGAGCATTGCATGAAGAAGCATGCAGTCAGGTACATCACCATTCAAGTAAGGCACTAACAAACTTGAATATGATGTAAAATTTTCATCTACATACAAGAACTTGTTTCATTTCTTTTATTCTAATATCCAATCAATTCCTGGTTCATTTACTGTCAAAGAATTAGTCTACCATAAAATAAAGAGCAGTTTATATGATATATAAGAAGCTTAAACTCAAACCTCGCTATCTACCAGTACAACACTGAATAAAAGTCAACATGCAGCATTTCGATAATGGTATGGTCAATTTGTTTTTTTTCACCCATGCAACCCAGGTTAACCCCTGGTCGGTCTGTCATTTTAATGAGAAAGACTATTTGGTCACCCTCTGCGGACATTTAAGTTTTCTCTGGGTATTTCTATTTCTTGAATCTGTTCCATGTTGCTATAAAGGCTTATTTGTGAGTAAAAATTCATGACTTTTTTAATTTCTGGTGAAGAAAAGGGATTTAAATGGGGTATGGGTTACTACTTACTGTATTAAGTTACCCACAGAAACCTCTATACTGCTGTTATGGAATAGCTTCTCTCCCATCTTCTCTCCACCAAACAAAATACCACTGTCAACAAGCTGCAATAGATACACATGTAAACAAGTACAAAAGTGCTGCTTGAGGCAGCACATTGAAAAAAGCACAGTGACAAAGAAATTATTGTCTTGTAATTAAATTTATGTGGGTTAAAAGGAAACATTTTTTTTTTACATAACTTTTATTAATATGTGAACTTGTTTACATAAGTATTATATTTAGTAACATAAATAGAACACTAAAATCTTAAAATGAAGAAAGACACACAATATATTTAAATATGAAAACAAAGGTCTAATATACATATTTAGAGGACAAAAAAAGTTTCAATGTTATCAAGAAGGTGAAAAAAGATGTGCAGCCAGACCAGCACTAAAACCGGAAACCACTTACAAAAGTCTCCCACCGATAACGGTTACATATTCCCTGCAAGTTTGGAAATTGTTGCAGAATTGATAGAGATTAAATTGATAATATTCCTGATAAACAAAAAGGCAGTATATACATAGGAGATACTATAATGATCACTTGTTTGGTGCAAAATAACCAAGTGAGAAAAATGTGCAGCCAGACCAAGTCTTTAGCCTGGGATCCCTAAAGGGTGATTGTTCTACTGGCTAAGTTACTGGACTGCTAACAACAGTCTCTGACCGATAAGTGTTACTACATAAGTTAATTTACAGAAAGAAATGGTTGATGATTGGAAGGTTTCATAAAATTATACAGTGGTAAAAGATTAAACATTGTAAAAGAAATTCTTACTTTTGTTTGTTTGTTTGTTAGGCGTAATGTCCCGACAGTATTTCAGTCATTTGGAGACTATGTCTACTTGAGACAGATATAGTGCTGCCACACTGCAGTATCACGCCGTAGACATGTGGCATGATACCACACCCAGTCACATTATCCTGACACCGGGCCAATCAATCCTGCAACTACCCTTATATGCTGAGCGCCAAGCAAGGGAGCTATAACAGTACCATTTTTTACGACTTTGGTATGTCGCGACTGGGGATCGAACCCACGACCTCCCGCTCCCGAGGCGGACGCTCTCACCACTCGGCCACCGGGGACGGTCTTACTTTTGTGTATTTTTTTTCCAAGAAGTAATTTTAATATACAACATGAAAAAAAATAGCAATGCATAAAAAATTGTTTTCAAGATGCTTCAGGTATATTATATACCATTTTAGTATCACATTTATGTAATACATTTTTTAAGTATAGTGATGAATATTTGAAATAAAATTACCACAAATTTAAATAATGAGAAAATATATTGTTTTAGTGAACTAAAACAGATTACTACCCTTCAACAAGAGCTGTCCTTCAAAAGCTGTTTGAATGCTTGTCAATAAAAATAAATATTGCAGTTAAAGGCAAAATGAGAATCTCTGTATTATCAAAATATACACATGAACAATAAAAATGTGCTTCAGGTTTTAAAGCAAAATCTCAAAGAATTCAGTGAAAAAGTGAGTTAGTACAAAATAATTAATCAAGACAGAAAAGGGGCATAATTATGTCAATATCAAAGACAGAGTTATGTACTCTTGCCATGTACAATAGAGGTGATGGTCATAAACAGGTATTTAAAGTTTCAAAGCAATACCTCAAAGGGTTAAGTGAAAAAATGATGTGGTGCAAAAACCTTAACCAAGATTCTTTAACAAAAAACAAGAGCTATCAGAGGACAGCACGCTCGACTATTCAAAATGCTTGTTGTTAAATCAAATGAAATCTATTTCAATTCTTGCCCTTCACATACCCTGACTAACAATAGTCAAAAATGATATACCTTGATAGTCTGATACCCCTTAATAGTTTTATGATGTCTAAAATCAATCCCATGCCTAGTTACTGAGACATAAGCACAATAACACTGTGCATGCAAAACTTTAACCAAAAATCCAAGTTAGAAAAGGGCCATAATTTGCATAAAATTCAGTCAAAAAGTTATCCTCCTTAGTTTTCTGATGCCCCTGAAGACACTCCTTAATTTTCTAGTCAATTCCACATGTAATTTCTGAGATATAAGCTTGATAGTAGCTTGAATGCAAAAATTTAACCAAAATTCTAGGTTAATAGGGGTCGTAATTTTTAATATATTCCAACGAGTGTTATCTTCCTTTATAGTATGATACCCTAAACAAATTAAAGATGTTTAAAATCAATCCATGCCTGGACTCTAGATACAAGTATGATAGTATCTTGCATGCAAGACTTTAACCAAAATTTCTAAGTTAAAAAGGGGCCATAATTTGTAATATATCCCATCAAGAGTCTACCTTGGTTGTCTGATGCCCCTAAACATATTCATAAACTTTCAAGTCAATACCATGAATGGTTATTGAGATAGGAAACTAGATAGTAGCTTGCACGCAAAACTTTAACCAAATTTTCTATTACATGCAAAACTTTAACCAAAATTTCTAAGTTAAAAAGGGGCCATAATTCAAATTAAATTCAGTCAAGAGTTATCTACCTTGGTTGTCTGATGCCCCTGAACATATTTATAAACTTTCAAGTCAATACCATAAATGGTTATTGAGATATAAGGTTGATAGTAACTTGCATGCAAAACTTTAACCAAAAGCTGCAATGCCAATGCCGATGCCAGGGCGACTACAATAGCTCTCATATTCTTCGAATAGTCGAGCTAAAAAGGCATTATTATTTTAAAATTCATGACAGTCTGACCTCCAACACAGGCATGTAATTTCAAGTGTGGATTATGAGGGGCATCCATGGAAAGATATTGGAGATAAAAGCAATGATAAACAAATTTTAACATTTTAAGTACAAAAAGGCCCAATAATATGCAAAAATATTTGGAAGAGTCACTGTTCCTGTTTCTACTGGTTGGTCTGATGATGATAAACATATGTGTGAATTTTGAGAGACATCCATTCAGTGAAAGTGGAGATAATAGTAATGTTAAACAAAAACTTAAAAAACAAGAAAGTCAGTAGAACTGACAGATGCTCCCCGAAGAACGTCATTGTTACAAATAAGGCCTTGGTCAATGGGTGGGAGGATATGTTAAGGACAGGGGTCAGGCCCCACCCCCAAAATTTTACTTAGGACCTTTCAGCTCAAAGCTGTTGAAATCCCATTCCTAAATCATATCTATTCTCTATCAGATGAGATGTTTTACCAACTCTAATTTGGAGACTTAGTAACAGTTTATATTTATATGATAATATGTGTTACTCATCAGATCTTTCATTGATTTTTTTTTAAGTTTTATACTACTGAAAATTAAGTCATACATTTCAATGTGTGCTCATATCAAAGAGTTAACCAACACTCTGACTATGACTGGATATTTGAAATAGTGTATAATGGCCTAAACAACAATAAGCTGACATGATTATGATGCATTACTAGCATATTGAATTTTATGGGTTTTGTTTAAATGATATCTCCTGTTAAATTAGGCAAATGACATGAATATCAGTCAACAACATGGTAGTAGGGCCATAACTCTCTTAAAAATTGAGGAACCAGTCACTTCGACGATATGCGTATCTACTCTTGGTAATAAAGCTTCCATAAGTTTCATTGAATTCAAGCCATTAGTTCCTGAGAAATAGCCAGACAAGAATCATGCAACATGAACTAAAGGCAAAAAGTCAGGGGCCTAACTCTGTGAAAAATTGAGGAACAGGTCACGCCGACGATAGCGTATCTACTCTGGTGATAAAGCTTCCCATAAGGTTT
Source organism: Solen grandis (assembly GCA_021229015.1). NCBI lineage: Eukaryota > Metazoa > Mollusca > Bivalvia > Adapedonta > Solenidae > Solen > Solen grandis. The sequence continues at coordinate 86,840,575 of CM037778.1, forward strand.
TGTTGAATCAAGCCATTAGTTCCTGAGAAATAGCCGGACAAGAATCATGCAATATGTACTATAGGCCGAAATTCAAGGGGCCTTAACTCTTTGAAAAATTTGGGAATGGGTTATGCTGAGGATTGCGCATCTCCTCTTGTATAAAGCTTACATAAAGTTTCATGAATTCAGCCATAGTTCCTGAGAAATAGCCGGACAAGAATCATGCAATATGTACTATAGGCGAAAAGTCAATGGCCATAACTTTTGAAAAATTTAGGAACGGGTCATGCTGAGGATATGCGCATCTCCTCTTGGTAATAAAGTTCCCATAAAGTTTCGAAAGTCACGTCCGTTTACGTTCTGATGAGATAAACAATGGTAATTTGAGGACATCATTCAGTGAAAGTGGAGATATATGTAATGTTAAACAAATTAAAAAAAATAAGTCCAAAAAGTGCCATAAATTTGCAAAAAATATTGTAAGAGTTACTGACCCTGTTTCAACTAGTTGGTGTATTGATGATCATCAAGGCATGCATGAAGTTTGGAAGACATCCATTGAATTAAAGTGGAGATAATAGCATTATTAAACCAAAGTCCAAAAGGGCTATTAATATTTTTTTTTTTTTAAGAATTGCAGTTCCGGATTCTACTGGTTGATCTCATGATGATCAAGCCATATGTGAAGTTTGGGGGACATCTATTAAGTGGAGAAATAACAATGCTAAACAGAAGTTTTAACATAACTCTAAGTCCAAAAAGGGCCATAAATATGCAAAAATATTTGGAAGAGTCACTGTTCCTGTTTCTACTGGTTGGTCTGATGAGGATAAACACATGTGTGAAGTTTAAGAGACATCCTTTGAGTAAAACTGGAGATGATATTAATGTTAAACAAAAGTTTAACATTAATTCTACATCCAAAAAGGGCCATAAATATGCATAAAAATATTTGGAAGAGTTACTGTTCCTGTTTCTACTGGTTGGTCTGATGATGATAAACACATGTGTGAAGTTTGCGGGACATCAGTTGAGTAAAAGTGCAGATAATGGCAACGTTAAACAAAACCTTAACATTTCTTTGGACGCAGACGCCGACGCCGGTGTGACTACAATAGCTCACTCTGTTCTTTGAAAAGTCAAGCTTACAAAAATGAAAGAGAGAACAAAGCCTGACTGATCCATGTGAAGTTGCAGAAAATGTGAGAAAGTCATTGTACGGGAAGTCAGAAACTTAAATATATTGAGAATAATGATGTGGACATTTTTTTTACAAAGAGATCCATGTTATTGGTACAAGAACCATATATCATCAGCATATCTTTAATAAGATCAAAGTAATACTGTGCATATAATTTTCCAAATATTCTGAATTCTCTCCTTGAAATATTTTTTGCAACATCAGACTATTTTAATAGGAACAATGTAATGCTGCAGATTTTTTTTTTTTTTTTTTTTTAAATAAGGGCGCTAACTCTGAAAGGAAAAGAGGCTCTAATACAAACAAGAGGGCCATGATGGCCCTGGATCGCTCACCTGGTATCATTAGGCTATGTAAAATCAAGTGACCCCTGGGGCAGAGCCAATTTTGACCCCAGGGTCATGATTTGAACAAAGTTGGTAAGAATCCACTAGACAATGCTACACACTACCACACTCTACTTGGTAGAGGTCTATTAGCCCATGTTACATACCAAATATATAAACTCCAGACCTTGAAAATTGTTCTAGTTTTTTTTCCAATATAAGTCTATGTAAAATCAAGTGATCCCTGGAGTGGGGCCAATTTTGACCCCAGCGTCATGATTGGAACAAACTTGGTAAGAATCGACTAGACAATGCTACACACCAAATATCTAAACTCTATGCTTTGTGGTGTCTGAGAAGAAGATTTCTCAAGTTTTTTTCCTATTAGCCTATGTTAAATCAAGTGACCCCTGGGGCGGGGCCAATTTTGACCCCAGGGTCATGATTTGAACAAACTTGGTAGAGATCAACTAGACAATGCTACACACCAAATATCTTAACTCTATGCCTTGTGGTTTCTGAGAAGAAGATTTTTCAAGTTTTTTTCCTATATCAGCCTATGTTAAATCAAGTGACCCCTGGGGCGGGGCCAATTTTGACCCCAGGGTCATAATTTTAACAATCTTGGTAGAGAGTCATAAGACCATACTACATACCAAATATCTAAACTCGAGGCCTTGTGGTTTCTGAGAAGAAGATTTTTCAAGTTTTTTCTATATCAACCTATGTTAAATCAAGTGACCCCTGGGGCGGGGCCAATTTTGACCCCAGGGTCATAATTTTAACAATCTTGGTAGAGAGTCATAAGACCATACTACATACCAAATATCTTAACTCCATGCTTTGTGGTTTCTGAGAAGAAGATTTTTCAAGTTTTTTTCTATATTAGCCTATGTTAAATCAAGTGACCCCTGGGGCGGGGCCAATTTTGACCCCAGGGTCATAATTTGAACAATCTTGGTAGAGAGTCATTAGATCATGCTACATACCAAAAATCAAAAGGCTAGGCCATGTGGTTTCGGAGAAGAAGATTTTTTCAAGTTTTTTCTATATTAGCCTATGTTAAATCAAGTGACCCCTGGGGCGGGGCCAATTTTGACCCCAGGGTCATAATTTGTACAATCTTGGTAGAGAGTCATAAGATCATGCTACATACCAAAAATCAAAAGGCTAGGCCTTGTGGTTTCGGAGAAGAAGAAGATTTTTTAAATTTTCATTTTTAAAATCTATTTTTAGCTCCTGTGACCTACTTATTCACCCAATCAAAATAATTTGAACAACTTTGATAGAATTCATGATAAGGATGATTCCTGTGAAGTTTGGTTAAAATCCATCCAGTGGTTTAGGAGGAGAAGTTGTTTAAATGAAAAGTTGACGCAAGACGCATGCACGGACGGACGACGGACAAAAGGCGATCACAAAAGCTCACCATGAGCACATTGTGCTCAGGTGAGCTAAAAATAGCTCGCGACACATCATCTCCAAGTCATTGATGCATGTACCAAATATCATCTGCTAAATTTAAATATAAAGAGAATTGTTCTGGGAAGGGAAGTCAATTTTTTAACAAAGGACAATAACTGTAAACAAAAGGGGCAATAGAGGGCAGAGTAAAATACACCTAATTATAACACTTCAGGCCACTTGATTTGACCTGATTACCTTCAGCAGTAACCAATGTCAAATATCGGGCACAATAAATGTTCAAAGTTTTTATACAGATTATAATTAATAGAAAATAAGTCAAACATCTGGAGTCCTCATTTCCTCATCAATAACTTGTAGGATTGCAGGAAAGTACCAGGAGATTATCATTAGGAAAAATATTTTTGAACACTAGCTCCAGGAGAAAGATTTTGAATTCAACTACATGTATATATATAAAGAGTACATACAGAAACTAGCTGCCCCCAATTAAGACATCATTTTTCAAAGAATCAAATTCATTTTTAATAGCAATGTGGTAGAGAACTATGAGGTGACCATTTGTGCCAAATGAAATTAAAATCTGACTATAAGTTACATTTTTTTTTATAAATATATAAACGGTATAATTATTAGGAAACTAGCCAGCCATCTGGTGCTCCATTTTTTTAAGGAATAAACTTAAAGTAAGCAAGTATGGTAGAAGGCTATGAGGTAACATTTGTTAAAATTGAAATTAAATTTTGGCCATTGGTTCAGTTATTTGTAAGATGAAATTGAATTATTCTGGCCCTTTGTTTCAGGGAACAACCTTTTTAAAATTTTCAGAATCAAATTTTGTTGGTTGTCAATGCAACCAAAGAAATGGGAAAACTACAAGTAGTTCTAGAAGATATATCTCTTGGGACACAAAGTGATCAGAATAGCTCACCTTGAGCTTGATGTGCTATGTTGAACTAAGAAGGGTCATGATCAGGACACATCGCTTTAAGTTATTGATTCATATTCCAAAAAGGAATGTAGGATAGTGTTATTTCAAATATTTTGATTTCAACAAGAAGCAGTTTTGATTCATGCAAAAAAAAAAAAAAAAAAAAAAAAAAAAATTGGAAATAAAGTGATGTGCTTACACTTTAAAAAGGATGACTGACAATCTGTAATGACAGCCCTTTTCCAAAAAATCTATAAGTTCAAAACTTTTTTTCAGAGTTTGTTCTTACATTTCAGAGCATGAAATCAAATACCATTTGCTATAAGAACATTCATGAGAAACTTTTAAATCACTAGGTCAATAAATAAGGGAGTTTTAGACCTTCTGAACTTTTAGTTAAGAGAAATCTGAGTTGAAATGTTATAAAATTCAAGCAAGGTCATTTTTTTTGGATAAAATGAAGGTAAAATTAACAAAACAAATCATCAAAAATAAAACTAAAAGAAAAAGAGAAAGTATAGTATGACAGGATTGTCAATGAATGTTGTGCATCCATTGATTTGCTGACAGGCACATATTTCACTCTGAAATGAGATGTTCACCTATGTAAGTCAAGAAGTTCTCTCTGAACACAAAGTCAATCTTCATGTTGGTGTAACATTCCACAAAGTGTTCAGTTGGATAGTAAACATATGCATCAGATTTTCCACCAGTCACAGATTTGTCAGTTTTGTCACAAATTATACCGCATACATGTATTGCCAAACCCCCAAAGTGTTCAGTTGGATAGTAAACATATGCATCAACCATCTTTGTGCTTATGTATTGTCAGTGTCCAATTTACCAGGTTTTCCACTCCCATTTTCTAGTTAATGCAAGCTGAAAACAAGAGGCCCATGATGGCCCTAAATCGCTCCCTGAAATTGTGACCAAGAATCTGACATATTAAGGCATTGAGAAGTGTTTAAAGTTCATTTTTTTTTTCTTTGTCAGCAACCAGTATTGATCATTTTAGAACTTGGAGTGACAGCATCCCAATTATCAATTTGTCATGTTCAAGATGTGATAGAGTTCCCTTAACATAAGCATAGCCGCCTGGCTTTTTAGTCGAATTTAGCATGTAGTTGCAGACCGTACATTATTAATACATATTAGAATGTTTTAAGTTCTTTTTCTCTTGTGCATGGACAGTTACATGACGTTATTGACTTGTAGGTGACCCAGATCCCGCATTAATCATTAGTCAGTGGTTTAAGATTGTTAAGTTCCTAATACATAGGAATAAGCCCCCTGCGGCCATGTTTTTACGATAAATTTAAATTAGGTTGACCCAAGAACATCTGTACCAATTTATTTTAAAATCTGGCAGCAGTTTTGAAGAAGATGATTTTTAAAGTTTTCATTTTTTTTCTTTTTTGTTGCCATGAAAACCAGAGTTCTACATGGATCAAGTTTATTTTAGAACTTTTGTGAAGGTTGACCCAAGGATCATCCTGCCAAGTTTATCAAATTCTGTCCAGTGGTTTCAGAGGAGATGTTGTTTAAAGTTTTCCCTATATACATATAGGCAAATAAGCCCCCCCCTGGCGGCATGTTTTTTTACGGATCGGAATAATTTTAGCAACTTTGGTAGAGGTTGACCCAAGGAACATCTGTACCAATTTATTTTAAAATTGGCCAGTAGTTTTGAAGAAGATGATTTTTAAAGTTTTCATTTTTTTTTTTTTTGTTGCCATGGCAACCAGAGTTCTACATGGATCAAGTTTATTTTAGCAACTTTTGTGAAGGTTGACCCAAGGATCATTCCTGCCAAATTTAATCACATTTTGTCCAGTGGTTTCAGAGGACCTGATGTGTAGAGTTTTCCCTATATACATATAGGCAAATAAGCCCCGCCCCTGGCGGCAGTTTTACGATCGAAATTTAGCACTTGGTAAGGTTGCAAGACATTGTACCAATTTATTAAATCTGGCAGTATTTGAAGGAATATTTAAGTTATTTTTTTTATTTGTTGCATGCAACCAGAGTCTACTGGTCAAGTTTTTTTAGCAACTTGTGAGGTTGACCCAAGATATCCTGCAAGTAATCAAATTCTGTCAGTGTCAAGGAATGTTTAAAGGTTCTCTTATACATAAGCAAATAACCGCTCTGGCGCATGTTTTTTTAGATCGATAATTTTAGCAACTTGGTAGAGTTACAAGGACATCTGTCAATTTTTGAAATCTGGCAGTTTTGAAGGAGATATTTAAATTTTTAATTATTTTCTTTTTGTAGCCATGGCAACCAGAGTTCTCCATGGATCAACTTTATTTTAGCAACTTTTGTAGAGCCTCACCCAAGGAACATTCCTGCCAAGTTTCATTAAATTCTGTCCAGCGGTTTCAGAGGAGATGTCGTTTAAAGCAAATTGTTGACGCACGACATGACGACGACCCCGGGGAAAATGATAGATTTAATGAGTTGCAATAAAATTCAGGATTTTAAATATAGTGTGTGAGCATCAGTAATATATCTGATATATAAATAAGAGATTCCAGAGATACTGGATTCACCTACTGCATATTACTAACAATAGTGAATAAATATGTGGATGTGGTATGCTACTGGCCGGGTAGCTAGTCGGTACAGCATTCGCCCTGTAAGAGAAAGGTCCCAGGTTTGAGTCCTGGTCAGGCTGCACATTTTACTCACACTGTGACATAAGGTGCCCAACGTGCCAGGTCTGTCTACTTATACCTGCACATGGTTATATTACCCAATAACTCCTAGAATTCAGGGACAAATTCTAAAATGAAGGGGGATTATGTCACAGTATTGCATTATTAGTTACAACAGGGAAGAAAGATGTGTATGCGGCTGGAAAGCTCAGCCAGTAGAGCATTTGCCCTGTAAGCAAAAGGCCCCAGGAACGAGTCACAGTCAGGCTGCAAATCTTTCTCACCCTGTGACATTATATATAGGTGTAAATAAAAAAAAAATGTATGCAATAAAGCAATAAAATTTCATTACAGAAATTGTTTCCCATATTTTTTTTTTTACTCATTATATACATTTTTTTCCATAAATTAATTATACTCATAGCTGAACACAAAGCTGCAGATATTTGAATGAATTTTGATAGAATGAAGAATTAATTTAAAATCCTCCACCCCCTTTTCAGGTGGATGTTTTTTTTTGTTTTTTGTTTTCCTAATTATTTTATGTAAATACATGCACTAGTAAGAAGTTATTTTAAAGTCTATGTATATTTTCACTAGTAAGCAGATATTTTCAACTCTATGTATATTTTCACTAGTAAGCAGATATTTTCAACTCTATGTATATTTTCACAAATTTCACAAAATACTTTTTCCACTGCCTAGAAATACCATAGCCGTCAGATCATCATGAAAATAATCGCTAACAATTACACCAATGTAAAAATCCGAACCTTTCCGAAATGTACTTTCATTTCTGGGATTTAAACAATAACCTGAAAAAAGGATATCTATATAAATTTTCATAAACCTCTATCTGATGTAGCTTTGTAATTACAATAATTATCAACTTACTGTGTATAGACTTTTAATACAGTTGTAGATTTCAATTTTGTTGATGAAAATGTATGTCAGGCTGCTCCATTTCAGAATATGAAATATCTCGATTCTTATAATGGTTTTGCGCTACTCCCATTTCATAACGATATTTATCAAATTAACATGAACTTGTAAATTTCAGTTTATAATTAAAATTGATAGAGTATGTTTTTATGTTGAAATGGGCATTTTGATGATGTTAATAAAAATAATCTCTAATCATGTTAAAAATAGAATGGGATACGAAAGGATCTATTCCGAATTGTTACATATTTTGCCTTCATTTCCAACATTGAATACAATTCATTTCTGGATTTTTTTTTGCGTATGATCCCGTTATTTTTATTTCAATCATGCTTACTCAATTCTAGGCACAAAGTTCATGTTCTATTATGAAAAAAAAAGAATCAGAAACTGCACCCGAAAGGATTTTATACCTCCAAATCTGGTTCCATTGACAACTTACGAACCAAATACAGTATGCCCGGCGGTGATCCGCCGTGCAATCAACTGAGAATCATGTCATGCCTCACCAGTAAATATAAGCCATTATTCTTTAAAATAAAGCCATCACTGAAGGTGATGAGTGCCCCCACCATAAGTTAACAATATGAAAAAACAGTAAATCATGACTAGACGAAACAGCACATGTGTTCCTATATAACCCCTATTTAACTTTGTGAAGAAGGGTTAAAACAAATTACATTCATATAAAAATATTTGAATAAGCTTTAAAATTTCAGCAAAAATGACATTTGCAGTTGAATTTTATATTCTAAGGGACATTACTCTATATAGAAGAAATCTCTACAACTAGATTTGTTTAGGAATTAACTCCCTTATGTAGCAGAAGTATAAAAAAGCTTTTGTGGTATAAGATGTTAGTGTCTAACTTCACAGGCTAAAAATTTGAATAACACCTGAATTCACTACCCGGGATGGGTGACAATTTGTCTTAGTTTTCATAATATACTGCACCTTACCAATATCAATTAGGAAATAGTTTTTTTCAACTTTTCACATTCCTTTTGAATAAGTGTTGTAGAGGTCTAAAATGGCACATGTACTTCCTTGCACCGGATTTTTGTGGCAATATGGTAGTGTCCAAACTTGTACACAGAGGGTCCTAAGACTGATTTAAGATCAGGACAGGAGTATTATACATGGTCATTTTGGAGTCGGACACTCCTAACATCTTATGCTACAAAAGCTTAGGCTCCATGGTGCCATTCAAGTGCCAGCACAAGGATATAGAGATTCTAAATAAAGTTTTCATGATTCTAAATATAGGTTTAATACCGTTCATAACATTATTGCCTATGATGGAGAAACATCCCATTTTTCGGAAAGTTGCACTGGGTGACCATTGATGTAGATGTATAGATAGAGGTAATACACACAGAGTTTTAATCTAAATCAAATTCCTAGTCAATGACATCTGTGAACGAGCTGCTCTTAAGCCTTACCTTCCTGATGAGGGTGAGGTCCTGGACAGGTTTACAGAGGACGGTGAGGTTCCCTCCCACTAGCAGGAACACAGAGCCAAGTACCAACACATGGAATAGGACCAGGAAACCAATCAGCACTGATCTGGAATACACAGAAATACCATCAACATGGGTGCCTACATATAATGAGGTCTAAATTCCTCCATACCAATCTTAGTGCTAAGTAATACTTATACGTTCTTCATTCTTGTTTAATGAAAATACAAAAATATTTCAATTCATAACATATATTATAAGCTACAATGGGTATAATTTATGTCAAATAAGTTTGTGAATATTTCATAAAACTGGAATGGTGAATGTGTTTCTACACAAATACTTAGAGCTCTGTATTGTTGGTAGAATTGGAGCCAGGTCTTTGTCAAATGGCAATATTTATTAGCTCAAAAATCTCAAATCATGGGTCTCGAAAGATATGGAATTTTGAAGAAACTATGGACAATTTCCTTATAGAGTATGCTTAGTATAGCATATAGACATCCATGTATCTATTCTTTAGGTCACTGAATAAGGAAATTTTAGATTTTTGAAAATATGAGTTGAGGAAAATCTCAATTTCAGATATTTTGTGAAATGCAGGCCCTGTGCGTTGTCTAGTCTACTAACCTTAAACACTTAGCACAAAATAATATTTAGATACATGGGAGTATATTTCATCATTATTGTTCTCTTCATACAAAAAAACCTAATAATTTCTAATTTTTTTTACAAATTTTGTTATCTTAAGGAAAACATTTATTTCAGTTTTAGTCATTTACTTCCAAAGTAAAAGCATGTACAGTTGGAACTCGTTATCTCCAATTCGCGTATATCGAAATTTCAGCTAAGTCAAATTAATTGACTTGGTCCAGTTTTTTCCCTTCTTTGTCTATATACATTAACTTTGTGTGTCTCAAAATGTATTTATTTCAAATTACTGCTATCTCAAAGTGAAAATTTGGACCGTCGTCCTATAGTACAATGCATATTTGTTTGTTTGTCTCAAATTCCAGACGCTAATTAACCCGCCGATATTTTTCACACCTATCAGTCAACTAGTGACACTAGCCTGGCACGGGGCTATCTGTACGACAAACTGTGATTTTAAGCTTTCATTAATTACAAAATTATGTTTTGACGAAATATTTGCATGGTAACACAAGGCGTTGTGCTTGGCAATCTTTGCTCAAAGTGTGCCAGATTTTTTTTAAATACCATCGAAGAATAAACCCAGGTCATAATTCACAACGTCTTTAGAACCTACTTGTCCATCTATGAGCGCTGAGCAATCTGGCCTGGTGCAAAGTGATTTGAATATTGTGCATTAGTGCTCTTTATTTATAGAATGCATTTCACATGTTTTCGATCTATATTAATTTTTTTAACCCTATTTGTTTATTTCGTTTACCTTTCTGTATTTATTGAAAGAAGCGGTTGAATAAATAAAGAAAAATATGCTACTTATGGATTATGATTTATTAATTATATATATTCTACAAAAATGAGTAATATTCATTAAGATATCGACACCATATTAATAGAATGCTACAGGTAAGATTTCTTGTTCACAAGCCGAAAATACCTTATTTCGGATTGGTCAAATTACGGAAATCTCGAAGTCTTATTTTTGGTCCCATGAAATTGGAGATAACGAGTGCTGACTGTATATATAATACCTTCTTTCTAGGTTTATGAAGAAAGAAAACAAAAACCTGAATCCAGCATGGTGACTCTACCTCAGTCCAAGAAGAAAACAAAAAACTGAAGATACATCCAGCATGGTGACGCTACCTCAGTCCAAGAAGAAAACAAAAACCTGAGGTTACATCCAGTAAAGTGACACTACCTCAGTCCAAGAAGAAAACAAAAACCTGAAGATACATCCAGCATGGTGACCTACCTCAGTCCAAGAAGAAAACAAAAACCTGAAGATACATCCAGCATGGTGACACTACCTCAGTCCAAGAAGAAAACAAAAACCTGAAGATACATCCAGCATGGTGACTCTACCTCAGTCCAAGAAGAAAACAAAAACCTGAGGTTACATCCAGTTAAGTGACACTACCTCAGTCAAAGAAGAAAACAAAAACCTGAAGATACATCCAGCATGGTGACTCTACCTCAGTCCAAGAAGAAAACAAAAACCTGAGGTTACATCCAGTAAAGTGACACTACCTCAGTCAAAGAAGAAAACAAAAACCTGAAGATACATCCAGCATGGTGACGCTACCTCAGTCAAAGAAGAAAACAAAAACCTGAGGTTACATCCAGCATGGTGACGCTACCTCAGTCAAAGAAGAAAACAAAAACCTGAGGTTACATCCAGCATGGTGACGCTATCTCAGTCAAAGAAGAAAACAAAAACCTGAGGTTACATCCAGCATGGTGACGCTATCTCAGTCAAAGAAGAAAACAAAAACCTGAGGTTACATCCATTATGGTAAAGCTACCTCAGTCCCAGAAGACCTGGCCCGTTTTCCATCTCAAATTGAGATTTTCATAAACTCAAAATTTTGAAGACAGAGATCTCCCTTTTTTAGTGACCTGAAAAATAAAAGATTTCGTGCAAACTTGCCGTCATTAGTATGCTCTAAAAGAAAAGAGCCATTTATTTCTTCAACGTGATCGTACATTAAAATTATTAAGTTGAGGAAATCTCAATTTGAAATGTTTCATGAGATGCAGGCCTGATTGTGTAACATTGTAAGATAAAGATGTTAGATCAAACTGAATGTAAATCCATGATGTTTTATACTGGTTGTAAAAGTATGTTTCCTAAGGTGCAATTTTTTCAGTGTAATGATTCAAGACAATATAGAGCTGAGCCCACAGTGAAATATTACATGTTGAGAAAGTAAGCTCCACAGTGTCTGGTGGCAGTGCGACTGTTTCTGGACTGAGTTCTGGAGCCTGAACAGAGACAGCCGAGGATCACACCAAGGAAAGCAAGGACAGCAACAATCAGCAGCAGGCTGCCCAACACCCAGCGCACCAACCTAGATGGGACGAGACAAACAGTTCAAATAATAACTAGAATAAATATTTGTGCGAAATGATTTCTTTGTTATTGCAGTACCTTATATGGGAATACTGTATGTTGTCAATCTAATAAGTTAATTGTAGTCAAATAACTAGAGATGTTAAAGTAAAAAACTGATGTCTCCCCCCACCCCCTCACACACATACACTGAGTCAAACAATCATATATATACACGAGCCCTCTCATTAGTGTCTGCTTTATTTGCTTTGAAAAAGAAGTAGATCTACCAGGATTTCAGTTACCAAAACATCAGCTCATTTTTGTGAACAGTTACTTGAACTAGGAATTCACATGTAAAAAATTAAAAATTAATTAGGTTGACAGGCAACAGGTAAGCCCTGTGTGGCTAGTGTATAAAACATTTTCAGGTGTTTGTGGCAAATGAATACATGGCTGATTCAACTCATGCCAAAAATCCAATTGTTTAAATTCATGTTGTTTAATATCCACTGAGTCTTGAACTTTGTCATCAGTTTTCATGGTGTAAACAGTTAAGGGCTGACAAAATTGATCAAGCTCGGCCAAGAGTTAATGACCTTGTGTGTGACACTTCCTCTCATCAATTTCTATCCATTAATGAAATTTTGTTTCAATCGCATGAGTAGAGCAGGAGTTATCTTGCTGTTAAGACAAGGGTTCCCACAAAATTGAAAAATCAAAATTCCCCGACTTTTCCCTGACCAAACTCAAAATTCGCTGACCAAATTAAGCGCAAATCCAGCGGCAAATACAGATCTTCCAAAACTAAGTTGCTTCTAGATGGTTTTTTTTATTTTATTTTCAAACATGAAATGATGGTGTGCCAGTTGGATGCTATTGGGAACTTATTTAATATTATGCCAATCTGACAATTAAAACTGACTGAAAAAAGCCAAATGGAAGAAACTGCCTTAGACTTTCCTTATTATAATCCTCCTGCTGTTTGGTCGACATTCCTTGATTGTAAAATTCCCTGACTTTTCCCTGACTTTTTCTGAATTTCCAAATTTCCCTGACCAATTTCAAATTTCCCTGACTTTTCCCTGACCTTGAAAAGAGTAATGTCTTGTGCACGATACCTTCTCTGATCAATATTTTTCCATAAATGAAATTTCCCTTCAATAGCACGAGCAGAATAGAGGTTATCTTAAGAACATGAAATTGTGAAGAAGGGGAATAACTCCAAAGAACAACTGATGCCTGAGTGATGGACCTCATGCATGACACTTCCTACTACAGTCTATTCACGATGGAACGAAATGCGATGGAGCGAAATGACGGTGTAATGCGAAGTAATTGCCAGGTCCCGGCAATTTTTGTTCTTTATTCAATGTAAAAAAGATGCGATGGAACAAATAGGATGGAACGAAATATGCACTGGAGCGAAGTATGTATGTGGTCCGATTTGCTAATTAACAACTGATTAATGACGCGTTCGAACGAAGTGTTGGTCAGTTTTCACACCTACCCGAGTGACACCTGTCGCTTACTCGTGTCCGCCATTATATTGTCTGTAATCAGCCTATTAGCACGCCATCCATGACGTTGTTGCAAACTGACACGAAGCTTACAAGCGAGTTTGTTTGTTTGTTACAAAGATTAATAAGTGATTTTATTTCAAAACTTAATAAGCAGCAGTATAAATATTGGTATCCAGATCTGACTTGTCATTCCGTTCTACTTCATGTTAATACGAACATATAAATCTGAGACTACTACAAATACAATTTCTTTGAATATCTAATAGCAATAGTCTGAGTAATTCAGTGAAGGACCCAGTTTACCTGGGGGGATAACTGGATCAGAATTTTATTAGATATTTTTTCCTAGTAACCTTGTGAAGGGCCCGGGTCATCCGGGAGGATAACAGGGTAGGAAATGGCGAGCGAAAAGAGGGGAGTGAGGAGAAAAACACAGACCATAGAAGTGAAATATAGAGAAATCAAATAATGAAACATCACACTAAACATATTACGACACTAAATCTTTACGACAGTACATGGTTTTAGGCAATACATACTAAAACACGACATAAACAAAGGAGTGATCACATACATAAAGGGATTCTCAATCGTCAATATGAAAGATGCGATGGAACGAAATACGCGATGGAACGAAATAAATGCGTTTCCCGGGGCTACTTCGTATCATCGCGAATGGACTGTATCATGTTCTTTCCATAAATGAAGTTTCATTTCAACACCATAAGTAGAAGAGGGGTTATTATTCTAGAGCTGGGTATCACTAGCAAAAAAGTATCATGATGTATCACGATATTGTAGGCCTGATACAATACAGTATCACGATACTTAATAATATATGAATTATGTAGTTCTGACACGGCCAACTAATAGTTTCCTGCCGTAAATTAAGATTTCAGCATCCATGTTGCTGTGCCAATTAGGCACATATATATATAAAAATGCATTTTATAGTTAATTATTATCTTAAAAAATTTTATTTGAATTTATATTGAAATCTAGTCTACTAGTCAATTTAGTCAACAAAAGGCAACAACAACTGATGGAAATAGACCACTTTATGCTTAAGATATAAGTGGCAGGCCAAGTGGCAAATTTCGCTGGTTTACACCAAACACTTTCGTCCATTGAAGTATCTTTTGAGAATCGATTCTTGAGGTAATATATCGATGCATCGATGAAATCCACCTAGCTCTAAATCATTCTAGACAAGAAAAATGTAAAAAAGGAGGTAACTCCAAAAATACTGATGTCAAAAGTATAATGGACCTTGTGAATAACACTTCCTCTAATCAAGTTCTATCCATAAATGAAATTTCATTTCAATACCATAAGTAGAAGAACAGTCATCTTCTGGACAAAATGTGTGACAGACAGACAGCTGATGGACATACAACTCTGACAAAATCAATGTCTTCCTCATATAAATGTAGGGGGAGACATAGTAATAGTTGGTCCCCAATGTAGAGTACCAGTTCTTCATATTTTGGGTCTATAATTATCAACGAAAGAAAGCATGAATTGTTTCCAGTTTATATAGACCACAACATGTTTTTTCTGTGAAATGTTTAATAGTTTTCAGCCTTTCACTCTCACATAATCAATAATGTAAATCCTGTCACCACTGATTTATCACGAATGATCAATTTTTATTTCTGCTTACAGTAAAACTTTTTCATATTTCAAGAAGCAATTTTCTAACATCTTGCCCAACTCGAGACTTATTTATAGTCCCAATGCAAAGATACAGAGAGAAAATATTCAGTTTTATAATTTTATTATTAAGATGTTTTCCAATATTCACCTTACCAAAGATAGTTATATGTTGAAACCCAATTCGAACCTACAAGCCTCAATCTGTCTTTTCTGTTTCGACCTTTCTCCCTAATACAAAGATCTTTCATTTTTGTTGCTGTCAATGTTGTTCAGCCATTTTGTACCATATGTACTGATGCATAGCCAGCCTTTCAGTTAATGGTCGACGTATTTGTCACAAAATAACACAGGCTTAGCCTTATTTACAGGGGTCAGTTTAGTGTACTACTATATGAAGTTACCCTAGGAGAGTCATGTCACGTAGACCATGTAAGAATTGTTGTGTTTAAGGTTTTTGTATGCGGATAATGATAGGTTCTCTTATTATCAAAATTATCAATTTTGTATGCATGATTAACCATTTTTTACAACAGTTAGTTGAGTTTTAAGGTTTTTAGATAGGCTGCTTAGGTTTAAAAGTATAACCAAAAGTTTCTTTTGTACAGCCTATATATCAGACCAATCTGAAAACTGAGTGGTTCACGTTAGGCATGGAAATTTGTTGTTTACTGTTTCTCGAGATGCACGAGTTTTAACAGGGAAACATGGAAAACGGGTTCAAATTTAGTATATATAATAGAATTTTAAAAAAAAAAGGGGTGTCAGTTATAGAGATGTATCATGGGAGAGTATTGAATGTTGAACCACCATACATTATGGAGTATGTGTAAGTATAATTTATATTTTTGTATTACGTTTTATTCTGGTTTGGTTTAGTTCAATTGTGTAAGAATTTGTTTTAAATACCCAGTTTAAAGTTCAGGAAATTGTTATTTTTCATCAAACTATAAGTCTACAATTGTAATAGCATATTTGCTGTTTTGCCATAAGTTTTACTAGGATGTAGGCCGAGGAATCTAAGAGCATAGTTTGAGCGCTGTAATGTTGTATTTATTGTGAAGAACTGGAAACCAGACTTTTATCAGTTAATTTTATAAATATACATTTGGTACTCGTTATCTCCAATTCGCGTGATCGAAATTCGGTTATGTCAAATTAATTGACTTGGTCCAGATTTTTCTCTTCTTTGTCTATATACATTAACTTTGTGTGTCTCAAAATTAATTTATTTCAAATTACTGCTATCTCAAAGTGAAAATTTGGACCCTCACCCTATAGTACAATGCGTATTTGTTTGTTTATCTCAAATTCCACTGACACTAATTAGATCGCTGATATTTTCACACCTATCAGTAACTTGGCAAGGGGCTATCTGTACAACAAACCGTGATTTTAAGCTTTCATTAATTACAAAATTATGTTTTGACGAAATATTTGCATGGTAATTAACTGGTCAAACACAAACCATTGTGTTTGGCAATCTTTGCTCAAAATGAGCCAGATTTGCTTTAAATACATCGTAGAATAAACCCAGGTCATAATTCACACTGTCTCTAGAACCTACTTGTCCATCTATGAGCGCTGAACAATCTGGCGTTATACAAAGTGCTTTGTATATTGTGCATGATATAAGTGCTCTTTATTTGTAGAATGCAGTTCGCATGTTTTCGATCCATAATATTGTTGTAACCCTATTTGTTTACTTCATTTACCTTTCTGTATTTATTGAAAGAAGCGGTTGAATAAATAAAGAAAAATATGCTTCTTATGGATTATTATTTATTGATATATTCTACAAAATGTGTCATCTTCATTAAGATAGCGACAGCATATTAATAGGATGATAGAGGTAAGATTTGTTGTTCACAAGACGAAAAATACCTCATTTCGGATTGGTCAAATTTCGGACATCTCGAAGTCTTATTTTTGGTCCCATGAAATTGGAGATAACGAGTGCTGACTGTATAACCAAAGTATGAGTATGTTCATTTATTTCAATATACACTGAGAGAGTACACAGAAGCTTTTGTTCAGCAATACTTGTTTTATGGTTGGAAAGATTTTGAATTGAAGAAAGTTTAGTAAAGGTTAGAATATTTGAAGATTCATTTCATGGTATCATATGTACTGATGTAACCAAATGTATCCTAGAATTGTTATTTGGCTAGCACAACTATATATAATTACGTACTGTGTAAATTCACTGTGTTATTAGTAAATCTGAGCTATTTATATATTTGTAGCCGTATTTAGTTAGGACGCATGTAGGGCGTGGTCCAACATATATACGACAGGAACCCTACAGGTAGTCACCGCTATATGAGCATGTTTGCCATATTCGTTATATGAATGACAGGGCAGTTCCATGCATATGGTTGACGATCTGGACATTGGGTTGAGTTGTCAACCCTTGGTCATTTTGCCACAGTATTTCGGTAAACTTTTGTGACCAGGTTTTGTTTCTTATATACTGGTATACTGGTCTTCATGCACTAGTATATTTACAGATATCAATTTATAGCTTTAATGTTTTAAAAGGTGAAGATTTCTTTTACATCCAATATCCATTTGAAATTTGAGCCGAATATATCATAGAAGGGATTGGGTTACAATCATCTGATTCACAAGGCACCCGGGAAAAGACTTGCAAAACATACCTGAAGTCATTCAAAGCAATTTCCAATATATCTACAAATTCTGTCAGAGTTCCAACTATCGCTTCCAATCCAAAATCAATTGCAGCCTAGAAATAGATAATAATATTATATAATGTCGGGTGATCATTGTTTACTGAAAATAGTTGGCTGGAATGATACAAAATGATTCTGCCAAGTCTCATATAATTATAGCCAATAAAAATTATTTATTTTTGTAAACAATGACCACAAAAGATTCTGTTCATCACCTTACATAGTATACCAGCTATTTTTGTGTGGACTGCTTGACAGGATAAACTACATAAATAAAAAATAAAAACCTGGCAGATAGTGATTCATCGTCGAATACCCACTGCTGACTTATTCCGTTTCAATACATGACATCATGCTATGGGGAAATAGACAAGCAAAATGGCGTAATACAGTAGTTATTGATTAAATTATCAACCAATGAAAATGTGACTTATAAATGCAACACTCTTCAGCGTGGAGTCTTGAAAGTAATGTAAACATAGAAAAAAAAAAGAAAGAAAATGACTACTGCATCCAACAGCTATATTACTATAAAGCCGCCTTTATATTTGGTTTTAAAAACGTGATGTGACCAATGAAATTACGTAATTTGACAACCAACCAAATTTTGATGATCTACCAAATGGCCATGGGTATTTGACAATGAAAGTGATTCAACAGGTCACAAAATTAAGTAATGATTTATGAAAATACATAAGGCTAGTCTGTATATTATTATTATGTGATAATAAACATAGCAGTATTAAGGTTACTGGCTGCAGTAGTTCACTGAACATCTTTAAAATGAAATTTCCTCAACTATCTTAATACTTATACCATAACTTCATATCTTTCCAGTACACAGATCAACAGTATTTCAGTCATTTTGAGACAGATATAGTGCTGCTATATATTGCAGTACCACCACACCCAACCACATGATCCTGACACTGGGCTGACCAGTCCTGGAACTACAATTATTTGCTGAGCGCAAAGCAAGGGAGCTATACCAGTACCATTTTTTATGACTTAGGTATATCTAAGCCAGGGATCAAACCCGCAACCTCCTCCTCCAGAGGTGGATGCTCTAACCACTGAGCCATCAGGGATGGTACAAATAGGAAAAGAAACGAAGATGATAAAGTCTAAGAATGATCATGTTAGAACTGTCATAAATGTTTTCTAAACCTACAGAAAAAACATCCTTCAACACAAGTTATATATATTAATTAAATGGAAGCTTGAATGAAAAACATCTTCTGTGTCTACTGACAGACATATGGACAAATCAGAACAGTAAAATTCCTCAACTTCTTTGCAGGGAGAGATTATGTGGGCCTTGTGTAGAGGACTTGATACTGATTAATCATGTTCTATTGAGTTTCATCAAAATCTGCCCAGTGGTTATAAGGATGAGATATCATTTAAAGATTTTTCTATTTTTAGCTCTGGCGTCCATCTTATTTGATGGACTGGAACCATTTTAGCTATTTTTGTGCAGTATCACCAAATGATCATTCCTATTGAGTCTCACAAAAATCTGCTCAGCAGTTTAGGAGATGTTGTTTAAAGATTTTCCTATTTTTAGCTCTGCAGATGGCCATCTTGTTTGGCAGATCTTAACCATTTTAGTTATTTTTGTGCAGTATCACCCAAGGACCATTCCTGTGAAATTTCATCAAAAACTGCTGCGCAGTTTAGGAGGAGATGTCGTTTCAAGCAGCGTTGACAATGCACGATGGATGACAGACCATACTTCCACTCAAGTGAGCTAAAAACAGTCAGGTGCACAATATCCCTATTAAAGTGGAACGGGAACATAACTCTTGAAAAACTGAGAGTTATGCCATCCTACCCTTATATAACAGTGTTTCCCAGCATAGGATTCTCAAGATTCTTTTGAACAATTGGGTACATTAGGATAAGACAGGTCATTGAGCATAATTCCTGAATAGTCACAATTCTCTCCATCATTCCAAACATCCAGATTTTGAAAACTTGATAATTAAATAGCCAGGCTGTACCAACCATATCGTCAGCTATCTGTATATAGGACAGTGCCATGTCTGGAACCTCATCCAACATCTGTATTGTATCTGTAACATACATGCAATCACAGTTATTGTTCTTAAATTAACCCTTTATACCATATAGACTCGTTTTGACACAACGGCAACATAGCAAACACAGATCACATAGCCCCTTCCAGAAGCTGTCTAATCTGGGTCTCTGCTTCCTCATACAAGTTTGCATCTTTTATTTAACATTGAAAAATCCACCATTCATATTTTAAGTTCCAGCAAATTAACATATATAAATCATCATAAATATGTAAATGAATATTCAGGAATTAAATGGTTAAAGAGCTATGCATGAGCAAAATGTAACACATGCACTGAATGACTCCAATGCAATTTTTTGCTCTTGCATTAACCCTTTCCCTCATATAGACTCATTTTGACGCACTCAATAGGTACCACATAAAGCCTGATCTGCAGAAAACCACAGTTAAACCTTACCAAATTTAATTGTAAAATCCTCATTACCAGACCACTGAGGAGCAGCGAACAGCATAAAACCTGATCAGCCTGCGAGTTACTCGCAGGCTGATCTGGTTTTTATGCTGTTCGCATAGGTCTTTTCATGGTGTCCTCTATGAGGGAAAGGGTTAAAGTAATTACCTTTTATGTCATATAACCCTTTACCTCATTTGTATTCATAAACAAATTCATAACCAGGGACTGTATTAATAAAACTCATTAGTTTTTAAGGAAAATAATTCCCTAACTGGAATAAATTTCCTATGGTGTTTTATAAATAAATTAAAGGAAATCCTTAATAATTAAGAGAAATCTATGTGATTTTAAAGAAAATCTTAGAAACTAAGTTTTTTTTTTGCCTAAGGAGCTTTATGAATACGGCCCCTGCACTTCAAACAATGGACTGCAGATTGAAGAATCTGATTTATATATACAACATAGTATGAGTAACGGTGATTAGGACCTGTCTAGTCTGGTTTTGGTGTTGGACAAGGCATCAAAATACATCTATGTGAAGTAATGGCAGGGGATAAAGATAAGGTGCGTATTTGCGTAATTACGCAAATAAAATAGATAAAAACCCAATTCTTTTAAAATTCTAGCGTATCAAAAAGCAATTAAAAATTAGATTACTCAAATATCCAAAATATTAAAGCGTACTGGTATGCAACATTTTGAAACCGAGTGATGTTTACAAATACTCGTATATGTTTGACTGGTTACTTGCGAATCCGCAAAATAGACTTCAAATGATTTCCGGTAATTTCCTACTTTGGGTTCCATTCAAGTAAAACATAAATCCAGTCTGTCTTATTTGTTCATCTGACGCTTTTCTATTTGTTTGCTCTTTTCTATTTGTTTGCTTCAAATATGGTTACATAAGGCAGGAAGAAACGGGTAAACGTTTAAAAAAACACTGAGTAGATACCTAGCACTGCAAACCAAACATCAGGCATTTGTGTCGCAATAATTTACAATCTGGAAGTTGAGATAGAGTCGATAGCATCCAATTCCATGTTAACCAGTAAATAATTTGTTTTAATTCAATAGTTAAAAGTGCTAAATCTTTGGATCAGGAAGATCAAATATGATTAAATGTTTTTTTTTTATTTAATTGTTGAGGAGCTAATGATAAATCCTGCATATGATAATTGTTAAATTGACGTTGTTGCATACAAGGACAGCAGGTGCATATACCAGTAAGAACATGTACTGTTATTTCAATTCAAAAATTAAGTTGATGAAAAAAAAAGTAATTGACTTAATTTTGAT
Organism: Solen grandis; assembly: GCA_021229015.1. Classification (NCBI taxonomy): domain Eukaryota; kingdom Metazoa; phylum Mollusca; class Bivalvia; order Adapedonta; family Solenidae; genus Solen; species Solen grandis. The sequence goes on from CM037778.1 coordinate 86,862,139, forward strand.
GGAGTAACCATATTTTCATTACTCAATTAAAATTGTGAAAACCCAATTCCTTGAAAAATTGATGAGTAAATACCCAATTGACCTCAAACCTGATCTGTAGCCCTGTAATGGGTTAATAAACCTTAGTTTTCTTTATGATTTATGTTAAATTTGATCCCTCTTGTTTGTTACTGGGTTTGGACCATCTCTTACATTTGGAAACCACTTATTACAGGTTCTGATCCTTCTGGCAGTTCCAAGATAATAATAATGATGCAGTGTATTTAAGAAGCACCTAGGGGAACAAGAGCACTGCATGTGGGTGCTAACACTCGTCTGTTTTTGCCAACATTACATATTTTTGTTAAACATTAAAAAAAGGTTGACCTTGAAAATCACAATTAAAACTGTAAGCCTTTAAATGCAAAGTTGCAGTACCATACCCTTAAAGTTTGACCTTTGACCTTGAAGGATGACCTTGACCTATGCATGAAATAGAATGTATACAACAGAAAGACTTAAAATATGTAAATAAAAAATCACAATTGCTTATCCATTGAGTTTTTGATACTCAACACAAAAATGTAAAATTTAAAGACATTTTAAAACAAGAGGCCCAAGGGCCATAAACGCTCACCAGTGTAAATCAGCATATTCAAGATGATTTTTTCTATAAGGAAATCAAATGACAAACCAGAGTTTTCAATTATTTTTCTATTTGTTGCCATGGCAACCAGAGTTCTTCATGGATCAACTTTATTTGAGCAATTTTTGCAGAGGCACACCCAAGGATCATACATGCCAAGTTTTATTAAATTCTGTCCAGCGGTTTCAGAGGAGATGATTTTCAAAGTTTTCAATTATTTTTTCTATTTGTTGCCATGGCAACCAGAGTTCTTCATGGACCAACTTTATTTGAGCAATTTTTGTAGAGGCCCACCCAAGGATCATACATGCCAAGTTTTATCAAATTCTGTTTCGCGGTTTCAGAGGAGATGATTTTCAAAGTTTTCAATTAGTTTTTCTATTTGTTGCCATGGCAACCAGAGTTCTTCATGGATCAACTTTATTTGAGCAATTTTTGTAGAGGCCCACCCAAGGATCATACATGACAAGTTTTATCAAATTCTGTCCTGCGGTTTCAGAGGAGATGATTTTCAAAGTTTTCTATTTGTTGCCATGGCAACCAGAGTTCTTCATGGATCAAGTTTATTTGAGCAATTTTTGTAGAGGCCCACCCAAGGATCATACATGCCAAGTTTTATCAAATTCTGTCCAGTGGTTTCAGAGGAGATGATTTTCAAAGTTTTCAATTAGTTTTTCTATTTGTTGCCATTTTTCAAAGTTTTCAATTAGTTTTTCTATTTGTTGCCATGGCAACCAGAGTTCTTCATGGATCAAGTTTATTTGAGCAATTTTTGTAGAGGCCCACCCAAGGATCATACATGCCAAGTTTTATCAAATTTTGTCCAGCGGTTTCAGAGGAGATGTCTTTTAAAGCAAATTGTTGACGACGGACGACAGACGACGGACGAAGGGTGATCCCAATAGCTCACCCTGAGCACTTCGTGCTCTGGTGAGCTAAAAATAAAACAAGAGGGCCATGATGGCCCTGGATCGCTCACCTGAGTACCATTGCTACAACTGATTACAAGGTTTTTAAACAGACAAGAATTCTGATATAACTCAATCTTAAACATTTTAGCCCTGACAATACTACACACCAAATATATAAGCACTGGGCCTTATGGTTTCAGAGGAGAAGACTTAGTGCGGGGTCATTTATCTCCAAAGGGCCACCTTTTAAAATTGATAATGAACCATGGCCCCGGGTTTAATTGGAAAAACCTAAGATGATGCTACATACCAAATATCTAATCTCTAGGCCTTATGGATTCATAGAAGAAGACTTTTAAAGATTTTCCTATATAACTCTATGTAAAACAAGTGACCCCTGGTGCGGGGTCATTTATCACCATAGGGCTATGATTTGTACAATCTTGGTAATGAACCATAAGATGATGCTACATACCAAATATCTAAGCTCTAGGCCTATGGATTCATAGAAGAAGATTTTTAAAGATTTTCCTATATAACTCTATGTAAAACAAGTGACCCCTGGTGCGGGGTCATTTATCATCGTAGAGCTATGATTTGTACAATCTTGGTAATGGCCCATAAGATGATGCTACATACCAAATATCTAAGCTCTAGGCCTAATGGATTCATAGAAGAAGATTTTTAAAGTTTTTTCTATATAACTCTATGTAAAACAAGTGACCCATGGTGCGGGGTCATTTATCACCATAGGGTCATGATTTGTACAATCTTGGTAATGAACCATAAGATGATGCTTCATACCAAATATCTAATCTCTAGGCCTTATGGATTCATAGAAGAAGATTTTTAAACATTTTCCTATATAACTCTATGTAAAACAAGTGACCCCTGGTGCGGGGTCATTTATCACCATAGGGTCATGATTTGTACAATCTTGGTAATGAACCATAAGATGATGCTTCATACCAAATATCTAATCTCTAGGCCTTATGGATTCATAGAAGAAGATTTTTAAACATTTTCCTATATAACTCTATGTAAAACAAGTGACCCCTGGTGCGGGGGCATTTATCACCGTAGGGTATGATTTGAACAATCTTGGTAATGAACCATAAGATGATGCTACATACCAAATATCTAAGCTCTAGGCCTAATGGATTCATAGAAGAAGATTTTTAAAGTTTTTCCTATATAACTCTATGTAAAACAAGTGACCCATGGCGCGGGGTCATTTATCACCATAGGGTCATGATTTGTACAATCTTGGTAATGAACCATAAGATGATGCTTCATACCAAATATCTAATCTCTAGGCCTTATGGATTCATAGAAGAAGATTTTTAAACATTTTCCTATATAACTCTATGTAAAACAAGTGACCCCTGGTGTGGGGGCATTTATCACCGTAGGGCTATGATTTGTACAATCTTGGTAATGGCCCATAAGATGATGCTACATACCAAATATCTAAGCTCTAGGCCTTGCAGTTTTGCAGAAGAAGATTTTCAAAGTTTGCATTTTTAAAATCTATTTTTAGCTCCTGTGACCTACTTTTTTAACCAATCTGAATAATTTGTACAACTTTGATAGAGGGCATCATAAGGATGATTCCTGTGAAGTTTGGTCAAAATCCCTTCAGCGGTTCATGAGGAGATGTTGTTTAAAGCAAATTGTTGACGACGGACGGACGCACGCACGCACGCACGGACGACGGACGACGGACAAAAGGCGATCACAATAGCTCACCATGAGCACGTTGTGCTCAGGTGAGCTAAAAATGCTCTTTTTTATCTGCCTAAAGATCATGACCAAAATCACACCTGCACAGGTTCATATGATGACAAACCAGTATACAAAGTTTTTTTTTAAAAAAAATATTGAAAAATTTCAAAGAATTATCTACTTTAAAATTGGTCCAGAGTTATGGCAAAACAAGTTCAAAGGTCAAGGTTGATAGATAAAATATTGAGGTTTATCTGAATAACCCTTGTCAAGATGAATATGCATACCAAATATAAAAGATGTATGTCAAATAGTAAAAAGTTATGGCCAACATTAAAGTTTTTTGTTAAACATTTCAAAATAGGTCAAAGTTCAAAGGTCAAGGTCAAAAGTCCAAAAGTGTAACATATGGAAAGGGAAGTTCTGAAATGACAGGCATTTTAAAGTTTTCAGAAGTTACAGCAAAAAAAGGTCAAAGGTCAAGGTCGAAGATGAAATATTGAGGTATTTCTGGATAGGCCTTGTCCAGATGAATATACATACCAAAATTGAAAGTTGTATATGGAATAGTAGAGAAGTTTGGCCAACGATAAGATTCCGGACAAACACAACAACGCGGATGCCAAATTACAACAATAGCTTGTATTTTTTTCTTTGAAAAACAGACGAGTTCATAAGCTAAAATTAGCACAGAGTACTGTTGACGAGATTAAGTTTGAAAGGGTCCACAGAATGGGACAGAAATTGAACGTGGGGAGAAATCTTAGGAAAGTCATGGCCAAGTTTACGCTATACAAAGACAGGGAAGTTGGTCAAAGGAAGGAACTAATTGGCTCAAATTATTTCATTCATGAACAATATCCTCGTGAAATTGCAGAGAGACGGAAGAGCCTACTACTGAAAATGAAGGAAGCACGGAGACAGGGGAAGTCAGCTTGACTCAGCTATGACACACTATATATTGACGGAAGGCCGGTGCGGGATCAGGGTGGCGGCAGTTAGGGGTGTGAATGAGGCTGGACTGAATGTATTATCCCGGAATGTCCATGGGTTAAGTGAGGACAAGCTTACTAATAATGATTTTTAACATTTATTACAGCAACATGACATTATATTTTTGTATGAGACTTGGGTGAACAAATCGTCAAAATTTATATTAATGGTTATAAGCTTCTGTGACTATTAATGATTTTTCTATGATTGCTTAACTATAAATAATTATATCAATAATTAGTATTTATGTATTTTTGTCCACTTCAGTAAAAGGTTGGTTAATGATTATATGGATTATATCTGTGTATGCGTGTTGTTGTTGATAACTGATTTCTGATTTAGGGGGATGACTGACATGTAACGTAGATAAGACACAGTATTTGTTAGCATGACCACTTTATGATAGTATAATTTATGTTATAAGGAATATGTTTATTCAAGTTATGAAAAAAAGAATTATCTTTAAAGTTTTCAAAAGTTACAGAAAAATAAGGTCAAAGGTCAAGGTCAAGGTCAATAGGTGAAATATTTACATATGTCTGGATAGGTCTTGTCAAGATGCATATGCATACAAAATATGAAAGTTGTTTATTGAATAGTAGAGAAGTTATGGCCAACGCTAATATTCCAGACGACGACGACGCTGGACGACGACGCTAGAGTTACAACATTAGCTTGTATTTTTTTCTTCGAAAAACAGACAAGCTAAAAACTGATCCATTCTGGATCAATCTGATATTTTTAGATCCAAAGTCACATACTTTATCTCTCATGATGGATGAATAAGTACCATTACTTTACTATTACAGAAGTGTTCTTTGGAACACATGTGTCATCTGCTGAAGTGTGACAGAAAGTTTGACGGACAGACAGATAACAGAAAAGTGATCCCTATGTGTCACCTCTGCCGTTAGGGTTTGAAACATATTTTAGTGGAGAGAAAAGACTGACAGGTAAACAAATAAAGTTTCTGTAACTATTTTTGAAAAGATGCAGGATAAAAATATCAACTACAGACATCTGAAATAAAGAAATGAGTCCGCAGTATTATCTCATACCATATATGGATTCATTGCACGCTTCCTCAATGATTCCTGGTAATCTTGAAAATGTCTCATTTCCCTGTTTAAAATGAAAAATAGATAAAATGACACACATGCATATGAAAGATTATCATGAAACATATACAAATGTGCAAACTAGAAATGTGACTACATGACACAGACAGGGCCTTTTTTCCTGTTTTGGGGAAGGTGCCCTAGCCCTTTTTATGGGGTAAACAACAATGCAAATTTCACAATTTATCAAGGGATATTTTTTTACCATATTCATAAATATAAGCATAAATTGGTCTCTGCACACTAAACACAAAGATGTAACATAATACTATTCCTATACAAATATTTAGTTTAAGAATCAATAGAGTAAAACACATATTGTTAAATTAGCTTCAGATTTATTGTTCTGTAGGTTTCTCAATAAGCAATTCCCCCCTCCCCTCAATTTGATGGGGAATTTTATTTTAGGGTGGGGAATTTGGAGGCTATTTTGGGGGGAAAAGGTGGTTATTTGGCTTGGGGAAGCAGCCCTTAACCGGCTACAGTAAAGAAGGTAAAAAGGCCCTGACAGATGCTTCTGCTATATTGCACTGCTGGATGATCCACTATCAATCAGCATGGTCTACCTATGCATTGTTGTCACATGAACATATTTACCTGTTTCTTCTCCTTTTCTTGGAGGAATTTCTAACCTACAATTCCTGCTTCCATTTTCCCCCAAGTAAACACCCAAATAATCAGCAATAGTTAGTGACAGATGCGAAAATGGGCCAGAGATGATATAATGAGACAGTAGTAGCTGAGAAATAACAGGTTTTGTGAAGCTTTCGGGTTTGAGATGATCAAAGGTGGGGACACATTAAGTCATTCATAATTCAATTGTTAATTATAGACCTTATCAAAAAGATAAATTGACATACAAGCATATGAATAATTCTATCACAATACCAACATGCAAACTAGAAAGATATGTTTGTTCACAGCACAGATTCCCTCACTATGCACTGTCTCTCTATGTGCTCACAGGATGATCCACTATCAATCAGCAGTCTGTTTATCATGCATTGTTGTCACATGAAATTATGAACCTTATATTTTGATGAAGGTTATCAAGTTTTTGAAACACTTTTCAATTTCACACAAAAAACTGAGAAAGCTATAACCTGGAGCTATGGACTTCTTCAACAGGCTGATCACCTTATCTTAATAATTAACACCAACACCTCTCAGGGGTGTAAAATTTTCTTTTAAGTAGGTGAAAAATCTTACTTGTCCTTAAACAAAGTTAGCTCATCCTAAAATGATTTTAATTTTTGCTTCCTGTAGTTGTATAAAGCTTTTGATATTTTGTGGAAACACTGCAAAACTTTTTCTTTTTTTTTCGTCAACCACGGAAAGCCAGAAAACCAATGATCTGGGGCTTTTCTTGTGCGTTTCGTTTTATCGTAAGCACTTTGGTGCTTACTATGTTTTAACTTTCGCTTTTGTCGTCTCTGCCGCCGAGAAGCGTCTTCATTGACAAATGTTCCAACATTTTGAACATATTTGCTAACAAACAAAAAAAGTATTGAAAAAACACCGTAGAATATTGTGAACCAGTCTGCGCTAGACCTTACGGATCTTTCTAAAAATGAGCATCGTGATATTTTGTCAAAATTAGCTCCCCTGATCAAGTGTTTTATGATCTTGATTAACCATCGTAACAATATGAAATTCATTTTTTACTGAAACATTTCTTTCTTGGCTGCGAAAAGTTAGTCGTCCGGTTGGACGAGTGTTCAGGGAAATTATGCTCGTCTGACCCTGAAATTCACTTGTAAATACGAGCGGACGAGTGGACTTTTCCAGCCCTGTCTCTTGAGGGTTTGAGATATGTTTATGCATTGTCCCAGATATGCGGAAGGTTGAACCACCAGCCCCGTCCCTGTTCAATGTTGGCTTGTGCACTCTTATGTATACAGCCTCTTTTACCCCCCTTTCAAACCAAGAAGGGTCCAGATCCAAGATTTCCACTGAATCCAAGGAGATTGCATGAACTGGGCTGTACGACGTGAAATCTCACTTGTGCTAGAGCTTGGTCTTCTGTCCTCTGAGAACCGTGCTTTGAAAGTTCTTCCTATGTAATCTTTATCACACTTCACATTTAATGTGGTAGATAGACCCACATACTTCATTCTTGTTATTCTTATCCTTAGGGTGCACAAGAAGTTGGTGTAATGTAATGCATGAAACAAAGACTGATTTTACATTCCTTGAAAATTATTTTCATTTTATCTGCTTGATTGATTAAGTAAGGTTAACCTATACTGCATTTGAAATCTTTCTTTCCCAATGCATTCCCTTTTTAAATTTCATATATTTTTAAACTTTCTTGATGGTCCATTATGTAAACTTCAAGTGCTTTGTTGACATAATTTAATTCAACCTCAAGTTCTTTTTGATTAAATGCAACAAGTGTGGCCCTTTAGTGTAAAGTTTTTACAATATCTAACTTGTGTTCAGTAGGATGTTCAGAGCAAAAATCAAGATACTGATCCATGTGGGTGGGTTTGCGGTCAACCGTTGTCTTGAGAGTTCCATCTGGTGTTCATATCAAGGAAGGCCAAACTTCCGTTTTCCTCCTTTTCTATGGTAAACTATATGTCTAAATCGATGCTGTTAATTTGATCTGTTTATTCATTGACATATTCCCTTCTCTGTTTAGTGTGTGTGCCATCAACATAACGGAACCACCAACCAGGTGGGTGGGGGCCGTTTCCAGCCACTGATTCAAAATGTTCCATGTACAGATTACACACAATTGGTGAAACAGGTAAACCCATATCAGCACCATGGATTTGAAGGTAGTAAGTCCCAACATAAACAAAATATGTGCACTTTAAACGCAGTAGTATGTGGATGAAAGCTCCATATTATAGCTTTCTCACTTTTGTGTGTGAAATTGAAAAGTGTTTCAAAAACTTGATAGAAATTAACCTATTTGATCATATACATATTTTTATTGCCTCTGCAGATTCAGAAGTAGAGATTGTACAATAAAGTCTGAAGGGGGCATTATTCAAATAAATATGAATTCTGAGTTATGACCTTATCATGCATGTCCCTATGAATGACTGTGTGAGGTTGAATACCAATAATATATTGGTTTAAGGGATATAACACTCAATAAACAATTTTTTTTATAACTGATAAGAGTGTGTGGCAGTACTGTTGGGAATAATAACTCACACACCAAAATGTGTGTAGCTCAATTGTGTTATTTGGCAGATATAGCAAATCAGTAAGAAATTTAAGTTGAATGGTCAATGTCACCCAGCTTTGATAATGGTATGCAATGATGAGGCTTCGTATAACACTTCATCACACACATCCCAGGCACCTAGTTCTGGAAATTATATGCTTCATGTACATCAGAACGCATGTACGTACATAACCATGGACAAAGATAACACTTTAGATAACATGCAAGGGTTTAAAGTCTGCAGAACTGATTCCATGATATTTTCAAGGGCTATAACTCACTATTATTCTGAAATAACCTTCAGTTTGGCAGGGGTTAAAGTAATTACTTTATAATAAAAATTTATAATGAAGTGAAAATATCTTAGAATTTTTTCTTTGCTAACAATGTCTTTTAAAATACCCACCATGGCCAGATACCCAGTGATGTTTGCCCCTTCAGCGTTTGTCACAAGGTTTCGTATTACAGTGATAAACTCTGTCAGCTGAAACATGGGTATAGGATAAAAAACCAGGTACACAGTCCTTGTCTAGTTAGCTCCAGAATGAGTTTATAATCAAAGCGTACAATGCCCTGATAGACTGTCTGCAGGATTTACATGATGAAATAGCTATAATTCTAATTTCAGTATATAAGCAGGGTTGAATTTGATAGAGGTAAAGGTCATTTGATGCCAAAAACTCAACACATACCTGCAACTCTAGTTACTAGTAGTAAGTCAGTTGAAATGTTGATAAACCCCGCCAGCAGTTATCATGACCTTACAATTGGATTGAAATGATACACTACTGAGCATGGAGTGATACAGTACGGTGAAAACAACTGTGGTAATTATGCAAATCAGCAATGCCTGCTTTTGTTTATCAGTACATAAGACTGGCTAATGCAAGCCTAAAAATACTTACACACAAGACATTCTTTACAGTTTTGGACATCGAAGAACATCTGGTCTAATGATCTTAAAATATTTAAAGGACTGAACTCAAATAAAAAGAATTCAGAGGAACAGATAGGCTACATGGTTGATGTGACCAACTCATATTAGAAGATTTTCTCATGTCTCTTAATTGAGTGAATTCTCTCATCTCTGAAAACATGTAGAAATAGCTGATCACTTTGTCATAGTTATATTTAAAATGCTATATAACATGTTTAAGCAGTACACATTAAATTAAAGGATACATATAACTTTCGAAAGTAATGGATGACACTGAATTGGCAAATAAAAGAAGCTTATCTGTCCCTCTGATCATTTCCTATCATTTTTTTTCATGAAGCTGTTAACACTTTCACACCATAAAAACTTTTCAGATTCCTGATGTAACTGATGATTCATTTATGACATTCATTATAAGTGTTTTAGTCTACAAAGTTCTCTCACTATATCAGCAATACTTTTTTCCTACCAATCAATTTACTTTCAAAGTTAACACATTAAAACACATATTCTCCTGATTCTGTCATCAAACTTGTTAAGAAGTTTCAACAACATCTGTAAACCAATAAACATTATAACCATAAATGACCCACATAGATAGGCTAAAAACAAGGTGTCTCCCTATCAAAGAGTCATCCTAAACTGAAAACAATGGAAAGAGATTTAACACTTTACCCCATGTATATTCATACAAACTACAAAGTCATAAATATTAATTTACTGAACTTCAAATGATGTATGAAACAATAGATTTTTCTTTGACATGCAGATTGTTTAGAATCTGAGCTACAGTATTGTATGAGCAAACAGAGAAGACCCTTAACAGACTGCTCCTTTCAGGAACTGTGTCTGATCTGGGTCTGTTTTGTTTGCCAATGCTTCAAAGCACATCTATTTGAGGTAAAGGTTTAATGTTAAATTTGACTGACTCCTCACCGAATCAGCATCAAATTGGACTGGGTCCGAGTTGCCATCAAGCAGGTCATTACAGAATGTTTCACTATCACTGACACACTGGGCCTTCAGCTGTGTGAGGTTGGTGTTCAGTGAGTTTAGCCCCGCCTCCAGCTGTGACAAGAGAGCCGTGACCTGGTCCATGCTACTGCTGGTCTGGGACTCCAGCAATATCAGCTTATCCACACCTGGAATGAGGGTCTAGAACTTACCACAATGCACCAGGACATTCCTCAGTAAAGCCAGGTACAGCCTGACATTCTCAATATAGTGGTCACATGATTCCTCAATGTGGAGATTCATTGAATACCGGCGATGACTCAAGCTACAAGCCTGGTCCCTTGTTTTAGCCCTTTTTATTCTAGATAAATTATGGGCGATTCTTCAAACATACGATTTTGAATTCCTCGAGCTCCGTCCTTGGTCCCTAGATAATATATCCTATATAATTTCTATGCGATTCCTCAAAGTCCCTGTATCTCCTTGATAACCATACTCCGGCCCTATGACCACCTGTCCCTGTAATTAACACCTTTGTCGGGATGGTTTTGTTCACACATCAGAGAGGTGAATCTGATATCAACACGGCCATGTAAAACGTATTTTCACACCTACTGATCATGTAGCAAACTGGTCTGCATGATTAATCATTTGTCATTAAAAAAGCCGATTTTGTTTGTTTGTATGGTGTTCTTTTTCTCTGTCATCATTAATTTGGAGAACCATGACATAATGTTTAGTGTTTATACGAAAAAAAGTACGAAACGCCGCCATATACACAAACTCATGCAAAGGGTTTCAAAGAAATTGACGGTAAAAAAAAAATATATACTTATTTCTTACTTGATTCTCACAAAAAAAAACTATGATGATGTTATTTTTGTAATGGTTAAAAATATGTATGTTTAAAAAGTACTATTAAAGGCTAAACGTAACAAAATAATTAATGAAAAGACGACATTAAGGTATCAACAAATGTATTGAATTTTGACATATAAATGATTCCTCGAATACGGCGATTCTTCGAGTTTTTTGCCGGTCCCGTCCAACCTCGAGGAATTGCGTGACCACTGTATTAACTTGAGGCAACAGATATAAGGTAGGGATATGTCTTGATATAGATTTATATAGATTTGAGTATTAAACTTGTGTTTGAGCCTAATATGAACGCTAAGTATTTTTCAAGAACCTTGTGCCAGATTGATGCAAGTTAGATGAGATTTTCCTGCACTCAAATATTTTAAGATCTAGTGCTCCCTTATTTAATGACCTTGAGAATAGACAAGTTTGCCTATTTGCTATTATTAGCATGCTGAGTCTTGCAGAAAATGGTCCAAATTTTTGTCAAATTTACATTGTGAGAGTGAAAGAGATTGAATTTTGAGAAGTTTTGAAAAGTGCAGGCTAGATCCCCAAAGTACTGAGGAGTACTTGAACGGTATCAAACTTAACCAGTCTACCAGTTTTTAAACAGATGCTAGGGGCAACGTGTCAAGCCAGCAACCTATGGTGCAGCTTGGAGAAGGAAACTTTTGACACTGATGCAAGCATGCACACTCAGTCACTTGCATAAACACAAACCAAGTCAGCACTGTGACAATTATATTAAACTGACCACAACCAGGTTTGGTAGAAAGTGCCACAAATATCATTTTAGAGATATCATTTTAACACACTAGTAAGTGTGACCTTAGCGCTTTGGACCCAACTCTTGTGCATGACATTTTGTTTCATTGAGGAACCTTGCTGCCAAGTTGCTAATTCTTTGATTCAGGAATAAGTTACAGTCCTGATGAGGAGACTCAAACATTAATGCATTAAAATACACTGAACCCATTTTGACGACTATATCGACCTGCCACACCAGGCTCAACAAAATTTGTGTATCTTATATATGGTATCAGATACAAAACACTAAAATACGAGTCTACGTTTGAACCAATCAAAAGTACTATTACCTAACTTCACTGCTTCTCCAGAGGTATTATGTCCTGTCTGTACGTCCTGGTATCATCCATCAAGAGGGAGGTCAAATTGTGGGGAAGGTCTGGAGGCAGAAAATAAAATGGCATTATTTTTCATACATAAAGAATCTAGTTCAACGTAACTGATGCGGTTTGCAATAAAATTTGTAACAGATATTTACTTAATACAAGGTCATAATTCTGACCCCCCCTCCCCGGCCCCCCTTTCACCTAGCCCATTAAAATAGACCAAAATGATTGATCCAGAGGTTTGAAAGCTCCATCAAATTTATTTAAGACCTATGGCCATTAACAAAGTTAACAATACTGCATGTGGATACCAACATTTGTCTGTTTGGGTTCTTTTTTTTTAAAAAGGGAGATAAATTTGGTCAAAATGGACCTCAGAGTTATGGCCTTAATGGAATGTACCTTTGTAGTAAAAATTGTAATGAACAAGCTATGTAGAGTATGCATAAGTTTCACGAATTTTTAGATAATTATAATGTGGTAGGTTATGGATGTACCTTGGTGTGACAGTTGAGAGTGATGAAAAAATTTGTATAATTTTTTGTCTGGTAGTAATTCTGTTTGTCAACGTGTGCACACACGAGTCGCATACAGTTTTCTTTGAAACAGACTGCTAAGGCATGAAGTTAGTCTGTATTTACTCAGTGTATGTTTGCATTTGCTGCATGAAACACAGAAATTATGTAATATTTTTGATTTATCATTTACTGTTGAAATGAAAGAATACTAGTATATGAGAAGCTTGTCATGCGTATTATTGAGTAGATCGTATATAATATGAATTATAAATGAGCTTTTGTGTTTTTCATAATATTATGTATAACCAAAACTTAGTTAATTATTTACTTAAGTTATTAATGTGTACAATTCACTATGAATCTATAGTTTCTAATGTTAAAACATTCACCTTGTATTTACATTATTATTGGTAAACCCAACTCACCTTTTTCATGTATTATGTGGTTAATACATACTTGGTCTTCATTTATTAAAATTGCATAGCCAATTCCTATATCTAGTACAATGTGTATCTTAATGTGGTTAATACCCCAACATCTCACCTTGTCTTCATGTTATTAATGTGGTATACCACATCTACTTGTCATTTAATGTGTAACCCCAATTACCTTTTAATGTGGTTAATACTACTATTACTTTAATACCCCACATTACCTGTCTCAAATGTGACCCCAAATATACTGTCTTCGGTTATTAATGTGGTTTAATCCCCAAACATCTACCTTGTCATGTGTTATCAATGTGGTTATACCACTATTTACCTTTTCTATGTATTATGTGGTTAATACCTCAATTACCTTGTTTCTGTATTAGGTTAAACCCACATCTCACCGTTGTCTTCTTTAATGTGGTATACCCAATTCACTTGTCTTCAGTTATGTGGTTAATCCAACATCACTTGTCTTCAGTTATCTACTGTGGTTATACCCACCATATTGTGTATATGTAGTGAAGAAACGACAATGTGACCTTTTAAGAGTGGGTGTAATTATGACAATACTAATATACAACACATAAGCAATTACTGACGCCAAAAACCGAATGATATGCATATCGGTTTAACTAGTGAAAAGCTGTCAATCTCGACAAACAATGCAGTGAATCTTGTTTTCAGTAGTTACTAGTTCAAACTCGACAACATTCGGGGCATGGCTATACCTTTTTTGGCGTCAAGTTAATTGGACTTATCTTCCAATAAAGGTAACTTACCCAGTAGATCCAATCTGACTGCAGCAAGGGTGGAATCAAGTTGTTCATGCACGACAGTTGCAGCATCCTGTTAATCATAGCATATACAAGGGGCTCAAAATAGAACATTTTAAGGAAACAATTAAAGCCATTGTCAGGCAGACTGACAGCCAACCTCTTCTAATCCATGCAGGTTTTAATATGATACACTGCTCATTTTATAAGTAAACTGTTAATTCTGATCAGCTCCAAAGGTACTGACAGGGTGACCTAGATTCAACGCTACCTTTAGTCATTATTCATTATTTTAAATACCTCTAAAAAGAATTTACTTGACAATTAAGGACACATTGGTAATTAAACTACAGTTGCTCAAAGACAATAACCCCTAAAATTGAAAGTCACAAAATTTGACTTTTTTGCAATGTATAACTGGAACAGAATGCATGTATAAAAGTCAATGTTTTTGTTATTCCATCAGTTCACAAAAGGCATCAGACCAGTGGACATATCCTACAGATTTCAGCTTGATCAGGTCAAAAATAAATATCTTCTCGGACCAGATGACCAGTAGTTTTTTTCAATGAACTCAAACTGTAAATACAAAGGAAAAAACTTTTCAAGCAGAGCTCGGGAAATCCACATGTTCACCCGTAAATACAAGTGAAGTTAAGAGGTTTTTTCTAGCGAGTCGTTTGATGTAAAAGTAGATTTGAGTGGCAACAATATCAAATTTAAAATTTTATCTCTTGTAAAAA
>CM037778.1:86877141-86927141 GCA_021229015.1 Solen grandis
GTTTGGTAAATGGTCAGTCCAGTCATTTGAAATGAATCATTTACTCATTAGATTAACCATCCTGAAGCGTAAATTAATCTGGATGATTATTTCTGATTATCTCTAGTTCTACCATTTTTTATGTTTTGAAATAAGTTTTTCGGTGTGTGAAATTATTAACCAATTGATGCTCATTATTCAGACTCTTTAAAATCTGTCCAGTTTTTTCTATTGTAAACGTTTCCCACCTCTTCAATACATTGAAACTAAGTAAAAGACAATTGCTGTTAGTTGCCTTCTAGTTTTATTGTGATTAAAAATGGTCTAAACTTTTAATCACCAATAGCCTGTATTTTGCTTCTGTGCTATTTGTAAATTGCGACTGCCTGGTTCATGCAGTCGTCCATAATATATTTATACAATGCATTCCTCTTTATTTATTTCTTGCCATGATAGAATGAGAATTTATTTCCATTATACAAAATAAAATGATCAAACTAGACGCCGAAGGGCGAGCGCGCGGCCTATAGTGCACCTTTCCCTTCTTAGTGTGACATAGACCATAGAGATAGGGACTCAACTCTTTAGGGCGACACCACGTCTTATTAGGCAAATGTTACTGCAAAATCACACGAGAATCCTTTGACCCAGGGATGATTTACAGTCATGACAAACACAAGTGTGACAATGACCTTGGAACTATGGACCCAACCCATCACACTGTCTTATTTAGGTAAACATAACTGCCAAGTTATTTGAAAAATATGCAATCCATGATTTAGATACAGCTAAGAAAAGCAAACCCAGCACCATGACCCCTAAGTGTAGCATTGACCTTGGACCAAACTCTTGTGCACGGCACTGCGTCTTGTCTCACTGGGACAAACATAACATCAACTAATTTGAAAATCCTGCGATCCATGTCTAAGATGGAGCCCAGACAAGCAAATGACCTTTGACCTCCAGTTGTGACATTGACCTTGGAGATAGGGATCTTATTCTTGCGCGCGACATTCCTTCCCATTTAGGTTAACATAACTTCCCAGTTTTGAAAATCCATGTCTAAGTTAAAGCCCGGACAAGCAAATCGGGATGACCTAACGCATTGATGCATATACACCGTGAGGACATTGTTGAGCTCCCGGATGCAGGCGCGACCTAGTTTGAAAATTAACATTATTTAATCATATACTCACAAATTAGCACATTCTCGTGTCACTGATTGTGCGTGCATTTAAAGTAATCGCCTATTTGTAAGACAAAATAGGCGTCGTGTTGTGTGGTAATTACACTTAGTTATCATTGTGAAATGCTAGAGAAAAAAACACAATAATAACTGCAATTAAACATAAACACGTTGACATACTGTCACTGATAGTAACGACTGAAACAGGATATGAAATTGATTATGTGAATTATCAAATATCATTGTTGAGGAGGGTGTATATGGGGGTGGTTTTTCATGCCACCACAATTCTTTACCAAGCTTCTTTTTCTCAAATATGTTCAGCAAAACACACAAAAAGTACAAGTCAAGCTGTAGAGTGCTTCAAACTTGGAACAGTGTATTTTCATACGATGGTAGATTTTCTAGTTCTGTTGCATCGCGATAGACAATGGCAGACAAACACACAATCCCAGCAAGAACATCGTTCCTTTCAAAATATTTAAAAATCCTCCAAGAATTACAAGAATTGTAGACTGGATTCAATAAGTCATGAGATTTGACCTCTTACCGTGACCTTGACCCAATCTGTTTTCCTTATGCGCTCTGCACATTGTCTCAATATGGTGGAGTGTTTGCAAAACCCTTCAAGGGTTTCAAAAGATTTGGGATGAACACGAATTATAGTAATAAGACCTTTGACCTCTTAATTTTATTGAAAATGAATTAAACTGGATGTTACATAAGCTCTGTACATCGTGCACATCTTCAAATAATCATTTCAAAATCCTTCAAGTGGTTCAACAGTTATGAAGGGTAAGGTATCCTGTAACTGAAAAATGTTCCTGTCTTAAATGCACGACATCAGATTAAACTCTTGCTGAGTGTCGTTTTATTGTTTAAGACATCGTAAAAGGTTTGAATCTGCTATGATCGATTTAATATAACGCTTCCTTTGAACAATACTACAGACAGAACGACGTAACAAAAACATTCTCGGTTTTATCTTACTAAACGAAAATGTATACCATTATACGAAACTGCGATAAATACGTACGAAATTCTTTATTTTTTCAACACAGTATATATATATATATATACTAATAATTATAATAATAATAATTTAATTTTAATTAAAAAAAACAACAATGAAGTGATGTAAATTGTTCAAGCATACCTAGGCAGTTTTGGAAATTCATTAATAGTGTTCGAAATGATAAAAAAAACTTCAAACATTAATAATTCTGTCAATGAAAATGAATTTGTGCAACATTTCTCAAATCTGTTCAGAAGTAGTGAAGATTCCTTTATTCAAAGGGATTTATATTGATATTGATAAATTAGATAAACCATTTTCTGAGGAAGAGATCATTGAAACAATTTCATCATTAAATAGAAATAAAAGTTGTGGTTGTGATGATATAGTGCCTGACTTTTTTATTGATTCTAAAATATTCATAACTCCTTTCTTGGTAAAAATATTCAAAAATTTGAATCCTATAAAATTTTTTAAAAAAGAAAAAAGGGGTATTACATTAATGAATTCAATGTCTAAAAATTTCTCTTTATGTCTTAGAAATAGATTAAATAAATGGTGTGAAGATGAAAATGTTTTCATAGAAAATCCATTTGGTTTTAGAGATAACAATTGACTGCATTTTTATTTTACACACAATAATTCAAAATACATTATCTAAAAGTAAGAAACTATATTGTGTTTTCATAGACAATAAACCATGCTTCGATTCAATATCTGTTGATAACTTATGGATAAAATTAGAACAGTGTGGTATTAGCTGTAAGTTCCTGAACATGTTAAAATCGTTATATTCTAAGGTGTCTGCATGTGTTAGATTGTCTCAAAGTAAACTTTCTGATTGCTTTAATATCATGATCGGTTTGATCGATATTATTTCTCCTTTTCGTGAATGGCATAAATAAATGTTCAAATTTGGATAATCTCACAGATACAGATCTCCAGCTTCTAACGTCATATTTAATGTTGTTTGCTGATGATATAGTGTTATTTACTACGGATAAAGTAAGTCTGCAACTACAAATAGATAACATATATTTATACTCTCAAAAATGTGGAAAATACAAAAATACGTATTTTTGAAAATAAGAAATTTAACCATAATTTTGAATGGTATATAAATCATGAAAAAATTGAAGTAGTAGATATTTTTTGTTATCTTGGCATCTAATTTGTAAAGTCCGGAAATCTTAGATTTGTAGTAAGGGCATTGTCGGATCAAGCATCAAGAGCTTTTAATACTTTATTTCTGTTATTCAAAAAAGTATCATGTGATGTTAAGATGAAATTATCATTATTTGACAAACTAATTACACCCATTTTATTATATGGTTCTGAGGTATTGGGTGTTTATAATTATGCTGATGTTGACAGACCACATCTTAAATTTTTAAAACGAATATCAGGGGTACGCTAACAAACTGTTAATAACGCTGTGTATGGGGAACTGGGTAGGCTACCATTATGTACAATAGCTTTACTAAGATCATTACGGTACTGGTCAAACATTTCTACTTCAAATAACAACCTAATCTATGCAGCATTTAACAGCCAGTTGAATAATTATTTCCATTAAATGATAGTTGCTGGATGAGTAAAATCAAAAGTACATTGGATAATATTGTTTCTTTCAAATCTTTGGTTAAGTGAAAAATCTTAATGTATCCAAAACTTTTTGAGCGTGTTAGAGACCAATTTATACAATCGTGGAGAACGCAAGTATCTACTTGTAGAAAATAAGAATATTACGTTAGATTTAAAAGAGATTTTGAATTTGAATTATATCTATATAACATTAAGAATGATTTGTTTTAAATAAGAAATTCATTATTAGCTAGAAACAGATCTTTTTCAACCATCCAATGTTTTATCAGTATTATGTCAAGTAAGTCTAGAAAAAGTATTTAAATCTTGCAAAATATGTTAAAAAAAAAAATGGATTTGAGAGTAAAAATTTTTTTTATATGTATTGTCTGTGTGGTGACATGCGCAAACATTGTATTATATATGAGTTTGGGTGAATGGCATTGTAATTTGCCAATATGCCAAATAAAATGAGTTTGAGTTTAATGCTAGGCCCAGTAAGATAAAAAAAAAAACAGGTAACCTGTTAACTTGATATATATATATTTTCTTTTTTTTACTTTATATACATATAGTCCAAAACTCACACACACACACACACACACACACACGCATAACAATATAAGTACTATTTATTTATTATTATAAATGTTGATTTTCTTTTAGCCGAGAAATGAATCCGGCAATGTCATTATTTAAAAAAATCGAGTTGCTAATGCTAAGTATTCTATTATTTTTTTTCTAAAATTAAGCTGACAACAAAAACAAGGAGGTATTTTTATGTGATAAAAAGAAGAATTCAAAAGTAATGTAAATTTGATTAATCATATATAATGTAAGTAAAATAGCTTTTAATATTTACAGACTTTTATTGTGAGTTTATGCTTTCCTCAGTTTCAGTTTTTAAAATTCATTATCATTCATTACAAGTTGTTGAAACGAAACGAGCATGTCGACCTCCAATTGCAGCAATCAATGTAGATATAACCTGTAAAACAAAACACTGTGTGATTTTTTTAGCTTAAAATTTAGGATTTGAAATGTAGCTATTATACATAATAATGTTCTTTTGTAATGAATTTTCAAATACATTTTTGTTCTACATTTTGCAGGTGAGCACTTGACAGATTGGACCAATTTTTTTTTACAAAAGGAAAAGGCACTTGTGTCGTCTATTTGAACAACGGATGACTGAAGAATATAATGTTGTATTTTTAAGTCAAGTCACACAAGAAACGTGTATAGCATACATAAAATATAATAAACTTTATTTACCTTCGTTGTAATTTCAATTGCTCGTTCAACAGTTAAGTTAATCTAGTATCGTCCATTTTGAGTCTTCCCTTTGTCATGAAAACACACAATTGAACACTCAAGATTATCTTCATTCGTGTTATACATATATCAATCATTTGGTTGAACAGTGACAATGTCATTATCCGACTGGATTTCTACATTCACGTATTTCAGGAATCTATGTTCTTTTGTTTCTGTTACTAGTTTTTTTATAATGTCTAATAAAGAATGAAATACTATGTATGGAAACATTTCCTGTAGTGCTGTATTTTTCAATGCGAAATGTCAGAGCTCTAAAACACGAATGAACATGTTCCTGAATCCTATTTAGGGTCTAGTGAACCTTAAGTGAACAGAACTGGATTAGGATTAAAATGAGTTGCTAAAGAACTCATGGCCAATGTTTACAGAAAGGACACGGTGGTCATTAGTAACTTTTTGTAGAGACCATAATACACAGTAAAAATCGATGTGCTCATACAAGTTTATATATGATTTTAGTCACGCTAAGGGTCAAGTGCCCCTTATTTCCTGTCTTGTGGTCGGATTAATATAGTGTACAAAGGGAGCTGGTCAGCTGTTAACATAAGTTCTTTAGAATTAACCTATAATGAATTACATTTTGGCCAAACTGCTGTTACAGACTCGATGAAACACGAGTATAGCGGGAACATTTTTTTTCGCATAGTCTTTTTTGTATATTACTGTCACATAGCTACATGTTATACCATTTCATCGGAAAACCAAAGGCTATACTATGATGTAAATGATATGTCAATTAGACAATTACATACGAAAATTGTGTCAGTCATACAAGTTTTGACACTCAGACTAACAACATGGAATTTCACAATATGGAGAATCAGCATGACTTGAAATATGGAATTTGCACAGAATGTGGAATAAGAAGTTATATTCAATGTTCGTTTTGCTGGTCGATTCTCCTACAAAATGGACAATTTTATGAATGTCCTTACTACGATGAGGGATTTTCAGAGACGGATCTAGAGATGAGTGAAAACTTTTTGAAATAACATGAAACAAGATCAAAGCCTTAAAAAAGCTTATGAGTATGAGTAGCTTAAGGGTATGAGTGTATCTGAGCTACTAAAACCATGGAGTGTCAAATCTGCTCTAAGAATTTTAGCATTGCCTTTAACCTGAAGCGCCATAAAATGAACAAACATTGTAAGGAACATCGGTTTCCGACACAACAGGAAACTCTCGGAGCTCAGGGAGCACCTCTTCCTCCTCTGGGAGCTCTTGAAGCGCATGAATATCAGAGAGCTCAGACATAAAAGAAGGTTCAGGAATTGCCTCCTCCAACAGTGACTGATGGTCAGGAATTTTATTTTTCAACATCCATTTACGTATATGGTCAGCGGACCGACCTCTTGCGGAAAAACGCACTTCGTATCACAACTACTACAGAGGGATTACGAAAAAAGGACCCACTCCACAACGTATTATCTGGTTATACAAGAGATAGTAACCGTTATATGACGAAATACAAAGAAATGTTTAAATATAAGAAGGGAGTTCCATTGAATTTAGTAAAAAGATGAGTTTTTGGATCCGAGAGTAAGAAATGTGATCATATTGGACGACATGGCTACGAAAGTGATGAAGGTCCAAATAGTAACCGATTTATTCCCGGATGGTGGTCACCACCGAAATCTGTCAGTCATTGTTCTGAACCAAAACCTGTTTTTCAGCAAAGATCCTACCCAGAGACGAAATTGCCATTACTTAGTGTTGATAAACAACCCCGTAGACAGACAACATGTTATGGACCTCGCCCGACAAATGTACCCCAGGAACCCCCAAGAACAGTTGAGACCCCTTGAAAAGGCTGTTAATCATCCTAACGGATATCTACTGGTAGATTTAAAGCCACTTACACCGGCTTCACTGCACATGCACAAATGTGATAATATTTAGAAGAGAGACCACCGATTGAAGAATGGCATCATCGTACGACATAAAGAAACAGAATACTGTACCAGTCGAAACTTTCCAAAACATCATGATTTCTTGCGACGACTGCGGTTCGATGTTCTTGGTAACTTACAAAAACATTACAGGGCATATTGTCCCGCAGGGTTGAAAAGAAAAACTGAAATTAGTGAGTAAAAGCCTGTGAGTAAAGTAGGCCGCCCAGATTGGATCACTTTGGATGATGATGATGATGATGATGATGATGATTCTGACGATAAAGTTCTAATGATGAACAAGAATATGTGGAAGACGTACGTGAATTTTTCAAACCATTAGCTCAAAAAGCTGGTGAGAAAACAGAAACAATTTGGGATGGAAAATACTACGAATATAGAAATGAATGATTCTCAGATTAGAAATCCCGTTCAAAAGCCTACGAGTTTGTCTTTGAAGACCATAAAAAAGAATTCATACGTTTGTGAACTGATTAGAACAGCGGCTCAACTAGAAGGAAGCGTTGTTCATCAGAAAATTCTTCGAGAAATTTTGAGTTCAGACAATAAAAATAAAGTGATCAAACGAGTTTTGAAAAAGTACAATCATTGGTTCGATGAGGTCATTGGTCACGGAGAGATAGATTCGGAATATAGTGACGACGATGAAGAAGTTAAAAATGAGGAGAAGACTAATAGACATAAATAAAAACTAACAATGAACGTAACAGAACGTTTTCGCCTCATGGCGTCCTAATCACAAAGGACACTACGTGGTAGAAAAAAATACAAACTGGTGGCACGTCTAAAGAATCGACAATTCAATTTGTTATCCCTGTGACACAAGCTGTTGAACTGGCCAAATCAGAAGTCAGTAAACAAGGCTCTCCACCAAAGGGAAATGGACAACTTCTTTGAAACGTCAGAATACAAGTTCTTCTGCGAAATATAACAAAGATTTCGAGCACCAGGAATTCCGGCATACGCAACCTTCTATGTATGGGACTACGGATAAAATAATTGTTGAACAGAAACTGTGTGCATATAATGAAATAACACTTGACGAATTGAATCTGTGAAAAGTGCAAAATAAAATGAGTAACAGATTAAAATGTGTTTATTTTCTTTGACAAAATGTTCATCAAAGGGTCTATTAAAATAGCCAACCCAAAAGCAAAACCACTCAGTGTGACAAGCAGAAATAAGTGAATTGTGTGTGTGTGTGTGTGTGTGTGTGTGTGTGTGTGTAACATTCAGCCTTGAAATCAGTAAGATTTAACTTTTCAAAAGGCCATTGTTCACACACCTGCTCTTTGTACTCGCCATTAAAAAGGAAAACCAGACACGTTGTCGCAAAATAGTGCCAGTCAAGTACACACCAATAAAAACCTAACACAACGACCATTATGCACACATACGCTCCTTAAATCAATACCTCTATTGATAAAAAACTGAAAAAAGAGCCTCTATTGTCATCACAGGTGGTGTTTGGAAAACAGGTTTAAAATGATGCAATAGTGGTACTAAAGTCATTTGAAGGTAGGACGTTGAACAGAACACATCGTGGAGGCAGATGTTACTTTACATTTTATCATTATTATTATTATTATCTAATCATCATATAGTGGATGTATATTGATTACTTAATTATATTTTTATTATTAATATGATTATTATCATTTTATACTAGTCATATATTATTAATGTTATATAGTAGATAGTAGTAGAAGAATATCTGATTTTTATTTTATGACACTGTCTAAGATCGAAGGAAGTGACCCTCAATTTCTGCGAGTAGATCTCAGATCAAGTATACAAGTCACCTCTGTATGCATAATAAAAATGGCCGCCACACACATAAAGCTGAAATAAAATGATCGTCAACAACATGGCCGCTTCGTATGCGCCCTATCCCCAACAAGAGGGCCATGATGGCCCTGAAACGCTCACCTGAATACCATTGCTACAACTGATTACAAGGTTTTTAAACAGACAAGAATTCTGATATAACTCAAACTTAAACATTTTAGCTCTGACAATACTACACACCAAATATATAAGCAGTGGGCCTTATGGTTTCAGAGGAGAAGACTTAGTGCGGGGTCATTTATCTCCAAAGGGCCACCATTTTGAAAATCTTGATAATGAACCATTAGATGATACTACATACCAAAAATCTAAGCTATAGGCCTTATGGATTCATAGAAGAAGATTTTTTTAAAGATTTTCCTATATAACTCGATGTAAAACAAGTGACCCCTGGTGCGGGGGCATTATCACCTTTGGTATGATTTGACAATTTGGTAATGAACCATAAGATGATGCTACATACCAAATATCTAATCTCTAGGCCTTATGGATTCATAGAAGAAGATTTTTAAAGATTTTCCTATATAACTCTATGTAAAACAAGTGACCCCTGGTGCGGGGGCATTAATCACCGTTTGGCTATGATTTGAACAATCTTGGTAATGAACCATTAGATGATGCTACATATAAAATATCTAAGCTCTAGGCCTTATGAATTCATAGAAGCAGACTTTTAAAGATTTTCCTATATAACTCTATGTAAAACAAGTGACCCATGGTGCAGGGGCATTTATCACCATAGGGTCATGATTTGTACAATCTTGGTAATGAACCATGAGATGATGCTACATACCAAATATCTAATCTCTAGGCCTTATGGATTCATAGAAGAAGATTTTTAAAGATTTTCCTATATAACTCTATGTTAAACAAGTGACCCCTGGTGCGGGGGCATTTATCACCATAGGGCATGATTTTACAATCTTGGTAATGAACCATAGATGAGCTACATACCAAATATCTAATCTCTAGGCCTTATGGATTCATAGAAGAAGATTTTTAAAGATTTTCCTATATAACTCTATGTAAAACAAGTGACCCCTGGTGCGGGGGCATTTATCACCATAGGGCTATGATTTAAACAATCTTGGTAATGAACCATTAGATGACGCTACATACCAAATATCTAATCTCTAGGCCTTATGGATTCATAGAAGAAGATTTTTAAAGATTTTCCTATATAACTCTATGTAAAACAAGTGACCCCTGGTGCGGGGGCATTTATCACCGTAGGGCTATGATTTGTACAATCTTGGTAATGAACCATTAGATGATGCTACATACCAAATATCTAATCACTAGGCCTTATGGATTCATAGAAGAAGATTTTTAAAGATTTTCCTATATAACTCTATGTAAAACAAGTGACCCCGGGTGCGGGGGCATTTATCACCGTAGGGCTATGATTTGTACAATCTTGGTAATGGCCCATAAGATGATGCTGCATACCAAATAGCTAAGCTCTAGGCCTTGCAGTTTTGCAGAAGAAGATGTTCAAAGTTTGCATTTTTAAAATCTATTTTTAGCTCCTGTGACCTACTTTTTTAACCAATCTGAATAATTTGTACAACTTTGATAGAGGGCATCATAAGGATGATTCCTGTGAAGTTTGGTCAAAATCCCTTCAGCGGTTCATGAGGAGATGTTGTTTAAAGCAAATTGTTGACGACGGACGGACGCACGCACGGACGACGGACGACGGACGACGGACAAAAGACGATCACAAAAGCTCACCATGAGCACATTGTGCTCAGGTGAGCTAAAAATGATTATATGCAAATGAGTTACAATAAATAGTAACAAAGATGGCCGCCAACCTAGAAAGGAGGTCAAGTTTGTTTGCTTCCAAACCGTCATCTATACTACTAGTATGTACATATTTTTTCATTGATTTGATAAATTTAATATTATTTACGTAAAAAATAAAAAGAAAAAAGAAAGATTTTTGATAAGCAACAATAATAATAAGCTTTTTTGATCCCCCTTTTGAAACACTGACAGTTTTATTTTCCATTTCTGTAAAAATGCAGTTAAGTATCTGCTGCTATATTAACCAATAAACTATCGTATAAGTCATGTTTTCTATTTGAAGAATTTCTATCATTTTTAACGAGAGACGATGTATGTTTTAGCTATTTGTTAAAAACAGTTACAATAGATATCTGACCATACGGTCGTACCAGAACCGTACGTCACCTATCATTTTTTTTAATATTCAGCACATTGTTTAGTTAGAAAATTCAATTGAAGAAAAATGTTAAAGCAAACGCCCTGAAAGTAAAACATAATACTTACCAAATCATTAAAAGATAAATCTATACATACCCCCAAACTATCCCAAATATACCAAGAACATTATCACCAAACAAAAATACAGGAAATGCGTATACTATCGTGCCGACACCTAATACCGGTGGATATGTTTTACCGGTAGAATCCGATTTCTTCGAATTGTGCTCGTGATCTTCGTCATTTCCGATTTACTTTATTTACATTAATTCGTGCAAACTGTCATATGTCAAAAATGTCAAAAACCGTGTAAAAGGTCATTTCTGGGGGAAAGTAACTTGCTGACTTGCTGAATCATTAACTAATTTTCTAAAGTAAAATATCATAAAATCCAGTACCCCCCCCCCCCCCCCCCCCCATTCACTAAAGTTAATAGAAGTTAAAACAAAATATCCTCCCAGCCTATGCCAAAAAAAATCAATAATTCCATGACGTCACTGCTTAATTTGTATACTGTTACTGGCCAAAACGTCTTACTAAATTTCTTAATACACATTGTTTTTAGTTTTTATCATTTCGTTCTCACCTTATTCTTCATAACCAGTTATACATCCTTGCAACTTTTTTCCCCTCCTCCCTCAGTTAAATACTATGTAATAAACCATTATCATTTTAATTGATTACTTTTTTTTTAGAAGAAAGAGTGATGTTTTTTTATAAATTTATTTACCTTTTTATGTATAGGGGCTGCTATCTTTTTACCTTTAATATAAATAATATATATATAGATGGGTGTTTGAATCATCAACAAATTATCATCAATACTTTCACCATCTTTGATTCTAATTTTGTCTTTTTTCAGCTTCCTACTACTCAACTCAAAGTGCCTATAAGAAAAGTATAATCCCGACGTCATTCACCAAGCTTTCGAGGATGTGGAAAAGAAAGGTTTTTTGGTGTACAAGGTTTCAAGAATTTATGGTGTACCAGAGAGTACACTGAGAGACAGGACACTACGAATAAAGCCTGTTCCTGAATTAAATGAACGCTTGCCAAACCTAGCA
Source organism: Solen grandis (assembly GCA_021229015.1). Lineage (NCBI taxonomy): Eukaryota > Metazoa > Mollusca > Bivalvia > Adapedonta > Solenidae > Solen > Solen grandis. The sequence continues at coordinate 86,889,295 of CM037778.1, forward strand.
TGCCAGTCTCTCTCTCTCTCTCTTGGTTTGCTGGATTAAGGAGAAGAAATCACAGAATTTGCCAATAGGGGTAAGATGACCACTTTAATAGCATTTGGCATACTGCAGGGATCAGGTTGCCACATTTTTACATATTTCAAGGGAAAAGGTTGGATGAAGGTCTTATGGAAGGAGCTTGTCCAGGAGTAGCTGGAACAATGTCGGAAACTGGTTGGACAGATTTTCAGCTGTTCATGAAATTCATGCAGGAGCATATCTTGAAGCATGTTTCCGCCAATGATCAAGTTGTTCTAGTATTTAGACGGCCATAAATCACATGTAAACCTAACACTGTCTGAGTGGGGAAACGCCTATGTGTTGCATCTTCGCACATCACATATCACTAAACCATTAGATGTGGGTTGCTTTGGCCCACTGACGAATGCTTACTACAGCGAGTGTCAATCCTACATGAGAAGAAAACCCGGATTGCAAATCACAAGTCATAACATTACTGGAGTTTCTGGAATAGCATATAATATATAAGCATCACACCTAAGAAACCAAATTGCGATTTTTAAAAAGACAGGTGTATGTCCCTTAAAGAAAGACATTATTGGTGATGAGAAAGTAGCTTCAAGCGCTATCTACAATCATGGTAAATCATCCAATATTAGCCAGAACTTCTTAGATCAAAGCAAGATCCTTGATGTATCTCCAGTGTCCGGATTGTAAAGGTGATTGGGTAGATCATCCGATCTACCGCAAGCCAGTTGAGAGGCTTCTCCACATTGAAAATGCAAGTGAACAGACCGGAACTAGGAAACATAGTAGTAAAGGTCAAGGTAATACTATAAAAAGGGTTATAACTACTGGGCTGTGGAGGCTTAACCGGACTTTCCGATGACCGGACATTCTATTAACTTTTCAACATGCGTTCAACCACGTGTTGACGAAAACGTACATAATCCAATTGTATTTTTTTTTCTGATAGGCGTTTGTACAAAATTGGATAACGTGGCTTTTAACAATTATAAACTGACTAAAAATCTCGACATTAATGGTCCTTAATACATATCAACAGCGAATCATTTCTATTGACAAAGAAAGAAATTGATAAAGTAATGAGGTCAGATACGTGAGGCGTGAGATATTGGCATTGAAACCACAAATCGATCGAAACTATTACTAGTCTTAAAGGAAATACTTTTAAATTAACCACAGCATAAAGAGGTATACCTCGTTTCTATGACCAAACAATATTCTATTTTATTATGACCAGGGGCCAGCACGTTCTTCTGTCTCTGACGCACCGGATATTCACATTTTAGCACGAAAGCTTGGTAGATATATATCCCAATATTACTGAGGCCGCAGAAACAAAGGTTTAATGAATATTCTAATTGGAAAATATTAACAACCAAGTTCTTTCTGCAAACTAACTGAGTAGTGTATCTTGCTTTCATTTTACAAACAATATAATCTCACTTTTCCCTTAAAGTGTGTTTCGCATATTTCGCAAAAAAATATATATATAAAAGATGCAGGCTTTCATACTTTAAACAACAGACAATTAAATCAATAAGAATATAAAGTAAATCGTTTAACATAGTCAGGCATTTATATAGTTGTCTAGTGAAGTGATACATCGAGCAGGCTACTGTTTGTGAAATAAATACAGGACAGGATTGTTATAACACAAAATGGACAAGAAATGCGTTTAAATATATAGTTGTGTTTGAGAAGTATCAGAAAGTTACTTAACACTGATTTTCTGAAACAATGGGTGACAACATAACTAATTTCGACAATGAGACATATAAAGCATTCGCCTTGAATGAGTTTAATCTACGAATGAGGAGTTCCGTGCTACCAGTTACAATTTTCATCGCACTGGAGTCTGTTGTTGGCTTCTTTGGAAATATTCTAGTGATATACGTTTTCTTGTTCAAATACAAACCTTGCAACTTTCGTTATTTAGTGCTCCGTCTAGCAGTGGTCGACCTAACCAGCAGCCTAACTACGATGCCCGGCGAAGTGTATACCCAGCTGTTCTGGTACATCTACCAGTCCGATCCCAATTGCAATTTTATGAGGACTGCGATACGACGAGGAGCAATTTATGAACACTACAATCACAACAATACGATGTGATTTTGGTGAAGTGTATACAAATAGGAAATATCAACTCGTATACACCAGCATTGTTTTGTTGATCACATCAGTTTGCCCGCTCTCTATGTTTGTGCTTTACGTACTGGTCGCAAGACGACTTGTGACAAATCACAAACAGAAGAAAAAATCTTCGCAGGTTTGTCCAAATATATTTGTTTCCTCCTCCGAAGGTGTGACATCGTCCAGTAACGTAAAGAATTGTAATGAAGAAATAAAGTCTCAAGGAACTCGAATTGCTTTTTCTGCGAATCAAAAACCATATACTGACGAAAAGGATATGTTAACACTGGAAAACGACATGGACTCTAATGTTAGCTGTGACCCGGACTTTGGTTCATCAACCGGTAGGTCGAACATTGACAAAATAGACAGTAGCTCAGTTGATGAAAGCAGGACAGAAACCAGAATAGCCTCACGCGTGGATGGTGCAGCAAACCGACTTAGCTCCAGGGCACAACGAAAGACCTTGATTATGCTAATATTGTCGGTCATCTTCGTGATCACTACGATTCTCTACCGTACGCTTGCGATGTTGAATGCTGAAGAGATACTGGAGACGATGTCAGACCCGCAAAAGGCCACTTATTTCTTCTTCTACAGACTGTACTTCATTAACCATGTGATCAACCCCATAGTGTACGGTTTTCTCGATCCCACTTTTAAGAAGGCAATTTGTTTTTGCCGAAAATGACAGTTCAATTATTTTTCAAAGACATTGCAATTATACTATATTGTATCTACAATGTTTGTGTAATGTTCCAATATACACATAAAATGTGATTAACAGAAGAAACAGAGACAGAAATAATTTGTACATTTGCATCTAATTATAATTGATTCTCTCTCTCTCTCTCTCTCTCTCTCTCTCAGTTGTAGGATCAATGTTTTCTGTTGATGATTTTTTTTTTAATTTCTAAAGTTCGATTCTGTATACTTGTATTACCAAAGAAGCTCTAAATTGTATTCATCATATAAATATATTTTGTTTATTGCTAGAAAATTTATCTAAAGTCTTGATTACAGGAAAGTTTTGACCTCTTAGTCACATGTTTTGCAATTTTTCGACCAAGTGCACATGCTTGTTAATATCGAAAGTCAGTTCCTGTCTTCCAAGAAAATAGTAATGAAATCCACAAGGCAAACAATCATTAATATTTACAATTTCCCTATATGGTAGTTTAGATGCAAATAAAACTTTGTATGCATAAGGTTTCACTTTTTATCAAGTTTTGTAAGGTCGCTTGCGTTAACGTCCCGTTATTTGAAATTGGGTCAACATAGGGTATTATTCCAGCACCCTTTCGGTGAATTTGATTATGTTAAATGCTGAGTGCCGAACCGCAGACCTGCTGGCCCTACAACCTTTCTACTATCTGACTCAGGAATAAGAAAAAATGAAAGAAATGAACAGAAAGAGAGGGATATATTATGGTATGTCAGATAAGGTATGCAATCGTTAAAATGGGAAGTAGCCATTGATTCAGTGCATCTATCTAACCAATTTCTTTTTAAAATTACAATCATTCCCCACAACATAACATAAATCAATCTTGATTTTTTCTTTAATTCTGATTACCTCAAGTTCTATCATTTTTTATGTTTGTAAATTAGTTTTTCGATGTATCCAAGTATAAACCAATCGATGCTCATTATTTAAGACTCTTAAAAAATCTGGCTTTTCCTCTCTTGTAAACGTTTCCCGCCTCTTCAGTTCTGTGAAACTCAAGAAACGAAAATTGCTGATGGTTGCCATCTAGTTTCATTCTGATTAAGAATGGTCTAAAATTTTAATCACCAATAGCCTGACCTTTTTTTTCTGTGCTTTTTATAAATTGCGATATAAATGTATACAATGCATTTCTACGTTTCTTTTTATTTCTTGCCATGATTTTAATTTCATCATACAAAATAAAGTGACCAAACTAGATGCCAAAGGGCGATATGTCAAGCTCCGGCAATAAAAATGCACCTTTCACTTCTAAGTGTGACATTGACCACCGAGCTAGGGATTCAGCTAATCGTCTTATTGGGGCAAATCTTTCTGCAAAATCACATCAAAATCCTTTGATAATTGATCCAGAGATGATTAACAGCCCTGAAAAGCGCCATCTAAGTGTGACATTGATCTTGGAACTATGGACCCAATTTTTAGGCTCGGCAAAAAAGATCGATTGAAAAAAAAACTAAGTGGTTTAGTTTAAAAATTAGCATTGTTTTATCACGTACTCACAAATGAGCAAATTCTTGTATGGTTACGCGTGCATTTAAAGTTATCGCCCATGACAGACTGTCAATGACTAAAATAGGATATTAAACATGCATATTTATGAAATTTCATTGTTCAGGAGAGAATACATCATATACCAAGTTTTTTTCTCAAATATGGTCAGCAAAAACACCCAAAAAAGTACTGTACTGTAAGGTGCTTCAAACTAGGTAAAGTGTATCTTCATACGATGGTAGGCTTTCTAGACAAATGTCAGACAGACACACAATCCGAGCAAGAACAATGTTTCCTCCAAAATATTTAATAATCCTCAAAGAATTAGACTCAATAAAGTCATGAGTTTTGACCTCTTACCGTGACCATGACCCAATCTGTTTTCTTTATGCGCTCTGCACATTGTCTCTGTATGGTGGAGTATTTCAAAAGATTTGGGGTGAACACGAAATATAATAATAAGACCTTTGACCTCAATTAAGTAATGAGATTTGACCTCTAACCGTGACCTTGATCCATTCTGTTTTCTTTATGCGCTCTGCACATTGTTTCAGTATGGTGGAGTGTTTCAAAAGATTTGGGATGAACACGAAATATAATAATAAGACCTTTGTCCTCTTAATTTTATTGAAAATGAACCAACCTGGATGTTACAAACTCTTTTTATCGTGCACATCTGCACGTAATCATTTCAAAAGTCTTTCAAGTGGTTTTACAGTTATGAAGGGTTTCGGTATCCTGTAACTGAACATTTTTCCTGTCTTAAATGCACAACATCAGTTTAAACTCTTGCTGAGTATCGTTTTATTGTTTAGCACATGGTAAAAGGTTTGAATCTGCGATGATCGATTTAATCTTACGCTTTCTTCGTAAAATATTACAGACAGAATAACTTTACAAACATTCTCGATTTTATCTTCCTAATCGAAAATGTATACCAGTTTTAACTCCTCTTGAAAGGGAAGAGTGAAAGGGAAGATTAAACAAAATTGCGATAAATACGTACGTATTTTTCAATTTTTCAACACATATAGATATATTTTATAAGTTTCGCTATGAACTATTTATAATTATAGTTATAATTATCGTATAAAATACATATCCTGTTTTTGGTTTTGAAATATAAGTTTATTACAGTTTACCATCGCAATAGGGAAATAATAGAATACGTTAGTTTTCCGATCGGAAGATATAGTGTATCGTATATTTCGCTTACTTCTACTCTTACATAGTTGTATTGCCAGTAATGTGCACCTACAGCACCAACTACTGGGTCATAATGATAAAACAGTCTTTTCGAACTTCTAAAATAAATCGTGAATAGCTTATCATCGTTCAGTTCGTATACATTTTTTCATTGTTTTGATAAATCAAAAAATATTTACAGAAAAAATTTAAGAAATAAGAAGGATTTTCTGTAAGCAATAATAGTAATAAGCTATTTTTGATCCCCTTTTCGAAATACTCAAATTTTTCATTTCCATTTCTGTAAAGCTGAAATATCTGTGGAAATTTAAACAAATAAACTATCGTATATGTTATGTTTTATATTTGTAGAAGAGAGATGAAATGTATATTTTGGCTATTTGTTAAAAACAGTTACCAAGTAAACCAGTAATACATCATTGCACCTTTCTCCCTCCCCCAACCCCCCCCCCCCCCCCCCCCCCCATTTAAATACTGTGTTATAAACCATTACCATTTTAAGTGTTTTTTTTATTTATTTAATGTTTGTTGGGTTTTTTTGATGTCTTTATTAAATTATTTACATTTTTTGTGTTGCAGCTGTAAATTGATTTTTTTACCCTTAAAATATATATATATTTATATATATATATATATATATATATATATATATATAGAAGAGGTATAAAATGACACTTGTACTATCTTGCCATAGAGCTAGCTTTTGTGGCGATGTGGTAGAGTGTCCGATTTGTAAACCGAGGGTCCCGAGTTCGAATCCAGCTCGGGACAGTAGGATTTTACTTGGTTACATTTGGCGCCCAACGTGGGACATGCTGGCTGTTTCCTGCTTACGTCATAAACATACTTGAAACACAAGTGGACAAGAACATTCATAAACATTTATAAATAGTGCACTGACATTATAATACAAGATTTTCTTTAATTTTCCTTATTTTCATATTGTTAAAATGTTTAAATTGCTTATGTCTGTTTTGTTATTCTGAGAGATGTACTTTTTGTGTGCAATTGTAAGTAGTGAGATTAAAAAAAAAGTTCACATATTAATATACACTTTACACATCATATTGCATGTAGAAAGCACATGGGTAACTGACGGTTAAGACGTTGGACTTGTCATTGGTTCATCAATTCAATTTTGATTAAAATTTTGGATTGTTCATTTTAGTTGTGGTAATTACTTTCAGTGGTAGAGATAGTATGAATATTGTAGATTGATACTGGTATATTCAGATCATTTAATAGTGGATTGTTGGCATGGTTTTGTTTGGTCAATGAACAAAGTAGTGTTTATATAAAACTTTTTTTTTCTTTTTATTTTTTAGGATAGTTATAAGTCAGTTTTACGTTTGTCACACATATTTTAATTCATATTTTTATCTTGACCATAACAGGAATTTCTTACAGTGTTAATATGTCGACACTGTCTGAGGAAGATAAGCTGTTGCTAGATGCTGTCAAAGCAGTTAATGTTAAAGCTGAAGCTGATTTTGCAGAATTTCTTAGTGAGCATAAAGAGCTGCAGGAGGATGCGAAGAAATCAAAGACATCCCACGCATCACAGATACCGAAGATCTCGACTTTCTTTGGAGAAAAAGGTAAGGGCGAAGTTTCTTTCCCAACTTGGAAGTACGAATTAAATGCCTTGTAGCAGAGAAAATTTACATTCCAGAACAAATTTTGCTAGGAGTTAGAAGGTCATGCAAGGGTGAAGCAGCTAATATTCTTAGGCGCATAGTATAAAATGTACTTTGGATGATATAGTTGATAAATTTGAAAGTACATACTTCCGAATATCTTCTTAAGCAATTCTATGCCTGTTGACAAGGAGTAAAACGAGCCAGTAAATGCTTATGCTGCTTGCTTAGAAGAAATATATGCACAAGCATGTGATATGGGTGCATTTCCTTCCATCAAGTCAGGTGAAACAATGTTAAAAAATGTGCTTTATCAGGGTCTTTCAAAAACGCTCAAACAAATGGCATCATACAAAATTGATACCATTCCTGATTATGACCTATTTAAGATAGAGCTCCGTAAACTTGAGTCTGAGTCAAATGATGCTGAGAAAGAACAGACAAATGTTTGTCACAATGTCAGTAAAACTGATACGTCAAACTCTAAGCTAAGTGAGATAAAGTCAATGTTTGATCAGTTGAATGACAGGATCTCACAATTAGAAAAGTCTAGAGATCAGGAGATGGCCCAGCGTAATGAATTCATTGATCAAGAGCAATATGTTCAAAGCACTCATTCTCGTAACAGACCGAATAAGGTTAGAGGTCAATATCAAAACAGAGGTCAGGCAAGGTTTCAGAGACCCGTAGCCTCGCGAACATTCAGACTCAGAGACAAAAGTTCTGTACAATGCTTTACTTGTTCAGGTTTTGGTCACTTTGCAAAAGATTGTCCCAACAATGATAAAACCTGCTTTACCTGTCAACAAAAGGGTCATTTTGTACGAACATGTCCGTCTTTAAACCAGTAAATGTCTGTGTTGGGGGTCGCTACATAGGCAAAGCGTTAGATAAAGACCCAAAAACTGATAGGTGAAGCGTCTGAATTGCTGATACTTTGTAACAATACAGAAACGAATGCACGAGATCCTGCGTTTCTACTTGTTCAGAACAACATTTCAAAGATAACTTGTCGTCACTGACCTTGCATCCTGTAAATGACATCCTAAATATAGAGTGTGCAGATGGTAATAAATTGCCATATAAAGGTTACATTGAAACAACAATTGTTATCCCTGGTTTACCAAATGGTGCCGAACAACCTTGCTTGTTACTTGTTATTTCTGATACTAATTACAATCAGAAAACGCCAACTTTATTGGGCACAAATATACTCAGTTGTTTACTTCAAAAATGCAAAGACTTTTATGGTGAGCAATTCTTACAAAGGGCAAAGCTTGGATCTTCGTTGTACACAGCTTTCAGTTGTTTAATACTTAGAGAAAAGGCTCTGAAAAGAAACAAAAACTGCTTGGCTACTGTTAAGTCTGCTGAGCGTGGAACTGTAACTGTTGGTCCCAACCAGTCTGTAAATTTAACATGTGTAACAGACCATGAGCTTGAGTATACACCAACACCAGTTATGGCGCAGGCAAACGAAAACTTTGCTTTGCCGAATTACATTTGTGTAACACCAAGTGTCTATCATTATGATGGTAAAAGAAAATTCATTTCAGTAAAGGTGTCAAATATGACAACAATTACAGTGAACATTGCCCCAAAAGCTAGCTCTATGGCAAGATAGTACAAGTGCAATTTTATACCTCTACTATATATATATTTTACCTTTATTTTTTTTTTTGCAGTTCCCTACTATTTGAACTCAAAGCGCCTATAAGAAACGAAGGTATAATCCCGACCTCATTCGCCAAGCTTTCGATGATGTGAAGAAGAAAGGCTTTTCAGTGTACAATGCTTCAAGAGTTTATGGTATACCAGACAGTACAATGAGAGACAGGTCTTTAGGAATAAGCCTGTTCCTGAATTAAATTAATCCTTGCTAAACCTATGAGTCTCCCCTATATTATCAAGGGAATAGGAAAAATATTTAGTGGTCCGTCTATCTAATATGTCCAATATAAGTTATGGCTAGTCAAGACAAGTTTTGGCTTCTGACCTTGCTTTGAGTCTTGGTAAGGGGGAAGTCATCATAGAAATTGTCAATCATTCGAGCAAAATCAGCATCATGGACAGTCCTAGATAACTATTTCTCTAAACTTGCGGATGTAATTTGTCAAGTATCATATTGTAGGACACCCAGAATACATATGGAATGTTGATGAAATAGGTTTGGTCACGGAGAACAATTCTCACTCATGTTGTTTTTTGCAAGGGACAGCATCCACAAGCAGTGACTTCCAACAGGGCTAAGCCCTACAATCAATTATACAATTATAGTATGTGGAAGTGCTACAGGGATCAGGTTGCCACATTTTTACATATTTTCAGGGAAAAGGTGGGGTGAAAGTCTTAAAGGAGCTTATCCAGGAGCAGCTAGAACAATGTCGGAAACTGGTTGGACAAATTTTCAGCTGTTCATGAAGTTCATGCAGGAGCATTTCTTGAAGCATGTTTCCACCAATGTTCAAGTTGTTCTAGTATTATTTGACGGCCATAAATCACATGTAAATCTTACACTGTCTGAATGGGGAAAAGCTTATGTGTTCCCTCCTCACACATCACATATCACTAAACAATTAGATGAGGGTTGCTTTGGGCATTGAAGAATGCGTACTACAGCGAGTGTCAATCTTTCATGAGAAAAAACCCGGATTGAAAATCACAAGATATAGCATTACTGGAGTTTCTGGAATAGCATATAACATATAAGCACCACACCTGAGAACCAAACTGCGACATTTAAAAAGACAGGTATATCTCCCTTGAAGAAAGACATTATTGGTGATGAGAAAGCAGCTTCAAGCAGTATCAACAATCATGGTAAATCATCCTATAATAGCAAGAACTTCCTAGATCAACGCAAGATCCTTGATGTATCTCCTGAAACAAAGAAGAGGAAGTCTGGAAATTGACTGGTAATTTATGTTCACCTTCCAAGATTACTTTTACTAAAGTCACCATCTGCAACTTCCAAAATCTGAGATTTAAGATATCATTTCATCCAAGGGTAAGAAGAAACTTAAGAAAGCTTCGCCACCTAGACCAAGTACATAAGGATTGTATCAAATGAGTGATCCCGAGGATGACAGTGCATCAGAAAAATTGATAATTCAATTTACTGTATGTGCAATAAGTTCACCCCAGATGCAATTCACACCAGTTACTCTATTGGAATTGTTCAATGGGATATGTGTGACTCAAATTAAGCTTTGCAGTGCTGTGAGATTTGTACGTAGAGATGACTAGTTTCTTTACCCTCATTGTAAAATTGTAAAAACTTCTTTTCTTTGGATTTGAACATTTATTTAAAAAATATACAGATAGAAGCCATAAAATCAAAATAAGATAAATATAACATCTACCTCTGTATTCAAGTGCTTTGCTCTGTACATGTATTGGAAGTTTAGGCCAGTAATTATCATAGAGTTAATATTTTACATTAGCACCGGTTGTAAGTGTCGCCTTTGAACAAAAGTGGCAGCATAGTAGAAATAGTAGATAAAAATAGAAAGAAGAAAAGTATGTCATATATTTCATATAGTTAACTCCCACTTCAAACAAACATTGAAGTATATGTATGATATAACTTTTATGTATTTAGTTGTTTTTTATTAAAATCATGTTATATTAATTTCTTAAACTCAAAGTTCCTTAGCGCACTGGTAATTGGGTACATCCAGATACATGTATATAATTTCTGGAGTTGTTGTTGTTGTTGTGTTGTATTGGGGTTTACCGTCGCTGCGAAAGTATTTCAATCATATAGCGACGTCCAGCTAATTACAGGTGGAGGAAGACCTCGAGTACACAGAGGTATCCGGGTAGAACCACCGACCTACCGCAAGCCAGCTGGAAGGCTTCCTCACATGAAAAATCCGAAGTCCCTACCGGAATTCGAACCAATTTCTGGAGTGTACGGGGATGAAATGATGCAATTTCATTTGTCTGCACACTGTTCAGTCGTATGTCCGTTTGATAGGTCAAGTGTCTTGTATCTATATACAACTAAAGAGAATGATACATATTAGACATGTCAACTATTAAACATTTGAAAAGATTGTCCGGATTACACAGCAGATTGGGTAGATCAACAGACCTACCGCAAGCCAGCTGAAAAGCTCATCACATTGAAAATGTAAGTGAACAGACCGAAACTTGGAATCACAGTAGTAAAGGTCAAGGTAATACTATATAAGCGGTTATAACTATTGGACTATGGAGGCTGAACCGGACTTTCCGATGACTGGACATTCCATTAACTTTTCAACATACGTCCAACCCCGTGTTGACGAAAACGTACATAATCCATTCGTAATTTTTTTCTGATAGGCGCTTGTACAAAATCGGATAACGTGGCTTTTAACAATTATATATTGCCTAAAAATCTCGACATTAATGGCCCTTAATATATATCAACAGAGATTCGTTTCTTTTGACAAATAAAGAAATTGATAAAGTAATGAGGTCAGATATGTGAGGCGTGAGATATTACCATTGCGACCACAAATCGATCGAAACTATTACTAGTTTCAAAGGAAATACTTTTAAATCAACCACAGCACGAAGAAGCATACTTCGTTTCTATGACAACACAATATTCTATTTTGTCACTGTATTCCGTATTCGATTTAATTTAGTATTTATCTAACGAGGTACCATGTGTTTACATTTCAAGCAAATGGTCGAACGTTTATACTTATCAACTACCGAGAGTCTTGTAACAGATATTACCTTAAACCAGAACGAGGTTCCAACAGAATTCACACATCTAGAGTTCTTCTATACTAATGACCAAGGGCCAGCGCGTTCTTCTGTCTCCGAAATAATTCAGTGACGCACCGGTATTTTCACAATTTAGCACGAAAGCTGGGTAGATATCTGTTAACAATACTTAGGCCGCAGAAACAAGACTTGGTTTAATGAATATTCTAATTGAAAAAGATTAACAACCAAGTTCAGGCTGCAAACTAACTGACTAGTGTATCTTGCTTTCATTTTACAAACAATATAATAATACCTTAAAGTGTGTTTCGCTCATTTTGCAAGAAAATATATATTATATAACAGATGCAGGCTTCCATACTTTAAGCAACAGACAATTAAATCAATAAGATTATAAAGTAAATCGTTATAACATAGTCAGGCAGTTATATGGTTGTTTAGTGAAGTGATACATCGAGCAGGTTACTGTATGTGAAATAAATACAGGACTCGATTGTAATAAAACAAAACGGATATAAACACGTTTAAAGATATATTTGTGTTTGAGAGGTATCAGAAAAAAATACTTAACAATAATGATAACCATGGATGATAACGCAACTGATTTCGACAGTGACGCATATAAAGCATTCGCCTTGAAAGAGTTTAATTTACGAATGAGGAGATCCGTGCTACCAGTAACACTTCTCATCGCATTGGAGTCTGTTGTTGGCTTCTTTGGAAATATTCTAGTGATATACGTTTTCTTGTTCAAATACAAACCTTGTAACTTTCGTTATTTTGTGCTCTGTCTAGCAGTGGTCGACCTAACAAGCAGTCTGACTACGATGCCCGGCGAAGTGTATACCCAGCTGTTCTGGTACATCTATCAGTCCGAATCAATCTGTCAGCTCAAATCCTTTTTTAACCTGTTTACGATAATCTCCGAAGCACTCTGTCTACTTGTAATTGCCGTGGATAGATACTTGAAGGTGTGCAGGCCTCTAGGTGTTCAGATCAAAACGAAAATGGCAATCATGTTTTGCGTCATCATCTACATCATTGCAACAATAATCGGTGGACCTGTTGCAATTTTATGGGGACTGCGATACGACGAGGAGCAATTTATGAACACTACAATCACAACAATACGATGTGAGATTGATGAAGTGTATAAATATAGGAAAGATCCAGTCGTATACACTAGCATTGTTTTGTGTATTATATCAGTTTGCTTGCTCTCAATGTTTGTGCTTTACGTACTGGTCGCAAGAAGACTTGTGAAAAATCACAAACAGAAGAAAAAAGCTTGGCAGGTTTGTCCAAAAATATCTGTTTCCTCCTCTGAAGGTGTGTCATCGTCCAGTAACGTAAAGAATTGTAATGAAATATTAAAGTCTCAAGGAATACAAATTGCTCTATCTGCGAACCAAAAACCATATACTGACAAAAGGGATATGTTCACACCGGAAAATGACATGGACTCTAATGTTAGCTGTGACCCGGACATTGGTTCATCAACCGGTAGATCTAACATTGACAAAATAGACAGTGGCTCAGCTGATGAAAGCAGGACAGAAACCAGAATAGCCTCACGCGTGGATGGTGCTGCAAACCGACTCAGCTCCAGAGCACAACGGAAAACCTTGATTATGCTAACATTGACGATCATCTTCGTGATCACTACGGTTCTTTACCGTACACTTGTGATATTGATTGCTGAAGGGATACTGGAAAATAAGTCAGACCCGGAAAAAGCCGCTTATTTCTTCTTCTACAGACTCTACTTCATTAACCACGCGATTAACCCTATTGTTTACGGGTTTCTAGATCCCAATTTTAAGAAGGCAATTTGTATTTGCCGAAAATGACAGTTTAATCATTTTTCAAAGACGTTGCTTTTTATTTATCTACAATGTTTGCGTTATCTTCCAATATACACATGAAATGTGATTTACAGAAGTAACAGAGACAGACGGAAACAAATGGTACATTTGAATTCAATGATTATTCACACACACACACACACACACACACACACACACACAGAGTTTTAAGATCAGTGTTTACGGTTGATGCTTTTGTTTATAATTTCTAAAGTTCAAAACCGTTGACTTGTATTACCAAAGTAGCTATAAATTGTTGTATTCATCATAAAAATATATTTTATTTCTAGTAAACCCATATTTAGTCTAGACTACAATATTTTTACCTCTTATTCACGTGTTTTGCGCCTATACTTCGACCAAATTCACATGCTTGTTTATATCGAAAGTCAGTTTCTGTCTACCAAGAAAATTGAAATCAAATCCACAAGGCAAAAACTCAATCTGTAATACTTTCTCTGTCTTGTTGTTTTGATGCAAATAAAACTTTGTATTCACAAGAATTCACTTTTTATCAAGTTTATGTATGATAAGGTGTGTAATCGTTGAAATACGTTATGAATTATTCATTACAATACATATGATATATGATAGAAAAGTCATTCTTTATTATTTTATTCTGTCCCTATCTGAAGTAGTCTAATGCTGGACATCTAAACGAACTTCTCATGATGTTTCATAAACAACATTTCTTTTTTTTTCTTGTTTGTTTATTTGTTTGTTTTCTGAACCTCTTTATTATTTAATTTACCTAAATACGGAAATGAGTTAGAGATTGACGGCTTAAGCTCGGCATATAAGCCGTTGTCATGGGGATTTAGATGGAATCGTCCCTGGCTAAGTGTTATTTTGCCGTTTTAGAGGGGATTGCAGGTACAATAAATAAACCTTTTGTTCAAGATTATGTAAACCAGTTTTGTTGAGATAAGAAACACACTTTGGTCCTTCATGTACAGTGTGAAAAGCATAGAATATGGTCAGTCTAGTCATTCCAAATGATTCTTAACCTCATTAGATTAACCGTCTTGAAGCGCAAATTAATCTGGATTTTTTCCTTTATTTCTGGTTATCTCTAGTTCTATCATTTTTAGCTCACCTGAGTACATCGTGTTCAAGGTGATCTTTTGTGATCGCCCTTTGTCCGGCGTGCGACGTCAACAATTTGGCTTGTTAACATTCTAGAGGCCATATTTTTAGGCCAATCTTCATGAAACTTGGTCAGAATGTTTGTCTCCATAAAATCTTGGAAAAGTTTGAAATTGGGTCATGTGGGGTCAAAAAGTAGGTAATGAGGTCAAATTTTATATAAAAAAAAA
The DNA here is from genome assembly GCA_021229015.1 of Solen grandis. Taxonomy (NCBI): domain Eukaryota; kingdom Metazoa; phylum Mollusca; class Bivalvia; order Adapedonta; family Solenidae; genus Solen; species Solen grandis. The sequence continues at coordinate 86,904,416 of CM037778.1, forward strand.
ACCTTGTTAATACTCTAGAGGCCACATTTTTGGCCCAGTCTTTATTTAACTTAGTCAGAATGTTTGTTTCCATAAAATCTTGGACAGCTTCGAATTTGGGTCATGTCGGGTCAAAAAGTAGGTCATGAGGTTAACAATCTGGAGGCCACATTTGGCCCAATCTTTATGAAACTTAGTCAGAATGTTTGTTTCCATAAGATCTTGGACAGCTTCGAATTTGGGTCATGTCGGGTCAAAAAGTAGGTCATGAGGTTAACAATCTGGAGGCCACATTTGGCCCAATCTTTATGAAACTTAGTCAGAATGTTTGTTTCCATAAGATCTTGGACATGTTCGAAATTGGGTCATGTGGGGTCAAAAAGTAGGTCAATATGAAACATCCAACATATGTTGCTCATTTATAATCAGGTGAGCGATTCAGTGCCATCATGGCCCTCTTGTTTATGCTTCTAAATTAGTTTTTCTGTGTATCCAAGTATAAACCATTCGATGCTCATTATTTAAGACTCTTTAAAATCTAGCTTTTCCTCTCTTGTAAAGGTTTCCCGCCTCTTCAGCACTATGAAACTCAGTAGAATATGGAATGATATTTAAACAAAACTTACATCATGCTTGGTGACTATGTCATTATATTTGATGACAATGTCATTTTGCTTGGTGTTATCATTGTATGCTTGTTGATATCGATGAATGCGTTTTGACAAGTACATTATGTTATCATGCGTTTTGAAATTCAAGCAACACCATGCGTGCTGATGTCGCTCACTGCTTCTTGACAATTGCATCGTGTTTGGTGACAATGGCATTCCGTTTCGTTTCAAACCGTCTTAACTGACAGGTTTGAAAGCTCAGTTTGTAGAGTAACCCGTTAATATTGAAATGGTATGTGATTCGAATACCGTTAGAAGCTCACTTTTTCCGCTTCTGTTATACATGTTTAATGGTGAATCCCCCCCCCCCCCCCCCCCCCTGTACTTGATACTATTTACATATAAATTGATATTTATCGGTCCCGGTGGGCGAGTGATTAAAGTATCCGCCTCGATTTCGGGGTTAAAATGTATTGGTATATAGCTCCCTTTCTTGGTACTCAGCATAAAAGGGTAGTTCCAGGAGTGTTTGGTAATGTAACTGAATACTGCAGTGCGGCAGCTTTTTGTTCGTCTCAAATAGACATAGTCTATAAATGATTTAAATTCCTTCGACGGGATGTCAAACCCTGTATAAATAAACAAACACACGTTTATTATGAAGTATGAAATAGAATTAAATATAAACCGGTATATGAAATTAAAAATAGTTTGTGTTAAAATATAACCATTTACATTTCCGTAGCTCCAAGTTTTAGATTTTTTAGCTAGGTTGTTTGCAATTCTGTTCTGTGGAAGCACACAATTCTTTTGTATCGAAAACATTTCAGGGCTACTTTTAGACTCTTAAATTTCATTCCTTTTGAGATATAGTTCCAAATTAAGTTTTCTGTCTTATCACATAGTGCTGTTATGTTTATTTAAATACGACTGCATTACTGAATTGAAAAATTTGAAAGAAAGAAAGAAAAAAAAATAAATGCGCAAGTGAGTTAATTCAGATGTATTTGAACCTTCATTGCCTGGATTTCATTTTTGAAATTTCCTATAAATACATGTATATAAATTCGTTCTGCATATATGGGTAGTTGCAGGACTGGTTGGCCCGCTACGGCTTGATACTGCAGTGTGGCAGCACTATATCTGTCTCAAGTAGTCATCGTCTCCAAATGACTGAAATATATTGTCGGTGGGATGTTAAACTCAACAAACAAACACAACTGTGTACTACCTATATAGATCAATTAATATGCTTTCATTACGCAGCTTTTGTAAGGGAAGGTCACGGATTCGAATCATTTTTAATATCAGATATTTATTTCAATTAACCTGTATTAAATAAACAAAATCAAATCAGAATATACCATACATAGATAAAAAGTGAGAATGTGTTTTATATTTGCTTATTTTGATGAAAATACACAAATTTATATATATTTTGTAAACTGTATGGAATACACAGAGAGAGAGAGAGAGAGAGAGAGAGAGAAGGGGGAAATTGTGCTTATCGTAAGCAGTCCATTAAACATATTATTATACTCGTATTTTTTGATACGACCTTATTTACGCAAGTCAAAGCGGGTTAACAACTTTTGGTTAATTGGCGTGGCATGAACATTTGATATTCGTTTATTTAATTTACTATAATATACGAAATACAACATTGTTAAGAAACGCCCCGGAATCGGGATGTCGTGTGTTCGATCCTCGGCCGCTACATACCAAATTCGCAGAAAAATGGTACTGGTACTACTCTCATGCTTCGAGCTCAGTATTTAGGGGTAGTTCCGGGACTGGTTGGCCTGGTGTCAGGATAATGCGACCGGGTGTGATACCATGCCATATGCATACAGCGTGATACTGCAGTGTGGCAACACTATACCTGTCTCAAGCAGACATAGTTTCCAAATGTTTGAAATACTATCGCTGGACATAAAAACCAATAAATAATTTTTTCAGCACTATCAGCGCTTTGATTTGAAAGCGACATCTGTTGATAAAATGAGGCGTAACACAATTTGGAATACATCATGAGTCGTTGCATTATCCTTGATGCTTGGTGATATCCTTTATGGCATGGTGCATGGGTAAGTAATTAATTCAATATACAAAGAAAAAAAAATTAAATTTAAGGATAACACTGTGATCAAAGACAACACAAAGCATAATGGCATTGCCACTTAGCATAATGGTATAATCATCAAGCACAATGTCATTCTCACAAAGCATAATGTCATTATCACCATACACAATGTAATTTTTGCCTAATATCATTCCATAGTTAAAGAAAATTGCTGATAGCTGCCATTTTTTTTCTGATTAAGAATGGTCTAAAATTTAAATCACCAAAAGCCTGTTGTTTTATTTTATTTTTTTTTTTTTTTTTTTGCTTTTGTGCTATTTATAAATTACGATATAAACTTATACAATGCATTTCTCCGTTTGCTTTTATTCTTGCCATGATAGAATGCGAATTTATTTTCTTTATACGAAATAAAGTGACCAAAACTAGATGCCATATGGCGAGTTGTCGAGCCCCGGCAATAGAAATGCACCTTTCACTTCTAAGTGTGACATTGACCACGGAGCTAGGGATTCAATTTATCGTCTTATTGAGGCAAATCTTACTGCAAAATTACATGAGAATCATTTGATAATTGATCCAGAGATAATTTACCGCCCTGACAAGCTAATCTAGCGCCATCTAAGTGTGACATTAACCTTGGAACTATGGACCCAACTCTTAAGCTAAAGCCCGGACAAGCAAATCCGAATGACCAAACGCGCTAACGACTATATGCCACGAGGACATTGAGGCGACAACGTTGAGCTCCCGCAAGCAGGCTCGGCAATAAAGAGCGATTGAAAAACCTAAGAGATCTAGTTCAAAAATTAACATTGTTTTATCACGTACTCACAAATTTGCAAAGTCTCGTCGCATTGGTTTCGCGTGCATTTAAAGTAATCGCCCATGACAGACTGTCATTGACTAAAACAGGATATTAAATATGTATATGTATTAAATTATTATTATTATTGATCAGCAACAGACACAAACACAAAAAGTACATGCTGTAGGGTGCTTCAAACTTGGTAAAGTGTATCTACATACGATGTAAGATCGATGTTACAAGTTCTGTACATCGTGCACATCTTCAAATAATCATATCAAAAGCCTTTCAAGTGGTTCAACAGTTATCAAGGGTTAAGGTATCCTGTAGCTGAAAAGTTTTCCTGTCTTAAATGCACATCAGAGTAAACTCTTACTGTGTGTCGTTTTATTGTTTAAGACATGATAGAAGGTTTGAATCAGCAATGATCAATTTAATATAACGGTTTCATAAAATATTATAGACAGAATGACGTAACAAAAACATTCTCGATTTTATCTCCCTAAACGAAAATGTATACCAGTTTTAACTCCTAGTGACAGGGAAGATAAACAAAATAGTGATAAATACGTTCGTCCTTGTTAAAAACAGGTACCATAGTTATCCAACAATACAATAAAAACCAGAACGGTACGTCAGCTATCATATTTTTTCCGTTTTCGTATTCAACACATATTATATATAATATATGTGAAAAACAGAAAATTATATTGAAGCAAAAAGTAAACGCCCTAAAAATAAACAAAAAACTTAATTATTAAAGACATTTCTAAACCTACCTCCAAACTTTCCCAAATTTACTACCAAGCACATAAACAGTAAACAAAGGTACAGGAAATACGTATACTATCGAGTCGACGGATATGTATTACCGGTGGAAACTGATTTCTCCGAATTGTGCTCGGGATCTTCGTCATTTCCGATTTACTTTGTTTACATTAGTCCGCGCGAACTATCATCTGTCAAAAACCGTGTAAATTGTCATTTCTGATGGTAAGTAACTTGCTGACTCGTATCATTAACTAATTTTCTATAGTAAAATATCGTAAAATCCAATACCCCTATTCAGCATAGCTAATAGAAGTTAAAAACATGTTCCCAGCTTTTGAAAAAAATACTATCATGACGTCACTGCTTAATTTACATACAGTTACTGGCCAAACGTTTTACTAAAATTTTAATACACATATTTTTTAGTGTTTATCACTTTATTCTTCATTTCCAGTAATACATCATTGCACCTTTCTCCCTTCTTCCCCCATTTAAATACTATGTTATGAACCATTATCATTTTAAGTGTTTATTTATTTTCCGAGAAGAGAGAGTGATGTTTTTCAGAAATTTATTTACCTCTTTAGGTGTAGGGGTTGGACATTTGTTTTACCTTAAAAAATAAAACATGTATGTGCAAATATATTTTCTAAGGGAGAGAGGGTGATAGTTAGGGTCACATATAGGACTGGAAGGGTGTTTGAATCATCAACAAAGTATCATCAATACGTTCATCATCTTTGATTTTACTTTCATCTTTTTTCAGCTCCCTACTATTGGAACTCAAAGTGCCTATAAGAAACAAAGGTATAATCCCGACCTCATTCGCCAAGCTTTCGATGATGTGAAGAAGAAAGGCTTTTAAGTGTACAAGGCTTCAAGGGTTATGGTAAACCTGAGAGTGCAATGAGATACAGGACCCTAGGAATACAGCCTTTCCTGAATTAAATGATGCCTTGCCAAACCTAGGAGTATCCCCTATATTATCATGGTATGAGGATGTCCAATATAGGTTATGACTACTCAAGACATGAAGTTTTAAATTTGGCTTCTGACCTTGCTTTGAGTCTTGTTAAAAGGAAAGTATCGAATGCCAACAGGACGATGAAACAGGTTTGGTCATGGAGCACAATCCTCACAAAGTTGTTTGTTGCAAGGGACAGCATCCACAAGCAGTGACTTCCAACAGGGCTAAGACGACCACAATAATAGTATGTGGAAGTGCTACAGGGATCAGGTTGCCACCTTTTTACATATTTCCAGGGGAAAGGTAGAATGAAGGTCTTATAGAAGGAGCTTGTCCAGGAGCAGCTGGAACAATGTCGGAAAGTGGTTTGACAAATTTTCAGCTGTTCATGAAGTTCATGCAGGAGCATTTCTTCATACATGTTTCCACCAAATATCATGTTGTTCTAGTATTGTTTGAGGGCCATAAACCTTACACTGTCTGAGTGGGGAAAAGCCTATTTGTTGCCTCCTCACAAATCACATATCACTCAACCATTGGATGCTCTAACCCCGTTGGAGGCAAGAATTCTTCATAATCTGTGACAATGAAATTATGTTCACCTTCCAAGGTTGCTCTACTAAAGCTATTATTTGCAACTTCCAAGTCTGAGACTTCAAGTGTCACTTCATCCAACGGTAAAAAGAAACCTAAGAAAGCTTCGCCACCAAGACCAAGTACATCAGGATTGTATCAACTGAGTGATCCCGAGGATGACAATTCATCAGAAAATTCTGATGATTCAATTTGCTGTGTGTGCAAATAGTTCACCCAGATGCAGTTCACACCAGTTACACTTTTGAAATTGTTCAATGGGCTATGTGTGACAAATGTCCACATTAGACACATCTTAAGCATTGCAGCACTGTGAGATTTGTGCGTAGAGATGACCAGTGTCTTTGTCTGATTGTGAAAACTAGTAGTTTTGTGTATTTTTTCACTTTTTTCTGGATATAAACATTTATCAAAAAAAAATATACAGACAAAAGACAAAATCTATCATAAAAATCAAAATAAAAAAAATATCATATCTACCTCTGTCTTCATGTCCTTTGTACTGTACATGTATTAGATGTTTAGGCAAGTAATTACCAAAGACGTAGTGTTTAACATTTGCACCGGTTAAAGGTGTCGTATTTGAACGAAAAATGGCAGCATAGTAGAAATATAGAAGTAGGTCATGTATTTGAAATAATCAACTCCGATGTCAAATGAACATTGAATTATATATATATTTTTTATGTATTTAGCTTTTTTTTGTATTAACCTCATGTTATATTTCTTTCTTAAACTCAAAGTTGCTTAGTGCGCCGGTAATTAGGTACATCGAGATATATAATTTCTGGAGTGGTCCGGGATGAAATGATGCAATGTCATTTGTCTGCAAACTGTTCCGTCATATGTCCGTTTGATAGGTTTGGACAGTTTTATATATAAATCTATATATATTAAACATATTGATATATCAGCTATTAAACATTTGAAACGATTGTCCGGATTTCACCGACGATTAGGTAGATCTACCGATCTACCGCAAGCCAGCTGGAAGGCTTCATTTCATTGAAAATAAAAGTAAACAGACCGGAACTTTGAATCACAGTAGTACGGGCCAAGGTAAAACTATATAAGCGGTTATAACCACTGGACTTTGGAGACTGAACCGGACTTTCTGATGACCAGACATTCCATTAACTTTTCAATATGCGTTCAACCACGTGTTGACGAAAACGTACGTAATCCATTCGTAATTTTTTCCTGATAGGCTTTTGTACAAAATGGGATAACGTCGCTTTTAACAATTATATATTTACAAAAGATCTAGACATTAATGACCTTTAATACATAATCAACAGCGAATTATTTCTGTTGACAAATAAATAAATTGATAAAGTAATGAGGTTAGATACGTGAGGCGTGAGATATTGGCATGGAGACCACAAATAGGTCGAAACTAACACTAGTTGGCAAATAATTTCAGATCAACCATAGCACGAAGAAGCATACCTCATTTCTATGATAAGACAATATTCTTTTCTATTTTTTATTCCGAATTTGATTTGATTTGTCTTTATCTAATGAGTATTTTGTGTTAACATTTCAAGCAAATGATCGAATGTTTATACTTATCATTACCAAAACTTTAAGATACATGTACCCTTAAACCAGAACGAAGCTTGCACACTAAACTCTCACATCTAGAGTCATTTAATACTAAAGACTCAGGGCCAGGGCGTTTTTCTGTCTCCGAAATCATTCCATGACGCACCAGAGATTCAAATTTAGCACGGAAGAGGGATACATGTCTGTGAACATTAATCAATGTTACTTGATTAATTAGTTCGGGCCGCATAAACAAGCCAGGGTTTAATGAATATTCTAATTGACAATGATTTAGAACCAAATTCGGGTTGCAAACAAATCTCATGCAAACTGATTAATAAGTGTATCTAGCTTTCATTTAACAAACCATATAATCTCACTTTCCCCTTAAAGTTTGTTTTGCTTATTTCGCAAGAAAATATAAATTATATAACAGATGCAGGCGTCCATACTTTCAATAGCAGTCAAGTAAATCAAGAAGAACATAAAGGAAATCGCGCAAACATAGTCAGGCAGTTACATAATCGTCTAGTGTAGTGACACATCGAGCAGGTTACTGTAAAATCATTACAGGACTTGATTGTAATAAACAAAACGGACAAGAAATAGGTTTAAAGATATATTTGTGCTTGAGAAGTATCAGAAAAATACTTAACACTGATTTTCTAAAACAATGGATGACAACGTAACTAATTTCGACAGCGACGCGTATAAAGCATTCGCCTTGAAAGAGTTTAATTTACGAAAGAGGAGATCCGTGCTGCCAGTAACAATTTTCATCACACTGGAGTCTGTTGTTGGCTTCTTTGGAAATATTCTAGTGATATACGTTTTCTTGTTCAAATACAAACCATGCAACTTTCGTTATTTTGTGCTCTGTCTAGCAGTGGTCGACCTAACAAGCAGCCTGACTACGATGCCCGGCGAAGTGTATACCCAGCTGTTCTGGTACATCTTCCAGTCCGAATCCATCTGTCATCTCAAATGCTTCTTTAACCTGTTTACGATAATCTCCGAAACACTCTGCCTACTTGTAATTGCCGTGGATAGATACTTAAAGGTGTGCAGGCCTCTAGGTGTTCAGATCAAGACGAAAATGGCATTAATGTTTTGCGTCATCATCTACATCATTGCAACAATAATCGGTGGACCTGTTGCAATTTTAAGGGGACTGCGATACGACGAGGAGCAATTTATGAACACTACAATCACAACAATACGATGTGATTTTGATGAAGTGTATACAAATAGGAAATATCAACTCGTATACACCAGCATTGTTTTGTTGATCACATCAGTTTGCCCGCTCTCTATGTTTGTGCTTTACGTACTGGTCGCAAGACGACTTGTGAAAAATCACAAACAGAAGAAAGAAACTTCGCAGGTTTGTCCAAAAATATCTGTTTCCTCTTCCGAAGGCGTGACATCGTCCAGTTACGTAAAGAATTGTAATGAAGAATTAAAGTCTCAAGGAACTCAAATTGCTCTTTCTGCGAATCAAAAAAGATATACTGAAAATAAGGATTTGTTCACACCGGAAAACGACATGGACACTAATGTTAGCTGTGACCCGGAAATTGATTCATCAATCAGTAGATCGAACATTGACAAAATAGACAGTGGCTCAGTTGATGAAAGCAGGACAGAAACCAGAATAGCCTCACGCAGTGGATGGTGCAGCAAACCGACTCAGCTCCAGGGCACAACGAAAGACCTTGATTATGCTAATATTGACGGCCATCTTTGTGGTCACTACGGTTCTCTACCGTACGCTTGCGATGTTGAATGCTGAAGGGATACTGGAGACCATATCAGACCCGCAAAAGGCCACTTATTTTTTCTTCTACAGACTGTACTTCATTAACCATGTGATCAACCCCATAGTGTACGGTTTTCTGGATCACACTTTTAAGAAGGCAATTTGTTTTTGCCGAAAATGACAGTTCAATTATTTTTCAAAGACATTGCAATTATACTATATTGTATCTACAATGTTTGTGTAATGTTTCAATATACACATTAAATGTGATTAACAGAAGAAACAGAGACAGACAGAAACAAATTGTACATTTGCATCTATTATTATTCTCTGTCTTTGTCTGTTGTAGGATCAATGTTTCTGTTGATGTTCGATTCTGTATACTTGTATTACCAAAGAGGCTATAAATTGTTAAAGTATTCATCATATAAATATATCTTGTTTATTGCTAGGAAACTTATCTTAAGTCTTGATTACAGGAAATTTTAGACCTCTTAGTCACATGTTTTGCACTTTTTCGACCAAGTGCACATGTCTGTTAATATCGAAAGTCAGTTCCTATCTACCAAAAAAATAGAAATGAAATCCACATGGTAAACATTCTTTAATATTTACAATTTCACTATCTGGTAGTTTAGATGCAAATAAAACTTTGTATACATAAGGTTTTACTTTTTATCAAGTTTTGTAAGGTCACTTGCGTTAACGTCCCATAATCTGAAATTGGGTCAACCTAAGGGTATTATTCCAGCACCCTTTCGGTGAATTTGATTATCTTAAATGCTGAGTGCCGAACCGAAGACCTGCTGGCCCTGCAACCCTTCTACTATCTGACTCAGGAATAAAAAAATGAAAGAAATGAACAGAGAGAGAGGGAGATATATTTTGGTATGTCTGATAAAGTGTACAATCGTTAAAAAGGGAAGTAGTCATTGATCATGTGATTCAGTGCATCTATCTAACCAATTTCTTTTTAAAATTACAATAATTCTTTAATTCTGATTATCTCAAGTTCTATCATTTTTTATGTTTGTAAATTAGTTTTCGATGTATCCAAGTATAAACCAATCGATGCTCTTTATTTAAGACTCTTTAAAATCTGGCCTTTCCTCCCTTGTAAACGTTTCCCGCCTCTTCAGTTCTATGAAACTCAATAAAAGAAAATTGCTGATGGTTGCCATCTAGTTTTAGTCTGATTAAGAATGGTCTAAAATTTTAATCACCAATAGCCTGAATTTTTTATTTATTTTTTTCTGTGCTTTTTATAAATTGCGATATAAATTTATACAATGCATTCAATTCATACAATTCTACGTTTGTTTTTATTTCTTGCCATGATAGAATGCGAATTTATTTTCATAATTCAAAATAAAGTGCAGCCCCTCACCGCTGTGGGTTCGACTCCCGGTAGGGACTTCGGATTTTTCATGTGAGGAAGACTTCCAGCTGGCTTGCGGTAAGTCGGTGGTTCTACCCGGGTACCTCTGTGTACTCGGGGTCTTCCTCCACCTGTAATTAGCTGGACGTCGCTATATGATTGAAATACTATGGCAGCGACGGTAAACCCCAATACAACAACAACAACATCAAAATAAAGTGACCAAAACTAGAAGCCATAGGGCGACATGTCGAGCCCCGGCAATAAAAATGCACCTTTCACTTCTATGTGTGACATTGACAACGGAGCTAGGGATTCAACTCATCGTCTTACTGGGGCAATTCTTACTGCAAAATTACATGAAAATCATTTGATAATTGATCCAGAGATACTTTACCGCCCTGACAAGCTAATCTAGCGCCATCTAAGTGTGGCCTTGGAACTATGGACCCAACTCTTAGGCTAAAGCCCGGACAAGGAAATACGAATGACCAGACGCGCTAACGACTATATGCCACGAGGACATTGAGGCGACAACGTTGAGCTCCCGCAAGCAGGCTCGGAAATAACGAGCGATTGAAAAAAACTAAGAGATCTTGTTTAAAAATTAACATTGTTTTATGACGTACTCACAAATTAGCAAATTCTCGTTGCATTGGTTACGCGTGCATTTAAAGTAATCGCCCATGACAGACTTGACTAAAACAGGATATTAAATATGTATATGTATTAAATATCATTATTGATAAGGGAATACATCTATACCAAGTTTTTTTTCTCAAATGTGTTCAGCAAAAACACAAACACAAAAAGTACATGCTGTAGGGTGCTTCAAACTTGGTAAAGTGTATCTTCATACGATGGAAGATTTTCTAGACTTGTCAGACAGACACACAGTCCGAACAAAAATAATATTTTCTCTAAAATATTTAATAATCCTCCTAAGAATTAGATTCAATAAAGTCATGAGATTTGACCTATGAGATTTGATCGTCTTATTGAGGCAAATCTTTTTGCAAAATCACATGAAAATACTTTGATAATTGATCCAGAGATGATTTACAGCCCTGAAAAGCGCCATCTAAGTGTGACATTGATACTGGAACTTTGGACCCAATTTTTAGGCTCGAGAAAAAAGATCGATTGAAAAAAAGTAAGAGGTCTAGTTTAAAAAATTAGCATTGTTTTATCACGTACTTACAAATTAGCAAAATCTTGCCGCATTCGTTATGCGTGCAATCGCCCATGACAGACTGTCATTAACTAAAATAGGATATTAAAGATGTATATTTATAAAATATCATTGTTGAGGAGGGAATACATCTATACCAAGTTTCCTTTTCTCAGATATGTTCAGCAAAAACACATACACAAAATATACATGATGTAGGGTGCTTCAAACTAGGTAAAGTGTATCTTCATACGATGGTAGGCTTTCTAGACAAATGTCAGACAGACACACAATCCGAACAAGAACAATGTTTCCTCCAAAATATTTAATAATCCTCCAAGAATTAGACTCAATAAAGTCTGCACATTGTCTCAGTATGGTGAAGTGTTTCAAAAGATTTGGAGTGAACACGAAATATGGTAATATGACCTTTGACCTCAATTAAGTAATGAGATTTGACCTCTAACCGTGACTTTGATCCAATCTGTTTTCTTTATGCGCTCTGCACATTGTCTCAGTATGGTGGAGTGTTTCAAAAGATTTGGGGTGAACACAAAATATAGTAATAAGACATTTGGCCTCTCAGTTTTATTGAAAATGAACCAAGCTGGATGTTACAAACTCTGTATATGGTGGACATCTGCAAATACACGCAATCATTTCAAAAGTCCTTCAAGTGGTTTTAAAGTTATGAAGGGTTACGGTATCCTGTAACTGAACATTTTTCCTGTCTTAAATGCAAGACATCAGATTAAACTCTTGCTGTGTGTCGTTTTATTGTTTAGGACATGGTAAAAGGTTTGAATCCGCGATGATCGATTTAATCTAACGCTTTCTTCGTAAAATATACAGGCAGGATAACGTAACAAACATTCTCGATTTTATCTTCCTAATCAAAAATGTATACCAGTTTTAACTCCCCGTGAAAGGGAAGATAATAAATTCACATAAATACGTACGTATTTTTCAATTTTTTCAAGTTTCGCTATGAACTATTTATAATAATCGTATAACATACATATCCTGTTTTTTTGGTTTTTCGGCGTAGCTGTATAATTTCGATTTCAACTCGCATCTTAAACCAATCAAATGTACGCTAACAGCGGTAAATAATTCTAAGCTGAATAAAAGGACCCCTGTTATTGGTTAACGCATCGTTGTGGACTATAAAATTACTGTAAATAAGGGGTGCAGCTTGTATATATCATTTAGCTTGGTGTTATTACTTTTCTTTTTTATGTAAACATGAAAGTGATTTCAGTAAGTTAAATACAATCCTTTTCCATCAATTGAGGAATGCTACTTTGTGAAAATGATTTAAAACAACAAAAAAGAATCCACCGTGTTATGACATGAAACCCCTTAATTACTATGTATATTGAATTCTTCCAGCCTGCCGAGATGCTCTCATTGAAAATTAATTCGCCAAAACCAAAACAACTAATAACGCTTTTATATCATAATTGTCATATGCAATAATGATATGAACAAATATCAAACAAGCCTATTTACAGATATAATTCTTTGTATTACCGTCTATAAATAAGTATATTTCATAGAAAAAATACTGAACTATTTCTAGAGCGTACTAAATTTGTTGTGCGTCGGTCTTTCGCGCGCTTTTATATTTTTTCTAGAAGGAAATTTTTCTTTCATCCTACGCCTTTTTTAAATTTTTGTTAAATATAAGTTTATACAGTTTACCATCCAATATGGAAATAATAACTACTCTTACATAGTTGTATTGCCAGTATTGTGCACCTACAACACCAGCTATTGGGTCATAATGATAAAACAGTCTTTTCGAACGTCGAAAATAAATCGTGAATAGATTATCATCGTTCAGTTCGCATACATTTATTCATTTGTTTGATAAATCAAAAAAACATTTACAGGAAAAATAAAAAGAAATAAGAAGGGTTTTCTGTAAGCAATAATATTAATAGCTATTTCTGATCCACTTTTCGAAATACTCAAATTTTTATTTTCCATTTCTGTAAAAATGAAGTATCTGTGGATATTAAAACCAAAAAACTATCGTATATGTCATGTTTTCTATTTGTAGAATTTTTATTATATTTTAACGAGGGATGAAATGTATAGTTTGGCTATTTGTTAAAAACAGTTTCCATAGATATCCGACCATAGAATAAAAACCAGACCGGTACGAGACGTATCATTTTTTCCGTTTTCTCATTCAGCACATGTTTTATACAATTGTATGTGAAAAGCAGAAAATTCTATTGAAGAAAAAAGTTGAAGCAAACGCCCTAAAATAAAAAATACTTTCTAAATCATTAAAGACAAATCTACCCTAAACTATCCCAAATTTACTACCAAGCACATGAACACCAAACAAAAAACCGATTTCTCTGAATTGTGCTCGTGATCTTCGTCACTTGCGCTTTACTTTGTTTACATTAGTCCGTCCGAACTATCATCTGTCAAAACCCCTGTTAAATGTCATTTTTGAGGGTAAGTTACTACAGCTAATAGAAGTTAAAAACAAAATATGTTCCCAGCGTTAGAAAAAAATCAATACTTTCATGACGTCACTGCTTAATTTGCATACAGTAACTGGCCAAATCTTTTTACTAAAATATCTTAATACACATTTTTTTAGTGTTTATCATTTCGTTCTAACTATATTCTTCATTTCCAATAATACATCATTGCACCTTTCTCCCATCCTCCCTTATTTAAATACTATCTTATAAACCATTATCATTTTAAGTGGGTTTTTTTTGGTTTTTTTTTCTTTTTTTTAAATTTTTATTTTTTTTTTTTTTTTTTTTGTTTTTCGAGAAGGGAGTGTGATTTTTTTTATAAAATTATTTACCTTTTTATGTGTAGCAGCTGCGAAGTTTTTTACCTTTAAAAAGATATATATGTATATACTTTCATCATCTTTGATTTTACTTTTATCTTTTTTTCAGCTTTTTTCACTATTGGAACTCAAAGCGCTTAAAGAAACGAAGGTATAATCCCGACCTCATTCGCCATGCTTTCGAGGATGTGAAGAAGAAAGGCTTTTCAGTGTACAAGTGTTTATGGTATACCAGAGAGTACAATGAGAGACAGGACTTAAGGAATACAGCCTGTTCCTGAATTAAATGAACCCTTGCCAAACATATGAGTCTTAACTATATTATCAAGGGAAGAGTAAAAACATTTCCAATTATCATATTGAAGGACACCCAGAATACATATGGAATGTTGGTAAAACAGGTTTGGTCATGGAGCACAATCCTCACAAAGTTTTTTGTTGCAAGGGACAGCATCCACAAGCAGTGACTTCCAACAGCGCTAAGACGACCACAATAAACCTTACACTGTCTGAGTGGGGAAAAACCTATTTGTTGCCTCCTCACACATGACATATCACTCAACCATTAGATGTGGGTTACTTTAGGCCATTGAGGAATGCTTACTACAGCGAGTGTCAATCCTTCATGAGAAGAAATCCCGGATTGCAAATCACAAGATATAATATTGCTGAAGTTTCTGGAAAAGCATACAACAAACCCATCACACCTGAGAACCTGACTGCGTCTTTAAAAAGACAGGTATATCTCCCATGAAGAAAGACATTATTGGTGATGAAAAAGTAGCTACTGGCACTACTATCTACAATCACGGTAAATCATCAAATAAAAGCCAGAACTTCCTAGATCAACGCAAGATCCTTGCAAGAACCACGTGTTGACGAAAACGTACGTAACCCATTCGTATTTTTCCTGATAGGCGTTTGTACAAAATTGGATAATGTGGTCTTTAAAACATATCAACAGCGAATTATTTCTGTTGACAAATAAATAAATAGATAAAGTAATGAGGTCAGATACGTGAGGCGTGAGATATTGGCATGGAGACCACAAATCGATCGAAACTAATACTAGTTAACAAAGGAAATAATTTCAAATAAACCATAGCACGAAGAAGCATACCTTGTTTCTATGACAAAAAATATTCTATTCTTACACTGTAGCCGTATGCGATTTCATTTAGTCTTTATCTAATGAGGTACCCTGTGTTTACATCTCAAGCAAGTGGTCGAATATTTATACTAATCACTACCGAGAGTCTTGTTATACATATAACCTTAAACTAGAACGAGGTTCCCACACAGAATTCCCACATCTAATGTCCTTCTATACCAACGACTCAGGGTCAGCGCGTTCTTTTGTCTGTCTCCGAAATCATTCCGTGACGCACCGGAAATTCACAATTTTGCACGAAAGCTGTGTAGCTATCTGTGAACAATACCCAGTGTTACAAGCCATGGTTAAATGAATATTCAAATTGAAAAAGATTAAGAACCAAGTTCAGGATACAAACTAATTGACTAATTAGTGTATCTTGCTTTTATTTAACAAATAACATAATCACAATTTTCCGTTAAAGTGTGCTTCGCTTATTTCGCAAGAAAATATGAATTATATAACAGATGCAGGCTTCCATACCTTCAACAGCGGACAATTAAATCAAGAAGAATATATAGTATATTGCTCCAACTTAGTCAGGCAGTTACATGATTTCCTAGTGAAGTAATACATCGAGCAGGTTTCTGTATGTGAAATAAATACAGGGCTCGATTGTAATAACGCAAAACGGATATAAATAAGTTTAAAAGTACATTTGTGTTTCAGAGGTACCAGAAAAAATACTTAACACTGCTTTTCTGAAACAATGGATGATAATGCAACAGTGACGCATATAAAGCATTCGCTTTGAAAGAGTTTAATTTACGAATGAGGAGATCCGTACTGCTAGTAACAATTTTCATCCCACAGGTGTCTGTTGTTGGCTTCTTTGGAAATATTCTTGTGGTATACGTTTACTTGTTCAAATACAAACCTTGCAACTTTCGTTATTTTGTGCTCTGTCTAGCAGTGGTCGACATAACAAGTAGCCTGACTACGATGCCCGTCGAAGTGTATACCCAGCTGTTCTGGTACATCTATCAGTCCGATCCCATCTGTCAGCTCAAATCCTTCTTTAACCTATTTACGATAATCTCCGAGGCACTTTGCCTTCTTGTAATTGCTGTGGCCTCTAGGTGTTCAGATGAAGACGAAAATGGCAATAATGTTTTGCGTCATCATCTACATCATTGCAACAATAATCGGTGGACCTGTTGCAATTTTATGGGGACTGCGATACGACGAGGAGCAATTTATGAACACTACAATCACAACAAGACGATGTGATTTTGATGAAGTGTATAAATATAGGAAATATCCAGTCGTATACACCAGCATTGTTTCGTTTATCATATCAGTTTGCCTGCTCTCAATGCTTGTACTTTACGTACTGGTCGCAAGACGACTTACAACAAATCACAAACAGAAGAAAAAATCTAGGCAGGTTTGTCCAAAAATATCTGTTTCCTCCTCTGAAGGTGTGTCATCGTCTAGTTGCGTAAAGAATTGTAATGAAGAATTAAAGTCTCAAAGAACACAAATTGCTCTTTCTGCGAACCAAAAACTATATACATGAAGTGACAAAAAGGATTTGTTTACACCGGAAAACGACATGGGTTCTGATGTTAGCTATGACCCGGACATTGGTTCTTCAACCGCTGCCTACCGTACACTTGCGATGCTGATTTCTGAAGAGATACTGAAAAACAAGTCAGACCCGGAATAAGCTGCTTATTTCTTCTTCTACAGATTCTATTTCATTAAACACGCGATCAACCCCTCGTTTACGGTTTTCTGGATCCCAATTTTAAGAAGGCAATTTGTATTTGCCTTAAATGACAGTTTAATTATTTTTCAAAGACGTTGCAGATATACTTTTAATTTATCTACAATGTGTTATCTTCCAATATACACATGAAATGTGATTAAGAGAAGTAACAGAGACAGACAGAAACAAATTGTACATTTGCATCTATTATTTATGATACTCTCTCTCTCTCTCTCTCTCTCTCTCTCTCTCTGTCTGTTGTAGGATCCATGTTTTCTGTTGATGTTTTTGTTTATAATTTGTTTATTTCGAAATTGTATACTTGTATTACCAAAGTAGCTATCAATTGTTGAAGTATTAACCATACAAATATATTTTATTCATTTATAGTAAACTCAGGAAATTTTTTACCTCTTATTCACATGTTTTGCGCTATTTCGACCAAGTGCACATGCTTGTTAATATCGAAAGTCAGTTCCTGTCTACCAAGAAAAGTGAAATGAAATCCACAAGACAAAAAATATATAATACTTAAAATTTCACTGTCTGGTAGTTCTAAAGCAAATAAAACTTTGTATACATAAGGTTTCACTTTTTATCTATTTTTTTATGTTTACTTGCGTTAACGTTCCATACTCTGAAATTGGGTCAACCTAGGGTGTTATTCCTGCACCTTTTCGGTGAATTTTAGTATGTTAAATGTTGAGTGCCGAACATCAGACCTGCTGGCCCTACAACCCCTCTACCATCTGACTCAGGAATAAAAAAATGAAAGAAATGATTAGAGAGGGATAGATATTATCATATGTCTGATAAGGTGTGTAATCGTTGTAGTATTCATTGATCCGATTTGTGTCCTTTTTTTACTTCCTCGTATTTTCTACGTACTTGAAGCATGTGATTCAGTGTATCTATCTTACCAATTTCTTTTTAAAATTACATTCATTTACATACAACATAACATACATGAACAACTAATTCTTTAAAAAAAAACATGCATATTTACTCTCTCTCGCTCTCTTGTCTCTAAAGTCACCGACTTGCAATGTGAGGTCATTTTTTAAATTGAAATGACTTCATATTGTTTTCTGTTTAACCCAGTTAGCAAACCTGACATAACTTTAATTTTTTATAAAAACATTTTCCCGCGACCCGTATGAAAAATAATAATACGTACAAAAACACATGGATAGTGTGTGCTATGGACACGTCATCTCATTTTCTAGTTGAAATGAGTGATTATCATTCATGGATATTTCACCCAAAGCATGATTTAAATGGAAAAAGGACTGGTAAATACAGGAACGGTAAGGCCTATCGAGGTCTTAGAATAAATTGTGATAATACAGTATATACTAGTATACTCAAATAAACACAATTTGAAGCAAACAATAAACAAAATTGGCAAAAAAACGCATATAACATTTTGCAGGTATTATGCTCCAGAAGTAGCTTTAACCTTACCGACAACTGTTTGTATATGAACTTTATAGAACATGAAAAGATGTTCTTGAACTTTCATTTCAAATTTTGCAAAAATGACATTGTAAAATAAAAAATAAGATTATTTTATGCGCCTCCATTGTGGTGGTAATTTTGTATAGCACGGTTTTAATATGTTATTTTTGTTTTTGTTCTTTTCTATGTTCAGTTTAGATGCAATAGCATTTAGAAAACTTAACCGTTTTCTTCTCATATTACTATAGGTTATGAATACATAATGTTATATGATAGAAAAGTCATTCTGTATTGTTTAATGTCTGTCCCTATCTGAATAGTCTAACACTGGACATCTAGACGATCTTCTCAAGATGTTTCATAACCAATATTTAATGTGTTTTTCTTGTTTAATTTAATTAATTATCAGAAAAGTAAATTTATAATTTTTCTACTGATTCAACTCGATATCGAGCAATTATGTAATAATGTGGGATATTTGAATAACAGAAAATACATGCTTATTATTCTATTATGTCCCTATCTTGTGGTAAAAAAAATTCAAAGAATTGAGATGATCAAAATATGTCTTCCTTGTTTTTTATTTATCTCGGGTTCAATGTCTTGCCTATAGTTATAGACTAAGTCGATTTATTTTCTAATTGTATTCCACATGGTATGAAGTATTTATTCAACAAAAGGGTTCAAATAAACCTTATTTCTATAACCTCACTGTTGGGTCAAGTATTACTGAACCTCTTTATTATTTATTTCACACTTTAATAAGGAAATGAATAAGAGATGGGCCGCTTAAGCGCTGCACATAAGCCGTTGTCATGGTGATTAATCTGGTATCGTCCCTGCCTAAGTGTTATTTGGCCGTTTTGGAAAGGAGTGCAGGTACAATTAATGACCCTGTTGTTCAAGATCATGTAATCCAGTTTTGTTTGAGATAAGAAACACACTTTTGTCCTGCATTAACGGTGTGAACAGTTTCGGAAATGGTCAGCCAAATCATTTGAAATGATGCATAACTTCATTAGGTTAACCATTTTGAAGCTTTGAAGCGTAAATTAATCCGGATTTTTTTCTTTATTTCCGATTATCTCTAGTTCTACCATTTTTTATGTTTCTAAATAGTTCTTCGATGTATCCAAGTATAAACCATTCGATACTCATTATTTAAGACTCTTTAAAATCTGGCTTTTCTTGTCTTGTAAAGGTTTCCCGCCCTTTCAATACTGTCAAACTCAGTAAAATTGCTAATAGTTGCCACCTTGTTTTATGGTCTAAATTTTTTATCACCAATAGCCTGTATTTTACTTCTGTGTTATTTATAAATTGTGATTGCATGATTCATGCACTCGTACATAATAAATTCATACAATGCATTTCTCCGATTGTATGTATTTATTGTCATAATAGAATGCGAATTTATTTCCATCATACAAAATAAAGTAATCAAACTACATGTAGATTCCAAAAGGCGACATGTCGAGCCCGATGTTGGGTCCAAGGTTAAACCCTGTACTATGACCTTTGAGCTTTGAAGTGTGGCCTTGACATTGGACTAAACTCTTTTGCACAACACTGCGTCTCGACTCATTAAGACAAACATTACTGCCAACTAACTTTAAAATCCTGTAATTCATGTCTAATCACAACCCGGACAAATGACATTTGACCTCTAGTTGTAATCTGACTTTGGAGATAGGGACCCTATGTTGAGCTCCCACAAGCAGGCTCGACAATAAAAAAAGGATTGAAAAAAGAGATCTTGTTTGAAAATTAACATTGTTTTATTAAGCTCATTCTCAATTATTTGTAATTGATTACGCGTGCATTTAAAGCAGTCGCCCATTTGTATGAAATTAACAACAGGCGGCGTGTTGTGTGGTTATTACACTTAGTAATTACATGCACAAAAAAGTACATGCTGTAGGGTGCTTCAAACTTGGTAAAGTGTCTTTTCTTACGATTGTATGCTTTCTAGTTCTGTTGTAGTTCGTAATAGGCAATCGACAGACAGACACACAATCCGAGCAAGAACAATATAATGCCTCTTCCAAAATATTTAAAAATTCCTCATAGAATTAGAAGATCTGTAGATTTGAACCAATAAAGTCAAGACATTTGACCACTAACCTCGACCTTGAGTATCTCAGTATCTTGACCTCTCAGTATTGTGAAGTGTTTGCAAATCCTTTCAAAAGATGTGGGATGAACACGAAATATAGTAATAGCACCTTTGACCTCTAATTTTCTTAAAATTGAACCAAGCGCTGGGTGTTGCATGCGATCTGTACATCATACACATAAACAATTAATGAGTCATTTCAAGTGGTTCAACAGTTATGAAGGGTTGCGGTATCCTGTAACTGAACATTTTTCCTGTCTTAAATGCACGACATCAAATTAAAACTCTTCCTGTGTGTCTATTTAGTTATAAGGACTTGGTAAAAGGTTTAAAACTATTGATAAATCTTCATTGATCGATTTAATATCACGTTTTCTTCGTAAATTATTACAGACAGAATGACATAATAGAGACCATTTCCTAAACGAAAATGTATACCAGTTTTAACTCCCAAGTGTAAGGGAAGATAAACGAAATTGCGATAAATACGTACGTAATTTTCAATATTGCAACACGATATATATATATATACTTCATAATAAATTTCGCTATGAACTGTTTAAAATCATCGTTTAACATACATATCCTAGTTTTTGTTTTGAAGTAGACGTTTACTTCAGTTTATCATCACAATGTTTTTGGCATAAAAAGGGAAATAACAAAATACCAAAGTTTTTCCACCAGAAGATATAGTGTAACAAATATTACGCTTACATAGTTGTTGCTATACAACACTCATCATTGGGTCATATCTGCGAACGACAAAAATAAATCATGAATAGATTATCATTGTTCAGTTCGTCGAGAAGAAGAGGATACACAGCCTAATAATTCCTTAATGAACTCGGTAACCTATTACCCACTGTTTTGATCAAACAAATGATCTCTTCATGATATGTAAAATAAAATATATATTGAAGGATTTTCTGTAAAATGTTGATAATAAAAATAAGCTATTTTTCCCCTTTTCGAAAAACTTTTAAGTTTTATTTTTTAATTTTGTAAAAACCTGTGGATATTTAAACCGACTGTTACCATTAAACTTATATGTCATGTCTTCTATTTATAAAATGCCTATCCTTTCTTAACGAGAGATGAGATGTATATTTTAGCTATTTGTTAAACCAGTTACCATAGATATCTGAACGTAGCACCAAAAACCAGCACGGTGATTTATCTTTTTATCCATTTTCATATTCAGCACGTCAGTTACATAATTATAACATGTGAAAAGCAGAAACTTCTATTGAAGAAGAATACCTGTAGCAACGCCCTAAAAATCAAAAATACTTTCTAAATCATATGAAAGTAATATTTATACTCCAAACTATCACAAATTTAATACCAAGCACATAAACACCAAACAAAAATACAGAAAATACGTATAATGTTAATATAATGTCATGTAATATTTCTGGAGTGGTTGGTGATGAACATATTTCATTTGCCAACTGTTCCGTCATATGTCCGTTTAATAGGTCCATTGTCGTGTATCTATATTCAGCTTTATCATATGACATTGTGCTCAAACAGCTGTTTCCTGTTTCGTATAACCAGCACATATTTTCTTATATTTAACATGATACATATAACTTTTAGGCCGAATTACATCACTCAGCGTAATGCGCGTGTATTCCATGTATATACATGTGTTGAACAGCTGGATTAAATGTATTTGATTCATTATTCATATGATGTTAAAAATGTTTGAGAAATACACACGTTAAGTCGTTATTTTCAGTTATTTTTTGATAATAATATATTCTTCAACTCGCAGTCGTTTAGTAAAATTTGA
>CM037778.1:86927241-86977241 GCA_021229015.1 Solen grandis
CTTTCATATATATGTTGTCACTTTATAGCAACTTTGCAGGTAATTTGTTAATTATGTACAAACTACAGTATCTTCGGCGTTCGTATTGTCTCATTTAACATACCGTCGGAGGTCCTAACTGCGCCCCTGTCCTAACTCCGCCACCTTCCTTTTTTTAGTGTAGTCTCGGCTAGATTTTATCACACGCGCAAGCGACTGTGGTATTTTTTTTACGATGTTTCTGTAAATAAACTCAGGTGATTTTTGTACGAAATTTTGATTCAAACTGAATAATATTGAAAATTTTATCTCGCACCACTCTTTTTATGTTTTTTTCTTAATACAAAATGATTTCCACGCAGAATGGCCCTTTTACACTCAAATTTTTAAAATAAAAGTATCTCGGAAATTCAATCTGCTGTGTTTACATATTTATAAATGGAAGTCATATGTAGGCCTATACAATTCGCAACTGCTATGACGTCACCTAGGGGGCGGAGTTAGGACCGCACAAAATGAGTCCGTTTGCGCCAAAATCTGCACGCCAAGTGCAGGACAAAGTTTACCGAGAAAAAAACAAAGCTACAGTTCGCGCTCTCGTTAAGAACAATGTAGCTGACGAAATACTGTCGGTATTGGGACAACTGAATGAAAACGCGTTTGTTCAAGAGGTTGTTCTTACTAAAGACAAACAACCCGTGATTATTCTTTATTCGAATGAGCAGATACTAGACTTAAAAAAAAAGAAAAAAGTGTAGGTCAGATAGCTTGTGTAATAGGAGTAGATAGGACATTTAACCTAGGAAAGGTTTTTGTTACAATTTTAAGCTATAAAAACAGGAGTGTAATCAGTAGAAAAACAAGTCAATATCCTGTCATGCTAGGTCCTTTATGTCTTCACTGGGATGCTGAACAGTCTACATATCACAAATTTTACAGTGTTCTGCCAACCTTAACATTTGATAACACTATCCTAGACTTCTCATACCATCATAAACATTTAGGAGTAACCTTAAGTAATGACGGTACATGGCACAAACACATCAATAACATAATAAATTCATCTAATAAAATTCTTAATTCAATGAGACTAGTGACTAGTAAAATATAAAGTTAAAAGGAAAACTTTAAACCAAATATATATATCATATTTACGTCCATTGCTAGAATATGCATCAGTTCTTTTTGACAATTTCACAAATTATGAGAAGGAATCACTTGAAAAAATCCAATATGAAGCGGCAAGAATTGTAACAGGTTTAACACGTTCAGTATCAATTGAAAACTTAATTAAAGAAATTGATTGGACATCTTTAGAAAACAGTGCGCTCCCAGTGGTGGCGGCGCTCCCAAATGCGCTCCAAAGTGCGATTGAATTTCTGAATGTTTGTTTCTTCTGTGCCTTAACAGGTTGTATCTACTACAAAACGTTTGATGACAGTCAGAGCAGTGTAAATTTATACCTTTTAAACGCTTCTCCTATAGAGCTTGAGAAAGTTACAGTATACACAATACCTGTTGACAAGTGTACCGTTTATGTCGTCTGCTAAATACAAGCAGGGAATCTGTACTGATTTAAACTACCTTATACAACTTCAAACATACGGACTCACACAATTTACAAGTAATACAGTTTAAAAAAAAAATTATTCATATTTCGAAATAATATTTTGTATTTATATGTATAAAACATTGGGCGTTAGAAGCGGTCATATCGTTGTGCCCGCAAGATAAACCGCTAACGCTAATAAGTTATACGAGTTGTGTGACGTCATCTCTACAGTGTAGAACGGCGGTCATATTGGAAAACTGTCGTCTGCTTTGCTACTGTGCTAAAAATAACTCGTTACGCCCGAGTGATTCCGTTTTTTCCCTCAAAAAATCTGGTCTAGAGTAACAGCCTTGACTACTTAATGCGTACTCGAAAAGAATTATATGCTAAATCGGTTATACCATCATGTATAAGAGCATGGAACAATTTAGATATTAATGTTAGACAATCATCATCCTTGCATATTTTTAAATCTAAATTAACGCGTCTTTATAAGTCCAATCCTGTCCCAGATTCATATTTATTTGGTGAGAGACATATTTCAATTATTCATACTAGGATGAGAAACAAATGCAGCAATCTAAACTCAGACCGCTTCAATAATCATCTTAGGCCCAATTCAAATTGTGAGTGTGGTTTTTATAACGAAGATGCTGAACACTACATTTTCAAATGCAAGAAATATACTCAAGAAAGGCTTAATCTTTTTAATGAACAAACGAACTTTCACATAATGATAATATTAAACTATTTAAGAGCTTTCATAAATATATTAAAAGTTCTAAACGTTTTAATTAATTTTATCATATCAGTGTAATTGTACTAGTTCATCCTTTTACGCTAAATTAATGTTAATGTCCCATGTGTATTGCAGGATACAATTTTACAGAGTTACTTATAGACAAACTATTAATACTATAATTAGTTGAGGATTAGGCGTAAGTCATCTCTCTCTCTCTCTCCCTCTGTCTCTCTCATGTCAATTTAGTGTTTACCTACTCTTTGTGGTTATATCTTACATGAGCTTAAGTCTGAGAAATGTTTTACATATATCATTATACTATTACTGGAAAATGTGCTGTATAATAGACTTTGGAGAAAACCGTATCTAAGTTGAAATAACTTGTGGTTTTATCCTTTTGCTTATGACTGAACTATTTCATTATGTATTGTATGTATTAATGTATGTAAAATATAAGCAATAAAATATGTTTAAACTAAACTAAAAGATGTTGTAAACCCTCAGCTGACTCTGAACATAAAACTGCATCGTCAGCAAATGATAAAAGATACATTGATATTTGATCCATGCTAATTCCGTCGAATACATTTTCTTGTAGATTATTTTCTACATCATTTAGGAATAAACTAAATAATATAGGTGATGTGATCTCCCCTTGAAACAATCCGATATTACTTTCAAAAATATCTGATAAACTATCCATATGTTTGACGCACGACTTAACCTCTTGATACATTGAATGAATATAAAATAAATGACATAAAATAATGTGTTATTAGTTTGTTCGTTATTTTGTAATTGATGTGCTTTGTCAGGTATATACAATATACAACACGGGTGATTATGTAAGACTATTGTTTTTTTCTGTCATTATGTTTTGTTCGTTATGCAATAAGTTTTTCTTTTGTAATTAATAATGCTTTGTATACTGTAAATGTGCTTACTACTTATGTATGTATATTATGCCAAAATTGCCGATTTGACCATTGTACATGTATGTTATTGTTTGAAATAATAATTATTTCAATAAATTAACTTAAATTATTATCTATCGTGTTACTTGTCTTTGAAGTAGGGAATATACAGAAGCTTGGGTGAATTTAGAGATTGTTTGTGTAACCGTTTCCTACAAATGGTCCGTATTATTTTAGTAATTAATACATTCTATTTAATTATACCTCAATAAAAATGTGTATACTTCATAATTTATTAATACATGGGCTAATTGAGCTAGTAAAGAAGTTAAACATTAACTGTATTTGGGCACATCAGGGGTATTTGGGAAACCGATTTGTCCGTTAATATATCTATTATGAAATAATAAATAAAACAATATTAAATATTATTTAATTAAATTATTTATTTTAATCCCCTAACAGACACATGTGTACACCAAAGATAATAATAACTACTAATTTGGAGCTACAAATGCTTAAATAAGACAGTATTTGGTAATTCAGGAGTATTTGGGTGTATTTGACTCGTAATGTATTTAATGTTATTTTCGAGTGAATAATTATTTATAAAATAATTATTTTGGGGGGTATCAATGTGAATTTGATAGAATTAATTGGTGCGTGAACAGTTTTTATTTATGTTGCATTTCCTAATTAAATCTTAGAGGGGCGCAGTTTGGGCACTCGAGGATACTTATTTTTTACACCCTGTCTCTTTCAATTATGATAATTAGGGATACAAATGAATTGAATAAGGGCTTTAAACGAAACATTGAATTTATTTATTTATTTGATTATAAATACACCGCCAATGTTAGGGTATATGAGATGTAAAAAGTTTTGAAACTGTCATTCCGAGATGGATGTTTCATTATGTAACATGTAAATATGATAAATGTAATATGAATATATACCCATTAAAACATACATGCATAAAATATTACGACCAAATACACAAACATTTATATATTATTTCATTCAAATCCACCAAAATTACAATGGGGCGAACAGACTCACAGTTTAGGGCGAAAGGGTATTAGGGCGACAGGGAATTAGGGCGAAAGGGAATTCGGGCGAAATGAAACGACAGGGTCTACTAAAAGACGGTCTCCGGTTCTCGCCGGTCTCCGGTCTCGTCGTTTAGTAGGTAGTAGCTTAATTAGGTTGATTTGTGCAGTTTTATATACATTAAAATCTTAATTACGCATTTACTTTCTTTTTGTTATGTTATTATCCAATGAAGGCTCCCTTACCCATATTTACAAAATATTGTCTTTATATTTGTTCCGTTCTATCCCTATATTTCTCTAGTATTTGATGTAAGGTTTCTCAAATTATAGCCAAATAGGTCAAGGGGGACTTAATGATTTAATTTAAAATTCTAATTATTTATTTATCTTTTGATTAATACACCAGTGTTGTTAGCAAATACGCATTTTAAATGAAATAAATGATATACGCATATTATTATTGTTTGTTGTCTGTTTTAGTGTTTCTTAATATTAATCAAATGATAGTTAAACAAATTATCGTAGCAAATTTTCTCTCTCTCTCTCTCGTCCCATCTCTCTCTCACTCTCTCTCTCTCTCTCTCTCTCTCTCTCTGCTCAATATGTATTTGCGTTCTCTGTGTGTGAATGTGTTTATTACAGTGACTGACACATGCCATAATTGTCCACACCTTATCACGGAGGTTTGTGCCCGAGGCGGTCTATCGAGTGACGTTTAAAAATCCCTGCCATACTATTTCAATAGTTATCATCATCATCATCATCATCATCATCAAGAAATTAAATGATTTTATTTAGAATGTGTCCAATTTTTGAAGACTGTTGATCTTATATTATAATGAAATGTACATGTAAATAAAACGAAAACCAAAATAATTAAACAACATGAAAAAATGAACAATTTTTATCAATCATAAAATCATATTAATCAAAAAACTAAATAACATGGTAAACATAAATACATACATCTACCCGGTACACATACATTTCGTCAAACTCAGAATAAAATATCACATACATGGCAAAGCAGTGCATGAAATGTAATAAAATGAACAGATACAATAGCTTGTAACAATCGTTTTATACTGTACTAAATGACGATGAACTTATGCTGTTTTATATCATGTTTAGTTGAATACTTATTCATGTTAGTTTGTTTTTTTTTTTTTTTTTTTAGTTTGTTTTAGAACATGACATGCACTGCCAAGACCAG
This sequence comes from Solen grandis, assembly GCA_021229015.1. Taxonomy (NCBI): domain Eukaryota; kingdom Metazoa; phylum Mollusca; class Bivalvia; order Adapedonta; family Solenidae; genus Solen; species Solen grandis. Next base: position 86,932,694 of record CM037778.1, read on the forward strand.
CGTCTAACACTAGATATTTTTCTACAGTTGTTTATACCAACGTATGCTTGGTGATACCATTTGCGACATTTTCACACTGAACCAATCGGTGAATTCTGGCATTTCACATAAACACGTTGTTTTAATCTTTATTGTTTTATGTAGTCCTTGGAAGGATAAAGATCTGTGTATTTTAATATTTTCTTTTGGGAATGGTGAAATTTTCCCGTTTTCAAGACAATGAAAAAGATGTTCTCTCATTTCTAAAATATTATATTGATTTTTAAAATTCATTGTCCCACCGTTAAAACAAAAATCGACTGAATGTGCGATAGCAAACATACCACAGACATTGTTGTTTGGTTGTTGCTGTGTTCTTGGAACTTTGATTGAAACATGACCATTAGAACTAGGATAAAGTTGTGATAATTGTATTTGAACGTTATTTTTCAAATTGTCACTTAAACTGTCAAAATAATACACCGTGTCTGGTTCCTCGGCAGATACCATGCTAACAGTCCAATGGCAAGTCCCGTCAAAATGTATTTGAACTGACGGTTTCTGAATTTGACGAGAAAATTTCCTACTTACATTCCATGTTGTTTTTTTTTACTTTCCATGAAGAATTGGGCTGATCTCGTGTCTTGTAGACCGTTCATATTTGGAAACGATGATCTTAGTATTTGAATGACTGCATTTAAATGTTTGTCGTTTAACCATTGATGATTCTGTAAAATATTCTTATCACTCATTTCTAGGTCAAATTGTTTAATCCATGTAGATTCACTATCTGTTACATCGGAAATTCTTTCAGTATTTAAATCAGTGTTAAAGTGTTAACGTCACACTTATTTGGAGATTTTACGGGCGGCATTTCTATTTTGAACTTTTTTTTTGGGGGGGGGGAGTATTCCTAAGAGAAGAGGCCTGTTTTGTTAAACGGTCAGGAATTGTTAAATATGATATACTATATAATGTTGTTTTCTTTCCTAAGTTCATATTAACATCCAGTATAAAAATAGATGGATTAATTCAAGAGTATCATTAATATGTATCATCATACTTTTTTTTCAATCTAGTCATAATCATCAGCATTTACAACTTGACGTGACATCTCAGCTCGCGCTGTCGCGCTGCGAGTTAATAGTAGATCTGTCAAATGCACGCAGCTAGGTAAAAGTTGAGAAGGTCACGCTAAAGGGACTTGTAACACGTCGAGTAAATAAATTATTGACCCCTGAACTGAAATGTATTTTTGACAGCCATGACATTATATTTTTTACAGAAACATGGTCGAATGATTTTTGTAATTTAACAGTCGAAAATTTTGAAAATTTCATTTTGAATCGCTCTGAAAATAAACCATCTAGTAAACGTTCATCTGGTGGTATAGTCATATATGTACGAAACGAGTTTGTTTCCAAAGATACTTTAGTTTTTAAAAGTGCTGATGACATTTTGTGTATAAAACTCAGTGGAGATAAGTTATCATTAAAACATGATCTTTTCTTATGTCTTTGTTACGTTGTACCAGAAAATAGCAGTAGGCAGTCAATGATTGACACACATGCATTTGATAGGTTGATTGACTGTATTACAGATCTAGATGTAAAATACTCAAGTGAGCTGAATTTAATATTATGTGGAGATATGAACGCTCATACGTCTAATCTTCCTGATTTCGTTCAAGATGATTGTTGTCGAAATATGCATGTTTTACCTGATGAATATATGACAGATGAAAACATTCAGAGATGTTCACAAGATACCGGTAGAATAATCATGGTACTATGTTGTTAGACTTGTGCAAACAAACAGGGCTTCGGATTTTAAACGGACGTTTTGATAATGATACTGTAGGTCGATATACATATGTCGGGGCCAGAGGTTCTAGTGTAGTTGACTAGGTTTTATCTACTCAAAATGTGTTTAAATTTGTGAATACCTTTAATGTATGTGACCCAAATATTATGTCCGATCATTGTCTTATAGATTTTTCTTTTAAGTTCGGTACTGCACATAACCATGATAGCCAAGGTGATTCGAATACACAGGTGCAATATAAATACGTATGGGATAACGACAAAAAACACGTGTTTCTCGATACTTTGTCACATCCTGAAGCCATTGACCTGTTAGATTCGTTCAGTTCGGATGTCTTTCACTCAGGTAGTCCCAACGATATTGATTGTTGTGTGAATAGGCTGTCCGAGATCATTGATGAAATTGTTTCTCATATTTTCAAACGAAAATACATTGTGAAAAAGATAATAAGTTTACAAATAAAGAACAAAATTAAAATGCATGGTTTTCGCCCGAATGTCAGGATAAAAGACGTATATTTTATAATTTATTAAATACATATAGAAAAGATAAGAATGATATGAACAGGTCAAATATGGTATATGCAAGGTCTGAGTCTTGTGTACGTAAATGTAAAACAGATTATGACAGGCAAAAAACATTAAGGTTAACAAAAGCAAAACACACAAATGCAAAACTTTATTGGAATATGCTTAAAAAAGAGGCAGGTATGAATCAGTCTAATATTTCTTTAAATAATTTTGAGCAATATTTCAAAAGTGTAAATAATCCGAATGATCCTTTTTTCAGGGTGGACGAGGATGTTTTACATTTTATAGAGAGATATGAACAAAGTGAATTTGATATATTTCGAGAATTAAATTGATTGAATAACAAAGGTGAATATAAATGCGTATTGGTCAGCTAAATCAATAAAAGTGCGGACAGATCGTTTTAATGAGTTTTGTCATCCTGAACATTGTACCTTCTAGTTGTTTCATTTGCAGATGTCTGGATTAAGGATCCTCGGACGCTATTGATTTGGATTCTGTGAATAGAGACGGAATTCCAGATCAATTGATTGATATATTTTTCATCAATTTTCACAACGAAAATACATTGTGAAAAAATAATACTAAATTGTCATATAATAAATGAAATAAATTTAAAATTACATGTTTTAGCAGAATGATCAGGGAAAATTTAAAAGAATAATGAATTTCATAAATTTCATTAAAATACAATTATAAAAATACTGATAAACAAATAATTAGTAACAGGACAAATATTGGTACTAATGCAAGATAATATAAGTCTTTTGTACGTAAATGTAAAACAGATTATGAAAGGCAAAAAAATTAAGTTTACTAACGAAATGCTTTAATTTTTATTGAATGATGCCTTAAAAAAGGAGGCAGGATTAATTCAGGGTTCAGCGAATGTCTGTGTTTAAAATTGAATTTTGAGCAAATATTCAAAAGTCGTAGTTATTTAATCCGAATGGATTTCTTTTTTTCAGGTGTGGACGAGGAATGTGACTTTATCTTTACTTTATACGGGAGAGATATGAACATACTATTCAGGTTGGATATACATATTTTTTTGTTGCTATGATGTTGTATTAAATTATGATATATAACATTTGGATGTATAATTTTTGTCAGCTTATATACAATTGCTTTTATGTTTTTCATTATGAAGAATTATAACCTATAATTTAAATAAAATTTTTGAGATAGGATATTTTCCACAAACATGGGCGGATGGCTTTATAATACCGTTACACAAAAAAGGAAGCATTAATGACGTGAACAGTTATAGGGGAATAACTTTACTCAGTCAATTAGGTAAACTTTTTACTCGGTTATAAATAATAGGTTTATCTGACTGGGCCGAAACGTACGGTATTTATATTGAAGCTCAGGCTGGTTTTCGTGTAAATATGAGTACAGTGGATAATATTTTTGTTTTGCACGGACTTATTTCCCATGTAATTAATGCAGGCAAACATTTATATTGTGCCTTCATTGATTTTTCTAAAGCTTTTGATTATGTCATCAGGGAAAATTTGTGGAGCAAACTTATTAAATTGGGAATAAGGGGGAAAATACTTAATATTATTCGTTCAATATATGCTTCTGTTAAATCTAGAGTTAAGTACTGTAATCAATTAAGTAATGATTTTGACTGCCTTCTCGGTGTAAGACAAGGGGAATGTTTATTCATTTTTTTGTTTAGTTATTTGTATGCAGATGATATCGTTATATTTGCCAATAGTAGTGATGAATTACAATCTAGTTTAATTGCTTTGGAAAATTATTGTAAATGTTGGAAACTTAGAGTTAATGTAGAAAAGAGTAAAATTATGATATTTAGAAAAGGTAGTATTTACAACTGGGGGTCTTTTTCTGAAGCTCAAAAAACCTTATCTGGTCAAGGTCTTAAAGGAATATTTCTGATGAATAAATTACTTTATAAATTCACCGACATAACAGTGCGTCATAGATTAGAATTATTTGATAAACTAATAGCACCAATTTTGAATTACGTTTGTCAGGTATGGGGTTTTGTTCATGGTAAAGCTATAGAGAGGGTTCATTTGCATTTCTGTAAGAGGATATTGGGTGTAAAATCATCCACACAGAATGATTTTATCTATGGAGAATTGGGAAGAATTGATTCCAAAACAATAAGGTATTTTAATATAATTAAATATTGGCTTAAGATTTTGAATTGTAAAGACAAAAAGTATATCAAAAATATTTATTTGATGCTAAAATCAGAAAGTGAATTTCACCCTGGAAAAATAAATTGGTGTTCGTTGTTAAGGGATCTGCTTTGTTCACTTGGTTTATATGAGGCGTGTTTTTTTCAATATGTTGGTAATGAAGAATTGTTTTTATCTCTTGTTAAACAAAGACTTAAAGATCATTTTATTCAGGGATGGAGGGGGAGATTAAACGATTCAAGTAGGGCGAACTTTTACAGACATATTTATGATTTCAAATTTCAAGCGTACTTAGATATTGTTGGCATTGCTAAATTCAGATGCAGTTTATCAAGGTTGAGAGTATCTTCTCACAGGCTTAATATTGAAAGTGGAAGATGGGCTAGTAATATGCATATTCCTATTAATGAAAGAAAGTGTTTAACGTGCAACAAAATAGAAGATGAGTATCATTTTATATTTGAATGTGTCTTATATAACGATATTCGTAAAAAATATATACCTTTATTTTACTTAAAGCGTCCGAGTATGTTAAAATTAATAGAGCTGTTCAAAAATGAAAATGATAAAATAGTAAGGAACCTTAGTATATTTATATTCAATGCTTTTAAAATACGAAATAGTATAAATTACATATAAATTTTAGCATTAATTGTATAATGAACTTTCGGTCTCATCTTTTCTTTTTGGATATTTACGCATTCTTCAGGTGAAAATGTAACAGTATAAGTATATTTCAGAGGTGTGTGTGCGTGTGCATTTATATCGAGCAAAGACATAAATCCAAACGCTTCCCTAAATTTTCGTTTCGTTGGGGCAACTATTAGGATTTACATTTATATGTTTGTGTTAACGTATGTGTATATGTTTATATTTACCCATAAAATTACTCTTACGTTTCTCTAGCATTTCGTTAGGGTAACAAACAAGAGTGGAAGAAATTTCTTCTTGGCTTTTGTCTATGTATGAGCATCTATTTGTGTGTGTGTGTGTGTGGGGGGGGTATTAAGAGTATTACGAGTATTATGAGAATGTAACATATGTGTGTTTATTTTCATATGTGTTGTATTCACATTACCTGCCATCATGTAAAATTGCCACATGGGTCTATGGCCTTCTGGAATTTAAAAATAAAAAACTTGAAAAACTTGTGTTCCTTGAGTTGACACGCTTAATGGCACGTGTCCAGTAGCACAAGGTGCTAAATTATATAATAGACTGCAATCTAATTAGATCCTTGATTGTTATCTAAATGATGTAGAAGACGAGCACCATTTTGTATGCGTTTGTCCAATATATGATTTTTCAAGATTTAAGAGAAAGATATATTCCAAATTATTATCACCAAGTATGTTTAAATTTTTATAACTTCTAATCATTATATACATATATTAGCATTTTTTTTTGTACTAAAGGTTTTTAGCTTATAGACAACACTATCATTACTATTATACGCATTTTGTAGATCGACCAGTAAATGTTTATAACTATATTAAAACCCGTCCATTTATCATAAAAGCAAAATTACATATATACATGTATATTTCTTCTAATAAACCGTAATAAAAACATTTTAAGTTTCTTTGCTTATTTTCTAAACATATCTTTTTATTTGAAAGACACATGAGCAGTTGCTCCTAAATTATATTACAAACAATAACGTGCACGTGCAGTAGACCTTTATCGCGCAAGTAACCACATACTTGGTGGCAGTGGTTATCGACAACTGGAAGGGGAGGTAACTACTGCGGCGGAGTTTGCCCCCCCCCCTCCCCACCTCACCAACGTGCAAGGGAGATCACTGCGTGGAGTTTGTCAAGTTATAAAGCGTTTGACAAAGCGTTCAGGCATTCAAGACCATTTGCTATTTGCAAATTATAAAATCATCGTTGAAAGCGGAAACAATAACAGTTTTCTATGACAGTGGCATATCTATATAGGTACTAATTTTTGCTGAATTTCATTTACAATTCATAATGGAATGCCTGTTAGAAGAAAATGCTCCAAGTTGATCGTTGTGACAGGCCTGTGTTAAAAGGGTGGGTGGGGTAAAATAATAAGTTGCGTTGTTTACTTGCATCTGTTTGTTCGTACCATCGTTATGCAATTAAAACAGTTGTATGACGTGCTCCTGTTTAGGTGCATGACGTATCTTACATTTATAAAATGCACAACAATCTTCATTTTTAGCTCGTCTGTTTTTCAAAAAAAAAAAAAAAAAGACAAGGCACAGACATATGCAGCACAGATGTGAATCGTAGCGAAATCACAATTCTTATCGTGGCAAAAAACCGCCCCCCAAAAAACAGGTGTACGAGATTTTAGTGAGATTTCACGGAGACGCTTTACATCTTGCAGACAGACGCTTTAAAATATCACGCAGTTTTAAAAGAGATATGTGATCAAATCAAAGACATGCATACATTTAGTTTCCTTCACGCATCTATATTCTTGTCTTCCTTTATCATAATTCCATTTCAAAAATCATTTTTTAATCGTCCGTCCAAAAATATTCATTTGTTAATAAATCAAGTTTTAAGTAAAATATTTTCTCATTTCAGAATGACAAATAGATCTAATCAGAATCACATCACAGACATATGGTGAATATGTCTATGATCACATGTATGTTTTTTTTTTCCTGTACCCTACAAAGAAATAACTATAAAATCAAAATGATTCTAATTATTATGGAACAACAAAACCTACCAATATCATATTTTTTGCACAACATTATCTTGAAAGAACCTTGCCGATCTGAAATACGTTATTTATAACATATGACACGTGATTACATATTGTATACGGTATAATTAAGATGATTGTAAAAATGTAAGTATGATGAAACTCTACCGTTACTCTGATATTATATAGCTAATATACACATGCGCCAGAATTAATAGAATTGAGTTGTTTGTATACATGTATGATGTATACACATATTCTTGTAAATATATTTCCTGTGCATTATTTTTGTAACTATTTATGTATTTGCCAAAGACAGCTGTGCTGTTGACTTAGCAAATAAACTGAGTTGAGTTGAGTATAACTTAATTTGTGGCATTTTTAACTAATTGCTCAAAAAACCAGACCAATATGTAAGCATCAGTTCACATCTTGAAGTGATTGGCTATTGTCCCAAAGTTGACAATATGTCACACCCAGGGCCAAAAATTATCCCCATCAGTTCATCACCTCTCTGACACTCACACACACCCAGATCAATTAACCTGGGTAACCCTTTTATTACCCCCTGATTGATCCCAAACAGGATACTACATAATCATACCAAATAAGCAATATATATCATTTGAAAACATGGTCTCTGTGAAAACCCAGCGCAGATACAGGATTTTAACAGAAAAAGAGGGATTTGGATTTAAAGGCATGTAAAACTTTTATGAACGTAAATCATATTTTTGATATGACCAGGACAATTATGGTAAGCAGATTTTACATTAATAAACACTGTTCATGTTAACAACGCGATAAAAATAATGCCAGGACTGAACTAAAAACACTTTAAATCTTTATTTAGGCGGATTATTATTTTTTTACATCAAAACTCGTGTTTCGTATTGGCTTTCGCAGGATCATCTATTCCAGTACAAAAAAAATTAACTAGAGCGGATCTCAGTAGAGATTATCACAGCACACAAGGAAAGATAACTCTACAATCATGCGTAAGTAGGGAAAAATTAATGAAAATACTATGAATAAAATGGTGGCGTGTTATACATGAAGTGCAGCAGTCCATGCATCTCTTGCATGTAGTATGCCCTTGGTTAATCTAATTCGTATATGGCAAATAAAATTGTCATTCATTGAAATATGTTCAGCCCTTACAGCAAATTATATATTAGCTATATATTAGATATGGAGAATCAATAAGACAGTCTAAATTACAAGCCACTTGACTTGCTCCTTCATTGTTTCAGTTTATTTTTAACACAACATTAGTACTCTCATTCCTTTGATTTTTCTTTCATTCTTTCAAAATGTTTTCAATCAGATCTGATCAAAACATCATGTGGATGGTATATTAACAGTCAGATAGGTTGATTCTATGAATTGTTTCAAAGAAATCAAGGTTGTCTGCAGGTTAAACATTTTGGAAGCCTAATAGACTCAATTTTTATTATATACCAAGAGTCTCTTCAGGACGTATTATGGTATGGCACTGTCAATCCGTCTGTCAGTAGACATTTTGTTTCTACTCAATAACTTTTAAAAGTCCTCTTTTATTGAATTCATATATGGTATGTAAGTATGATATAATATCAAAATACAGGTCAAGTTTTGTTGTGGTGTTTTACCCAAGTTTTCTATGTAACGCAAGACAAGAAAATGGTATTTTTTCTTTCTAGAATATGGACCTTTTCCTCATTGTCAGAGAAAACATCTGAAGTTAGGCTTATCTAATTTTAGGGATGGACTTCAATCAGATACAGCTGAACCCATATGGGCAGGACATGCAGGTGGATGCAGCCCAGGGACAGCCCATGTTGGACCCTAGCATGATGGGTAACCCATATGTACCCCAGGTAAAATCTTCAAGTCATTTTTATTTACGTATGTAATTAAATGTCTACAGACAAACCTGTCTTAAGCAGTCAGTCAAGGGATCAAGAGAATATGACCGCTTAACAAAGGTGGCCTCTAAATGAAAGTTGAACATATAACAAAATGCTAGTTTGGTAATATAAAAACTGTCTAAATGCAGGTTGACTGCTTTATACAGTGACCACTAAGACAGGTTCAACTGTATAACCCTTTCCTCATATAGCTCATTTTGACGCACTCAATAGGTACCACATAAAGCCTGATCTGCTGAAAACCACAGTTAAACCTTACCAAATTTAATTATAAAGTCCTCATTTCCAGACCACTGAGGAGCAGCGAACAGCATAAAACCTGATCAGCCTGCGAGTTACTCGCAGCTGATCAGGTTTTATGTTGTTCACATAGGTCTTTTCATGGTTTCCTCTATGAGGGAAAGGGATAATATATGTAAGCTCCAAAGAGTTTTTATGAACTATTTGATACATGCCATAATTCAAGTATAAACACATTAGGTTAATCATATATCAAGAATCAACAAAGTTTGCAATAATTGTACAATCAATATAGATTAAAGAACTTTACTTCATATAGACTCATTTTAATTGATGCAAAGGCTAACAGAGAAGACCCAGATCAGACAGCTCCTATAGGATCAGGGTCTCCTCTGTTTGCTCATATAACATTGTAGCTCATTTTCTTCACAGCCATTTAAGGTCAATCAATTAATATTCATAAAATCATAATTTTATGCATGAATATTCATGAAGTAAATGTTAATATCTTTTTGCTAAATTGTAATATGTCTTATTGTATATTACAGTAAGATATTTTTATAAAAAAAACAACAAAAAACAATTTATGCCCCTGCATCGATAGATCAGGAGCGTATTGTTTTTGGTTTGTCTGTCACAAAACTTAAACCATGACCATAACACGGTAGTCCTTCCCCCTACAGCCTCCAAACTTACAGGTGCATGCACCTTGATGAGCTCTACCCAGATCCACTTAGAGGTCAGGGGGTCAAAGTCAAGGTTATTGTGACCCAAAATAGCAATTGTTAACCTTGGCCACAATATGAATGTGCTTCCATCCATAACCTCCAAACTTCACAGGTAAATGCACCTTGATGAGCTCTACCCGCCAGGTACATGTAACCATGACCTTTAATTGACCATGATCCCCAAGGTGTAAGGCCCCCCCATGGGGGCATAGCGTTCATTCAAACATAGCACATGTTACATATTTGAGCTACAATGATCTCAATACAAAGTAAGACTTTATCAGTGTATTCCTTGACTTAAAAAAAGGTTCCTGCTTGGCTTAAATTCCATTCCAACAAGACTTAGCTCTAAGTAAATATGAAATTCTTGAATAGGTAGAAACATATGCCACTATTCCTGTTTTAGGAAATACTCAGGTTCATTACTAAGTTAAATGAAAATTTTAACCATAATAACTAATATTTTTTTTAAGGACATGGTATTTTTAGGCATTTTTGGACTGGCTTTTCATGTAAAAATTCCATCCATTAATGATGTCTGGGCAGGCGTCGGCTCAGATTGACATCTTTTTTTTAATCTGCTCTAACTTCTATGTACTTCACCGGATTGCTTCAGTATATGGACAGTTGCTTAAGTGCATAGACTTTTATATTATGTGGTTGTCCTTATGACCTTGACCTTTTTACCTTTTGATTAAAAAAGTGGTGTCTGGACAGACTTACCTTTTGTAATCTGCTATAACATCTGTGTCCTTCATTTGATTGCTTCAATAATTTGACAGTTGCTTAAGTGGATGAACCTCTTTATGATGCAGTTGACCTAGATTTTTGGCCTACTTTTGATAAAAAGCCTGAAAAAATTTGTCCATACTACCTTCAGGTCTTGTACAAGAAAAACAATGATGAAACTCGCCTTTTAAGTATTTAAGCATTATCTAGGACTAAGTATTGTTGGTGTAATTTAAGCCTGTTGTTCTGTATTGTTCTGTATTGTCTTTCATTGGCTTCTTAACCCTCTACAACTCCTTCATTTTACATTTTAACCCTTTCCCTCATAGAGGACACCATGAAAAGACCTATGCGAACAGCATAAAACCTGATCAGCCTGCGAGTTACTCGCAGGCTGATCAGGTTTTATGCTGTTCGCTGCTCCTCAGTGGTCTGGAAATGAGGATTTTATAATTAAATTTGGTAAGGTTTAACTGTGGTTTTCTGCAGATCAGGCTTTATGTTGTACCTATTGAGTGCGTCAAAATGAGTCTATATGAGGGAAAGGGTTAAATCAGCTATTTAAAATTAAGCAGGATTTTTTTTCATATTAAAAGTTACTAGATATCAGACCCATTAACAATTATGAAAGGGTCCAACAGGTGTGCTCACAATTTTTGCTCAATAATGTAGAATTCTCAAATACATGCCTTTATTATGTCATTTCATTTGGCTAGCCTTTCCAGTGTCTCTTCCCCATACAATAACAGCCTTTGTATGTATTGTTTTATTGCTCACAGTCCTGAGTCACGCCATCACATTTTGATTTTACAATGATGTACAAAACTGCTGACTAAAGAATATGTTGGCGATGAACACTCATGACAAATGAATTACACACAGATTTCAATTTGTTTACTTTATAGCATGCACATTATAAAGCAATTTTTATCAAACTTGGAGATGCTTTTTTAGACAAAATCTCATTGTCAAGATGTCTTAGTCATAAAGATTAGATCATAGAAATGCCTTTTAATTATTTAGAAATTCCTGACTCCATTTTGTATGCACTCTAGCTTCGACAATTTTAAGTTTTCTTGATAAAACAGGGAAATAATGTTTAGTCATAACCTGCGATCAAATTAGGTCATAGTAAATATAGAAGCATTTGGTCAGAGGTGACAACTGTTTGAAAGCAGTGGCATTGACGTGAGTGAAATAGGGTCATTATGACCTTCTTGTTTCATTTCCAGATGTACCCCGGGGCAGAGGCAGCGTCTGACCAGGAATACAGACAGCTTCACAGCTTCATGGTAGATGGGGGTGACAGATTTGGGGTCTCGTGTCTCTGCTTTGACAGTCAGGAACTGCTGTGGATGGGAAACCAGTCGGTGAGGGATTATCAACTGTCTTAGAATTTAAATATATTGGGTTAATTTGAAACAGTTTGGAAAATACTGTTAAACTTATCTATCATTTCTTTTTTAGCTCGACTATTCGTAGAATATGATGGCTATTGTAGTCACCCTGGCGTCGGCGTTGGCGTTGCAGCTTTTGGTTAAAGTTTTGCGTGCAAGTTACTATTAACCTTATATCTCAATAACCGTTTATGGTATTGACTTGAAACTTTATAAATATGTTCAGGGGCATCAAACAACCAAGGTAGATAACTCTTAACTGAATTTAATATGAATTATGGCCCCTTTTTAACTTAGAAATTTTGGTGAAAGTTTTGCATGCAATAGAAAATTTGGTTAAAGTTCTGCGTGCAAGCTAGTATCTAGTTTGTATCTCAATAAGCATTCATGGTATTGACTTGAAAGTTTATGAATATGTTTAGGGGCATCAGACAACCAAAGTAGATAACTCTTGATGGAATAAATCACAAATTATGGCCCCTTTTTAACTTAGAAATTTTGGTTAAAGTTTTGCATGCAAGATACTCTCATGCTTATATCTCAGTATCCAGGCATGCGATTGATTTGAAACATCTTAAATATGTTTAGGGGTATCATACTTTCATGGTAGATAATTCTTGATAGAATATGTTACAAATTATGGCCCTTTTTAACTTAGAAATTTTGGTTAAAGTTTTGCATGCAAGTTACTTTCATGCTAATATCTCAGTATCCAGGCATACGATTGATTTTAAACATCTTTAATATGTTTAGGAGTATCATACTTCCATGGTAGATAACTCTTGATAGAATATGTTACAAATTATTTGGTTTCCAGGCATGGGTTTTTAAAAAAGGGGTATCATACTATAAAGGAACATAACACTTGATGGAATATATTAAAAATTATGACCCCCTTTTAACTTAGAATTTTGGTTAAATTTTTGCATTCAAGTTACTATCTAGCTTATATCTCAGAAATTGCTTGTGGAAATGACTAGAGAGTTAAGGAGTGTCTTCAGGGGCATCAGAAAACTAAGGAGGATAACTTTTGGACTGAATTTTATACAAATTATGGCCCTTTTCTAACTTGGATTTTTGGTTAAAGTTTTGCATGCACAGTGTTATTGTGCTTATGTCTCAGTAACTAGGCATGGGATTGATTTTAGACATCATAAAAATATAAAGGGGTATCAGACTATCAAGGTATATCATTTTTGACTATTATTATGTACAGGGTATGTGAAGGGCAAGAATTGAAATAGATTTCATTTGATTTACCAACAAGCATTTTGAATAGTCGAGCGTTCTGTCCTCTGACAGCTCTTGTTATGTTGATTTGGAAAAGAAGTTTTCACTACTTATTCTTATCCCTCTTGATAGTTCCTTGATTTTAAAAGTAATTAAACCTTCCATTTGGTTTCACTAGGTTGGTGCTCCTTTTGCATTCTGGATCATCCTTATATGAATACATTGAAGTAGATGTTGCTATATGACTGAAATATTGAGGCAGTCAGTATTTAACAAAAGAAGTTGTAATCAGGATCATCCTTATATGACATTCTACATCATCATCAAACCACAACACTCACTGTCTTTATTATCTTGTTACTTCATGGATATGACTGTATTTTAATGTCTTTGAAAATCAGTGTCACACACAGACCTGCATTCATAATTACCCTAGTTTACCTCCCAAAATACCTAGCAAAATGAAATATATTGTTATAATGGAATATGATCAGCATTTATAACTGTAAAACTAATGTTTTTCAGGGGCATATAACATCCTACTATGGACCTAACCTACAGAAATACACATCGTTTCAAATTCACCAGAATGAGGAAGTTCGACAGATGGCACCACTAAAAGAACGAGGGATTCTCTCCCTTACACAGTCCAGTCTGCGACTCTCTAATAGACGGGGATTGTCCCAGTTTGTTTTCCAGTATGTTGATATTTTATAGCTCACTTGGCTGCAGGATCTTCATACTGAAGTCATACTTATGCTCTAACTCATACTCAGACTTTAGTATTATTATTATGCTCAACTAATTAAATAATGAAAACATTTTCCCTTTATTCTAGTATTTGACATAACAAGATCACTGTGAGGAATTGGAAGTATTCATGCTTTCTTTTGGTGAAGTAAAAGACAATACCCAAATGACCATGAAGAACTGGATCTCTGCATAATTGTCTTATGTTAACAATTAGCAATATTTTGACTGTAATAACATTTTAGATTGAAACTATACACTATTTTATAAAATGTACTGAAATAACAAAGGATTACATCTTGAAATTTTTCATGGGAAATTAAGAATTTTTTTTATCATGCCTTGACTTTTTAAACAGTACAAATCATGCAGACAATGAATTCTACATTTCCAGGAGTCCGGACATGCATGACATGCAGTGTATGCTGGTAACCAGCCCGACCTCCCTGCTGATTGGTGGTCATCACTCAAAGGTCATTGACCTTGACCTCACCACTGCTAAAGAGAGACAAAAGGTAAGAATTGTTGTGTTTTGTAAAGAGAAAAAAAATCATAAGTAATTGAATTGCTATACTCTTGTCATTGGTTCCATTATCAACATTGTGTAAAAACTCACAATTTTGAACAGTACCTGCTTTTAGCTCACCAGAGCTCAATAAGAGCTATTCTGATCACCCTGTGTCCATCGTATATTGTTGTCCGCCATGCAGCATCAACAATTTACTTTCAAAGACAACTTCAGTGAAACCACTTCACAAAGGTTTATAAAATTTCATGATTGATCCCTGGTTGGCCCATTACAAAAGTTGCAAATGAAAAAAAATGCCATGGCAGTCAACAGATTTTTTTCAATGTCTCCTCTTAAACCAATGTTCACAATTTAATTTTATTTGGCTCAAATTGTCGCTTCAAGGCTCTCAAACATGATTGCTAAAATGAAGTTGATTCCTTAAAAGTTGAAGCCCTCCCCCCTCCCCTGGGGTTGGCTATTTACCTTGTAAACCTTGTAATCTAAATAGAATATTTCAAAATTCTTCATCTCTGAAACCTATAGTCAGAATTAATTAACGATCACCTGTCCTAATGGCTCTCTACCATAATTGCTAAAACAAAGTGTAGGGCTAGTTTTCCTTTCATATTTCATATTTCAGAATTTTACTCAGAAACTAGCTGCCAGTATTGAAGTTGGAATTTGTAGAAATTATCACATCATGGAAGGAAACCAGGATGATTCCTTTAAAAATGAGGCTTCCAGTGGATGGGGCTGATCATATTTGATTACAATCAAAGTGAAATTGTCAAGTCTTGAAACTTGTGTTCCTATCAGGGGTCACCACACTTCTGGTTTGTATGTTTTGACACAGAGGCAAATGGAGCAGACCCAGATCAGACAGCTCCTTCATGCCATACTCTTGTAAATGAATATTCATGAGATAAAGGGTTAATCTCTGTGTGACCCATGTTGGTTTCAGTTTGAGGTAGCAGAGCCAGGTTGTGCCATAATCCGACAGACCAGCAAATATATCTGTGTGGGGGACACAAGTGGGAAGGTAGGTGTCAGTAGTGAATCAAGTTTTTAGCTCGACTATTCGAAGAATATGAGAGCTATTGTAGTCGCCCTGGCGTCGGCGTCGGCGTTGGCGTTGCAGCTTTTGGTTAAAGTTTTGCGTGCAAGTTACTATCAACCTTGTATCTCACTAACCATTTATGGTATTGACTTGAAAGTTTATAGATATGTTCAGGGGCATCAGACAACCAAGGTAGATAACTCTTGACTGAATTTAATATGAATTATGGCCCCTTTTTAACTTAGAAATTTTGGTTAAAGTTTTGCATGCAATAGAAAATTTGGTTAAAGTTTTGCGTGCAAGCTACTATCTAGTTTGTATCTCAATAACCATTCATGGTATTGACTTAAAAGTTTATGAATATGTTAAGGGGCATCAGACAACCAAGGTAGATAACTCTTGATGGAATATATTACAAATTATGGCCCCTTTTTAAGTTAGAAATTTTGGTTAAAGTTTTGCATGCAAGGTACTATCATGCTTATATCTCAGTATCCAGGCATGCAATTGATTTGAAACATCTTTGATATGTTTAGGGGTATCATACTTTCATGGTAGATAACTCTTGATGGAATATGTTACAAATTATGGCCCCTTTTTAACTTAGAAATTTTGGTTAAAGTTTTGCATGCAAGGTACTTTCAGGCTAATATCTCAGTTTCCAGGCATGGGATTGATTTGAAACATCTTTAATATGTTTAGGGGTATCATACTTTCATGGTAGATAACTCTTGATGGAATATGTTACAAATTATTGCCCTTTTTAACTTAGAAATTTTGGTTAAAATTTTGCATGCAAGTTACATTCATGCATATATCTCAGTACCCAGGCATGCGATTGATTTTAAACATCTTTAATATGTTTAGGAGTATCATACTATCAAGGTAGATAACTTTTGATGGAGTATATTACAAGTTATGGCCCCTTTTTTAACTTAAAAATTTTGGTTAAAGTTTTGCATGCAAGGTACTTTCATGCTTATATCTCAGATCCAGGCATGGAATTGATTTGAAACATCTTTAATATGTTTAGGGTTATCATACTATAAAGGAAGATAACACTTGATGGAATATATTAAAAATTATGACCCCCTTTTAACTTAGAAGTTTGGTTAAATTTTTGCCTTTAAGCTACTATCCAGCTTATATCTCAGAAATTGCTTGTGGGATTGACTAGAAAGTTAAGGAGTGTCTTCAGGGGCATCAGAAAACCAAGGAGGATAACTTTTGGACTGAATTTTATGCAAATTATGGCCCTTTTCTAACTTGGATTTTTGGTTAAAGTTTTGCATGCACAGTGTTATTGTGCTTAAGTCTCAGTAACTAGGCATGGAATTGATTTTAGACATCATAAAAATATTAAGGGTTATCAGGCTATCAAGGTATATAGATTTCATTTGATTTACCAACAAGCATTTTGAATAGTCGAGCGTGCTGTCCTCTGACAGCTCTTGTTATACATCCAATCAGTTGTAATGTGTAATGATGCTGGTTGATCATCTGTTTCTAAGCAAATTGTTGTGCTTGTCAGTCAGGCATGCCATTGGAAAGTTATTGACAGCTTTTGTACTTTATAGACAAAATCACTATAACGACGTAATGTGGAATGATGCTGGTTGATCATCTGTCTCTAAGCAAATTGTTGTGCTTGTCAGTCAGGCATGCCATTGGAAAGTTATTGACAGCTTTTGTACTTAATAGACAAAATCACTCTAATGACATCGTGAGCACATGGAGTTTGTGTATGCAACTCCTTCTACAGGCCTACTGATACAGGCACATACTTCTCTTCAGCATCCCCTTTTAGTAAATGTTCATTTGAGTTATTTCACATAACTAAATTTTAACTTCTTGAGTCCAGGTAAAGTAGTAGGGGTGTTTATCACCTTCAGTGGTAGCTCTTGTTGGTATCAGTATTTCTTTATTCAGTGAATGAGAAAAAACTTTTGATAGCAGATTTCCCCTAGATATATTTGATACAGATTCCCCCTAAATATATTTGATAACAGATTCCCCCTAAATATATTTGATAACAGATTTCCCCCTAGATATATTTGATAACATATTCCCCTAGATATGTTGACCTTGACATTGCAGGTGACTCTGTATGACCCAGTAATCTCAAGTCGGAACACGTGTTTGAGGCACATTCTGGGACTTTGTCAGACTTTGATATCCATGGCAACCTACTTGTCACATGTGGATACTCTCATAGGTATGTACATGTCAGTGACTGTTTAGTGATCAATTCTTTATTATTTTTTTTTCTATGTAATATATAGGACTGTTGTAGCACTAGCCTTCCTGGGAAAATGCGCTCAGGATAATGTGACTGGGTGTGGTATCCTGCCACATGTCTATGGCGTGATACTGCAGTGTGGCAGCACTATATCTGTCTCAAGTAGACATTGTCTCCAAATGACTGAAATACTGTCGGTGGGACGTTAAACCCAACAAAAACAAACAAACAAATAAATTACTTATGTATCCAAGCTACATGGATACTACATTAAAAAACATTCCTATTAAAACATCTCTCTTGTTTATAGTCTTAAAATTGCAAAATTCTCTTTTTATTTTCTATAACTTCTTTTTCTGGCTAAAATATTGATATTTTAAAGAGTATCAAGAAATGGTTGACAATATATTTATATATAGATACTGTTTCTATCAAAGAAGGCCTCATCATTTACTAGATATTAAAAAATAACACTGATTATTGAATCATTTGAATTAAATAAAAAGGTACCAATAATTTGTGTGATAAGAATTATAGTTGTGATGATTGAATACTGAAAAGACATGATGATAATGAAAATGAGCCTGTTAAAAATAATGATGGACATAACTGTAATGTAATGCATATTGTCGTCAGACTGGACCACCTGACGCCTGACCGCTACCTCAAGATGTATGATATCCGAATGATGCGCGCCATGTCTCCACTGCAGCTCATCATAGATCCCACGTTTCTACGATTTGTTCCCACATACTCCAGTCGACTGGCTATAGTCTCCCAGGTAAAATTATTTTCTGTTCTGTCTGCAGTCATGATATGCAACCTGGGCGTTTCCTCAATATGTGCAGCATTATATTCCCTGCAGAATTAGATGTGTTGGGCATATATGTTACAAGTTGGATTCCTGGTCACCTAATTAAGGGGGTATTAGCCTGTTCAGAAGTATAGGTAATGGCCATGTACATTATAGTTGTATCATTATATATTTATTGTTAGAATTTGATCCACAATCTTGTAAAATGAATAAAGTCTATACTTCTATATACAGGTGGGACAGTTCCAGGTGATTGAGGCTACTGGCACAACCTCGTTAGTCATGTACCAAGTACAGTGTCACAATGGAATCGTCATGAGCTTCGATGTGGCAGCTACGTGTCAAGCTCTAGCTTTTGGGGACAGTGGAGGTAGGGGGAATATATTTTTTCTAACTTGATAAAAATCTGAATGGACTAGATAATTACTGAGCTGTGAAATTGTCATTTATTTTATATCTAACATTTTTAAGCAATTTTTGTAAAAATAGAAAATGTTTTAATATTACCCTTCTGTTATTTTTTATTTTATCAAAAAAAGGAAAGAATGAACAAAACTTAATATTAAAAATTAACATACTGCTCTCCATAATTGCCACTTTGTCCGTCAAATATATGTTTTTTGTCTGGAGCATAACTAAACCCTTGTAGGATTCAACTCCATAAAGATTTACCCATAGCTTTTGATATCTCTGTTTATGTTTCTTTATTTCTCCCACAAGGCTACCTACACATGTTTGCAACAGATGAAAATGTCACATTCAACTCTTTTCCTGATGAAACAATACTCGCAGATCCTGTAAGTATGCCACAGTTTTTATGCCCACTCTATTTGGGTCCACATAGATTTGCTCTTGTCCATCTATCCATCTGTCGTTCCATGCTTAAGAAAGTAACATTATGGGATCAGAGATATATTAGGGTTAGCTAACAGATTGCTTCACTTCATTGTTGTATGACGTTCAGTTGTTACAAGATATATAAATATACATGATAATACAGTTATTTTCAAGTCAGCACGTGGATATAAAGAAACAAGTACAGAGACAATAATACCCCCGCTTCACAGAAATGGATGCTATATTGGAATCAGTCTTGTCACATCCTGTTCTAAACTCACATTACATGATGACAAAGTGGGATACAGTATTTTGATCATCTATAGTGATAGTTCTTGTTTCTTATCCCTTTCCCTCATATAGACTCATTTTGACGCACTCAGTAGGTACCACATAAAGCCTGATCTGCAGAAAACCACAGTTAAACCTTACCAAATTTAATTATAAAATCCTCATTTCCAAACCACTGAGGAGCAGCGAACAGCATAAAACCTGATCAGCCTGCGAGTTACTCGCAGGCTGATCTGGTTTTATGCTGTTTGCATAGGTCTTTTCATGGTTTCCTCTATGAGGGAAAGGGTTAATTTTAGAATATGCTGAAAATAAATCACCTGGAATTTAACTAGATAGCTTATCTGTTTTTCAAGGAAAAAATGTCGAGGTATTGTCATCACTCCAGTGTTGTTGTTGTTGAAAAACTTTAACCTTGGTCATAACTTCTAATCTGTTAAAACGTCTGTCATCAAACTTCATATACTTGTTCACTATCACAAGGACTGCAGTCTCATCAAGGGCCATAACTCTCACCTCATAGGTCCATTTTCACCTAATTTACATGTATCTCCTCCTTTTAAAAAGAAACAAACAAAACAGATGAGTGATGACATCCATATGCAGTGCTCTTGTTGTGATTTATAACAAAACAGCATAACATATTTCCCACAGCATTAACGCTTTATGGTATCTGCAGGTTGAACCCAGCCAGAACATCCACATCCATGACCTCTCCACCCCATATGCCATGGTACCCATGAGTTACCCAGCAACTGGTTCTCTGCTTTCTGTCTGGCCAGATTATCTCTGTGACAAGGTGTACAGGTGAGAAGACTGATTAGTTTATAAATGATCTCTATATACATGACAGTTGTAGCTCATATAGAAGATCTAAATTAATAAATATCTTTATAAAACCTGTTAAAGGATAAAAGGAAATTTAAAAAAAAAAATATATCATAGACCTAGTAGATTTGACTCATAGAATATGTAAGGAGGTATGAATAGATAATGCAAATGATTTTATTTATCATATAAGGAAATCTATAAACCTCATTAAACATAATATAAATACCTGTCTTAGATATCAAGTGACATTTCTTGATGCACTGAAATTAACCATAGCTTACATGTACGTAACTGAATATGCATTATTTACTTAGTCTCGTAGAAAAGTTTTTTCACATTTGTCAGTAGCCCTTGTCACTCAAGATGGCTTCCAATATCAATGTTCACAATGACTTTTTTGCACTGAGTCAGGGACAGAATGTCACAGTCTGATTTAAAAACAACAACAAAAAACATACAAACACTGCAAATTCTGTGTTTATTCCATACAGAATTAGGGTTTATATAAAGATGAAAGAATATTTAAGCTCTGATCAGGTTTTTATTGTATTTAGCTCTCTGATTGTCAAAATCATTTTCCAGGCAAGCCAAGCCAATTGATCCAGAAATCTTGCGGTCCATGAAAGTTTACCAAAATGTCGGCTATGCTCCAAACCCTGGGAAAGAACGCCGGAACCAGTTCCCGTACCTGAAACCTAATGAAGGGGCCAAGAAGGGAAAAACTAATGTGCCAGAGTCACCCATTGGTCGAGGTGAGAAGTAAATTGTGAATGGTTGTCAAGGTTAAGTTTTAGAATTGCTATTGAAATAGGTAGGTCTTGGTACAAAACTGTGGTAACTGAATATAAATAAATCAAGGGGCGAGAGCGAAACTAGGCTAAGAACTTATATAACTATATACACTTAGCCTAGTTTCGCTCTTACCCTTCAAAATGAAAAAAAACCAACAGTTATAATAGTTTTATAGCACGATGTAACAGTACTCAGAAAGCATACCATATTATTATTTTGAGGACCCTTAATTCTTGACTAGTAATGACATCTAGAAAATATTATCATTTCTCTAAATGTTGCACTGTTCCTTTCCTCGAAAAAAAAATATAGGAGACAACGAAAATGAAAAGCAATTTGTATGGTATCAATGTTTTGGTGTCACCTGCTTAAAGCAGAGGTGACACATAGGGACCACTTTTCCGTCTTCTGTCTGTTGTCTGTCATTAAGGTCACTTTTTTTCCATCACACTTCAGCAGGTGACACACATGATCCAAAGAACACTTGTTTCACTCTGGCATTGATGTGAAAAAAATGGGTATGCAGCTATTATAAGTAATTATGTAAATACACAGCTTTTTTCCTCTTGCACATTATAGAAAATACATTGTTTTAACTTGCTCATCTACAGCTGACGATCCTTTCACTTCCATACCCAAGAGGTTCCGGAAAGTGGATCTGAAGTATTCCAAGCTCGGCCTCGAGGATTTCGACTTCCGACATTACAACAAGACGCATTTTGCCGGCCTTGAGATCCATATCCCTAATGTCTACTGTAACAGTATGCTACAGGTGGGACAATCTTGCTGAAACAAGATCAAATGTTCTCTCCCACACTGCATGTATTCTATGATTTAACTGCAATCAGAGGGTCTTTGTGCCTGGTTCAGCTGAGGTGTGAATAAAAATTACAAGGTGCACACTTCCTTAGCCATGAGAATATTGCTGATGAAGATATCAAAAGTTTTATAACATGTATTTGTAGTGTACCTGAACTAGACCTGTGCAGGGTTTTTTACTCATACAAGTTGTACAAAAAAGTGGACACCTTCACAATTAAGAACATTTCTTTACCGTATTCAGCCAGAGTCCCTTGAACAAATTCTGGCCAAGATATCCCAAAGTATCTTAAGGCTTTTTACCTGAAGATAAAGGTATTTTCTCATTAAGGCACTGTTGTTTTTTAATATTTTTCAGGAAGCTATCATTAATCTGTATCTGTGATCTAAGTCTTGTATTATTATATGTAAAAATATTGGTTTGTCTTAATTGTCATGTTAATATATAATAATGAGTTGAGGAACAATGTCTAAAGTTTTGGTTTACAGTCACTGTATGAGATCTAATTATGAAGACAACAACATTGGTTTCATTTAATGTATATTTAGCATTGTTATCTTCCCAAACTCCAGTTGTTATGCCCCCACCATAAAGGTTGGGGTCATATAGATTTGCCTTTGTCTGTCCATCCCGAAACTTTGTGACACGCATAACTCTGGAAGTTTTGGTATTACAGACGTGAAACTTCATGGATATATTATTCAGGGTATGAACCTTTGTACCTGGGTATTTCATCTAAGCATCGTTACCACTGACAGAGTTACGGAGCTTGAATTTGTGAAAATATGGAACTGTAAGTGCCAACCATGCTAAAAAAGAGGAGAACACATTGATTTGTCATTGACATTCTGTTTTACCCTTGTAACTAACAAAGTAAAAGGTGAGGGCATCTCTGTCCTGTGGACACATTTCTAGTTTAATATAATTTCCCCCCTTTTCTTTGATGTTATTTCCTTATTTCTCACTGTTCATACAGTCTTCTCCTCTGTTTCTAGATGTTTTACTTTATCGAGCCGCTGCGTGTGAAACTGCTAAACCATCTATGTGACAGAGAGTTCTGTCTCTCTTGTGAACTCAGCTTCCTCTTCCACATGCTTGAGAAACAGAAAGGACAGACCTGCCAGGTAAGCTTATCAGCACCTTATTTGTCTGCAGGTTTG
Source organism: Solen grandis (assembly GCA_021229015.1). Taxonomy (NCBI): domain Eukaryota; kingdom Metazoa; phylum Mollusca; class Bivalvia; order Adapedonta; family Solenidae; genus Solen; species Solen grandis. The sequence goes on from CM037778.1 coordinate 86,956,225, forward strand.
CTTTTAGCATGACTTTTGAAAAATAAGAAACTTAAAATAGACAAAAGAACATAACACTGTCATGGATTTTGACATAATTATGGTTTTGCCATTTAAAAATTTATAAAGTGAATGAGAGTGTTATTTCTATAATTGTTGATATTAACTGCATGGAGAGCATAGGTTTTACGTCAGATTCATTTTAGGTGGCACATTGAGGGACATTTTGATTGAAGTATAGGTCAGTTATAAAATTATTGATTACATACTTGATATTGGATAAATAACATTTGCAACATTTTCTGTATGAAGCAGCAAATTCTGGACTCAGAAAAGTCACTCATTTTGGAAAATGCCTAAATTGTATTGATATAATTTATATCATTTTATGGAAAATATTTAATCATTTAATATATTATTCCGACCTTTGTGACTTTTCCATTATCCTGACAGGCCAGTAACTTTCTGAGGGCATTCAGAACCCTGCCGGAGGCAGCAGCCCTGGGACTGGTGTTGGCAGAGAATGAGGAGGTAGCTGGGCGTGTCAACCTGGGACGGCTTATACAGAGCTGGCAGAGGTTCATGCACCAGCAGATACACACAGTGAGTAGAAATGCTGGGGTGTTATGTCCCCTCCATGAAAATGGGAGAAGGGTATATACAGTCGAACCTGCTTACAAAGGCCACCCAAGGGAAATTACAATTTTGGCCTTTGTTAGCAGGTGGCCTTTGTTAGCAGGTGTCATATTTTGTCTGATGTTCGTGACTGTACATATATGTATGTGGTCATCTCTCTCTCTCTCTCTCTCTCTCTAAGTTCCAATTATGTGCAGAAAGTTATTTATAGGAGGATATACATATTTTAAATAACAAATGTGAAAACATAATAATGTTTAATAATTTATTTCATAAATGAATAATATTTTGAACAACAAACATGTATTCCAATGCAACCATTGCTAGCCTTAAAGTCCCTGTGGTTAAGATCGGTGGCGAATTTCCTTGCTTCACCATTCGATTCAAATTCCTCAAGAACCTCACGTTTTCTTTTCAATACATTTTGCACTTGAGTTTTTCCAACACCTAATTCCTGTGCAACTATTCAAGAACTCTTGCCACTCTCTAACAGTTTAATGCACTTAATCCGCTCCTCTAAAGTCAGAAATTTCCATTTTGAAGTCATTATGACATGTAATACACGATGTGAACACATGTAAGAGTAGCACTGAAATGATCATTCCCGGTCAAAATCATTAATTGGTAATTTCAATTTTGTAAAACAAACTGTCAAAAACACAAAACAAAACAAACCAAAAAATTATTTATAATTAATGGCAAGACCGCATCTTAGACACGCTTGAAGCACCGCACTTTACACTCAATCATTGTTATCATTTTCCCGGATTAAAAATGAGGAAGACATCTTGCTAATCAATGCCAATTAAGGTCATCCACACCTGACAAACACCACCTGTACGAACAGTAATGGTCACTATGGAAACCATCCTCGCCACCCTCAAGGATTATGGTATTGTCTCAAATCTATTGTTCGGCTCTCACCTAACGGTGTTAGCAGTTACGCAACTTCCTGATGGGGCGCGTCAGTGGCGCGTGGCCGTTCGTACCAGTGTGGGGTACCAAATGGGGTCAAATATGGTGGCCGTTGGTCGTAGTAAGCAGTTGGTCGCTGATAGCAGGTGTAATATAGAACGAAATTGGTCGGGGGGAATTTGAAGTGGCCGTTGTTAGCAGTTGGTCGCTGCTAGCAGGTGGCCGTTGGACCAGGTTTGACTGTAGTGTTATTCCTGTCTGCACATGTGTCTATGTACCTTACCTTTTGTGGTACCAATATCACACCTCGGTTTGTAAGTTTTAGATGAATAGGTCAGGGTAAGGGTTTGGAATAAATGGGTAGTTTCAAGGTTGAATTACATATAGTGGTATATCTCGGAAAATAATACCTCACTATGACAACACTTTACATGCTAATTGAGGAACAAACTGAACTAGGTGAGGTAGGGGTCTCACAGGGGATACCTTGCTAAAATAGAAATACAAGATTGTGTGTGTCCTGTAGATATTGATGATTGTATTAATCAAAGGGTAGTGTAGTTGTGTATCCTACCTGTTCTCACTTAAATGTAGATGGTAAATTTTCGCTAAATATTTTTGAAAAATAAATTGTTGTACCTTTATTTAATGCAGGAAACTTCCCCAAAGCCAGTCGTTGAAGAGAAAAAAGATATGGCAGAAACCATCTGTTGAAGAAGCAGACACAAAAGTTGCAGAGGAGGAGAAATCTCCAGAGAAGGAAGAAAAGGAAAAAGAAACGGGAAAGAAAGAGGAGACAAAATCATCAAAATCAAAGAAGAAGAAAAAGAAGGGGAAGAAGGAATCAAAGAAGGAAGAAAAAGAGAAGGAAGGGAAGAAGTGGTCTGCGGGTATTGATTCAGAACCCAAGGGAGAAGCAGGTGGGGAACAGGTGGATTCTGAGGCCATGTCCACACCTAATGAATCTCCGCGGGAGGAGAAAGACAGGTAGGGAATGTTTCACAGATGATGATAATATGTTGAGGGGAGGCATTGTGACTATAAGTAATTTATCTCCAAGTATCTAAATATATGCAACTGAATAGTGTTGTTGAGTGAGTAGATTCATTAGTTCATATCAAATATTAAAAATACACATTATGATTTGGTCACTGCGGTTTAAAAAAACCTTTAAAAATTACGGAGAGTAGGTCAGCTTGGGAAAGGAATCACACTTGTCATATCCATCCCACACTCTAATTACATGAAGATAAGGTGTAATGCATGGTATTCACATTTAGCGACAGTTCTAGTTTGATCCCAGTTGGATGTTGTATGTGAAAAGTATTTAGTGAGATTTCTCTTGATGCTATGGTTTCCTACTACATGTGTGCCACAGTCAGTGCCAAGGAGAAGATTTTCATAGGTCATATTGCGTCTGTCCATTTGTAGAAAGAATTAAGTTTAATCATGATTTTTATCATTAAATATGTGTTCCTTAATGCAGACAAATACTGTGAAATCTCATCTATGCAGACTTTGAACATTATTGATTTTCTTTCAATAATTTCACAATATTTTGAGTTATTAATCACATTCAGCGATAAATTTTTACAATGCTAAGTCTAGTTTTATGATAGGTTTACAGTACTCATTTTAGAGCTGCTGATTTCCCTGTATTTCAGTACCACAAAGGACCCAAGCTGTAGTAGAGAAGAGGGATCTGTAATCACCAACATATTTGGACTAGAGTCTGTGACGACCCTGAGGTGTAGATGTGGGCAAGAGAACAAACGACAGGCCATCACAACACTTGTCAATCTCAACTATCCAGACTGCTCTGGACAAGGAGGTATAAAGTTTAAAGTGCAAACTACTTCTTCAATTTTGGAGATATTTCAACAAAACTTGGCATATGTGATCAACATGACAAGAAGTTGTTAATTCTTACTTATCATATAATTATTATCATTATTATTACTTTGTAATCAAGATAAGCCTTGGAAGTGAGGTGGTCTTTATATTGAGGTGGTCTTTATATTGAGGTGGTCTTTATATGAGGTGGTCTTTATATTGAGGTGGTCTTTATATTGAGGTGGTCTTTATATTGAGGTGGTCTTTATATTGATGTGGTCTTTATGATGAGGTGGTCTTTATATGAGGTGGTCTTTATATTGAGGTGGTCTTAATAGTGAGGTGGTCTTTATATTGAGGTGGTCTTTATATTGAGGTGGTCTTTATATGAGGTGGTCTTTATATTAGGTTTGACTATGTAATATGTATTATATTTCTTTGATCAGCAGGGTTGAACCGCGGACCTGTGGCCATCAGTTTTCTACAGGTGCTGGAACATAGTCTGACCCTGGAGCAGAACACACAGGCCTGGTGTAACAACTGTGCCAAGTATCAACAGCATGTACGTGGACTCTAGACTCTCTTCTTGTTGTACACACACTATCCACCCCCACCAGCTCACAAGTAGCTGCATGTGCTTAAAGACATATAACGTACATTTTAGTGATGTAATTTTCTAAGACAGAAATTATAAACCAAGAAAAACACTCATTTGACGAAATATTTTTTTCTGTCCTCTATGCCTCTTCTTTTTCATCATCATCCACATTGCTGGCAAAATAGTTGTTGCCGTCTTCAACATTAATATTATCTAGGCCAATAAATGTTAGTTCTTGGTCATACTGAGCTTTTAGGACAAATAGATTTCTGTTGTACATCCATCTTAGTTTCTTAACATTTATCATTCTTATTTCTTAAGCAATCTTGATCCAACTTATAGGCAATGTTTATAGCCGTAATTTCTCAGTTATGTTAAATAGTTTGGATGATATCGGACAATTAATTCATGGGCCATTATGGCTCTCTAAGTTACTTTAAAATATATGAGAAGAAATCTCAATATATGTAGCTTTATTTTGTTTCCATAGCAACAAAGCAAGGAGATTCTGTCTCTGCCTGATGTAATGGCCTTGAACTGCCAGCTAGAAAATCCCCGAGATCTGGAATTCTGGAAAATACAGCTAATGGTAAGTAGTGCCATGTAGAAATAGTATCAGGTTTAGTTTTTTTATCATATCTTTTTCAAATTTATCTGCAATTTCAAAATTATACTATCTTTATACCAGAAACATATAAACTAATGAAAGATACCACTAGAATAAGTTGCAGATTTATATCTGTTACTGAGAAATTCCAAAATCTGACTTGATATTATAAATTAAATCAGTGTGTACTGTGCATATCAAGGGCAGAATGTAAACTGTTCCAAGTGTTTACAGAAATAGAAGACTGTGAGACATTTTCACAGTCAGTCATCTATACAATAAGTTTGACCCCCTTCAAAGAAACATGTGAGTTTAAGTCTGTGTACTAGATTGTACTTTGCTTTTAGCAGCCTTGGTGTTTTATTATCTTCAGTTCTATAACAAAAGGTAAATAATATGTTGTAATATTTTTTTTACTTCTTTCATATATCCATTTTGAATTCGTATACTAGTTCAAACCTTTGTTAAGGTTTGGCTTTATTTTTGCTGACAGTGCCATTGGCAGAAATTTGAAGGCCTGAACATGTTATTTTTCAAAGTATTTGATTACAGGTCAGCGTTTAAGGCTAAATCCAGGACCGGTTGTCCCGGTGTCAGGATAATGTGACAGGGTGTGGTATCATGCCACATGTCTGTGTTGTCATTCTGGGGCAGAACTTTATCTGTCTCATGTAGACAAAGTCCACATATTAGTATTGTTGGTAGGTTATTTAACCCTTACAATGCTGTGGATACTTGTGACTGCCTTTTCAACCAGTACAGACTGAGATCAGCCTGCACAACAGGGCAGTTTGATCATGATCTGCATTGTTCGCTATTCAGTCAATAAATTTTCAGCAAGCTCCCCCAAAACAATTGATGGTACTGTCCAAAATGAAGAAAGTTTTTAATTAAGAAATTTAATATAGTAAGGATATAAACCAAGCAGCAAGCATTTTACTTCAAGATTAGTATACAAGAGATCCCCATGACCTTGTTATTAAGTGCCTGTCTCCATGGTTACAGTTGCTAAGGCAGAAGGATGAGGGAGACAGCGTATCCTCCACCTCCTCCTCCCCTATTCCTCACATTCCCAACCCGGTCATGTGTCGGTACGGCAGAAAATGTACCAAGAAGGGATGTCGCTTCCGTCATGAACATGATAACAAGTAAGTCACTGCTGTACTAGTCTTAGCATGTCCTGATGAGACTCATTCAGCATTTGTTTTAAGTATTGTGTGTCTGTAAGAATCACTTTCAGCTACAGTTAACTGATTTTTTTTTTATTGGTTAAATGCATTTATGGGGGCTGCTGTGGCCGAGCGGTTACAGTCGTGGACACATCTTCAGCCCTCACCGTTGAGGTTTGAAATCCGTAGGACTTCGAATTTTTCAGTGAGGAAGCCAACCAGCTGGCTTGCGGTAGTTCGCTGGTTCTACACCTAGTACCTCTGTGTAATCAGGGTCTTCCTCCACCTGTAATTAGCTGGATGTTGCTATATGATTGAAATACTATCGCAGCGATGGTAAACCCCAATACAACAACAACATAAATGCATTTATAGTGATTTAGCGTACAAAAAAAAATGTGTAAGCATTTTGCAATCTACTGAAAGTAGATTAATTGTAGAACCATTGTTAAAGCATCCAATGGGAGGAGCCAAATAACTTAGAAATGTATGACAGGTACTTGCTGAGTAATATGACACCTTAGTTTTGCTGGTTATTGCTCATACATGTTAAAGTGTCTGATGTCTCCAATGTAAAGTGGGATTCTTTATTAATTCTGGCCTTCAAAACACTTGATTTTTCTTTCAAAAGGGACTGGTTACAAGACGACATCATGAGGATTCACACAGATGATGAGAATGACCCTATTTGGATCCCCTATGGTTTCAAGGTTCAGTTACAGGACAATGGTTCCCTGAAGATAGAGGAGGTACAAGATGAGGATTCCCTGCCGGATGAACCAGGTAGGCTTTGGTATACACACATGAACTTACTTTGTAAAACCTTAACATTGGAAGGAAACAAATGTCTGGCTAGATAGTAGCATAAATCCTAGATTGTAAAATGATCTACCATTTTAACAAGGTAGATTGCTTAGAGTCAATGAATGTTTTAGTCATGTTGTAAGTAATGTATATTTAACTATATACTTCACAGCTGTAGGGGCTATATATAGGGACTCATTCATTTCTCAAGTCAGCTAAAGACAATACAGTACAACATTGCTTTCTTTATACCTGTACAATGTGACTATTAAAAAGAATGTTTATTGCTGTTTATATTTTATAATTATGCTTAAGTGAATACATGGATGTTGTTCATGTGTGTATTTAACTTTATATATTGAGTTTGTTCTATCTGCTGCTTATTTCCAAAAATGCATAATTCCAAATTTTTTTTTTTTAAGGGAGATAAACTGCCCTTTAAAATATTTGATATAGAAACATAGTGTGCTCAATAGTTCTGGTTTAATTCGTCAATGTTACTGATAATTTGTGGGCTACAAAGAACATGTTTATCATAGAGATGAACATGTAGTTTTTTTCTTTCTACAAGGCCAAGAGGAGGTCTTTATTCTCAAAATGTATTGTGTGATAGATTCCTGACCATGAAAAATTGCAATTCATGAAGTTTGACAGTCATATCTTTTTTCCACAGAGCCAAACACGAAATACTACGAGTTGATGGGTACTGTGTCAAATGTAAAGGATAGCAAGGGAGGAGGCGGCCATCTTGTCAGTCATATCAAGGTTGGAGAGACGTACCATCAGAGGAAGGAGGGGGTAACCACCACACAATGGTACCTCTTCAACGATTTCTCAATATCGGATGTTGAAAAGGTCAGTATGGCTCACTTTTGTACCCAAACTTCACATAGGAATGTGGGAGCTATACAGGATACATGGTCCTTATATCCCGTGCTACACTCACATGAAGTTGGGTAACTGTTGATGATGATGTCTTCACACTTAGAATAATGATTCATCATGAGAAGATCAGTCACCAGATAACTGTGTTAAAGCGGTATGCAGGGGTATGAATCACCTTCAGTGATAGCTCTAGTTGTATCTATGAGTTTAAATATGTGTTGGTAGTCTGGTTTAGATGTGTTGAATTTTATCACTGAAACAATACCGTCATGATATGACAATCCTCGTCTCAACAAAAATATATGGTACACAGGCTTGATATCACAATGAGGCAGATAAAGTTCTCAAATGACTGAAGTACTGTAATTTGTTTATTAACCCTTTCCCCCATAGAGGACACCATGAAAAGACCTATGCGAACAACATAAAACCAGATCAGCCTGCGAGTAACTCGCAGGCTGATCAGGTTTTATGCTGTTCGCTGCTCCTCAGTGGTCTGGAAATGAGGACTTTATAATTAAATTTGGTAAGGTTTAACTGTTGTTTTCTGCAGATCAGGCTTTATGTGGTACCTATTGAGTGCGTCAAAATGAGTCTATATGAGGGAAAGGGTTAACCCAAACAAAACAAGATCCCAGTTGATATACCATAGTTTGCAATCCTTAAAAATAAACCACCATCACTGGTTTGTTAATCCTAGCAAAACAAGATACCAGTTGATATATCATAGTTTGTTAATCCTAGTAAAACAAGATACCAGTTGATATATCATAGTTTGTTAATCCTAGTAAAACAAGATACCAGTTGATATATCATAGTTTGCTGAACCTGAATGTTTATGTTTCTACAGGAGGAAGCTGTGAGATTCAACTTGGAGTGGAGAATTCCTTGTACCATCTACTTTGTCCGCAAAAATATCACAAAGTTTTACAATCTCAAAGGTTTGTATATTTATTTTATGCATTATGATTTGTAGATTCATTTTTAGTCACTTTCGTTTTTGTACATTTCTGGAGTAGGGTCAGCACTATGTAACCTGGAAGGTGATTTTACCCTCATCCTTATGAATATTCATGTACAAATTTTTGACTTAATGAATATTAATTTACTGAAGTTATAATGGTTTATGACACAATGGATTCACAGCTAAGAAAAATCCATTGTTTCATACATGTATACCATTTAAAGTTAAGTAAAAAAAAAATATTCAAGTCATTAATTTTACATAAATATTCATGAGGTAAAGGATAAAGTTATCAGAAGACTTCACTTAAGCCTTAGATTTATGATTTATAACATAAGGATAAAGAAGACTCTATTTCACCCACCAGACTACCCCTGGTCTTAGGGAGTTGTCACCCCTATATTTACAGTCCATAGCTATAAATGTTTCCAGGTTTGATCAACATTAATTAGGAAATGCAGATACTAGAGTGTGACAAAGTGCAATCTGGCTTGAGATAATTAGTTCTGAGTCAATGGTTGGTCCTCTATCAGCCATATTCAGAATATGCAAAGAAACGGCCGTAAATATTGCCACCACAGTAGACACGACACTAACCCTGACCACTTTATGGTGAGCTAAAAAAAAAAAGATGATATATTGCAGTGACTAGCCCCATCTCATACTCTGTGTTGACTGATGAGTCAACCCTGATCAACCCAAAGAGAAGAAAGTTGAGCTTTACACCTGTCGCTGAAGATGAATATCCTAAAGAAGGGGACATAATTGGACTGGATGCTGAATTTGTCTCCCTGAATCAAGTGAGTTATGAGTAACATTGCGTAAAATTATGGGTTTTCATATTATCAAAGTGTCCACCTTGAGAGCGGGAGGTCGTGGATTTGATCACCAGCAGAGACATATCAGAGTCTTAAAAAATGGTGCTGGTATAGCTCCCTTGCTTGGCGCTCAGCATATAAGGGTAGTTCCAGGACTGGTTGGCCCATTGTCAGGATAATGTGACTGGGTGTGGTATCATACCAGATGTCTACGGCATGATACTGCAGTGTGGCAGCACTATATCTGTCTCGAGTAGACATTGTCTTCAAATGACTGAAATACTGTCGGTGGGACGTTAAACCCAACAAACAAACATATTGTCAAACAAAGATTACTTTTAAGTCTGAACATAAGGCTGAGCAGTTAGGGCTTCTGCTCCATAACTAGGAGCTTGTGTTTTACGATGTCTTTAAAATATAGTACTGATTACCTGGTATATATCCTTGTGTTTTGCTCTCAACACACAAGGGAAGTTCTGTTGTGGTATCATGCCACATGATTAAGAGGCAGCACTATATCTGTCTCAAGTAGACAAAAGACTATATGGCTTGAATTCAGCTGTATGGATATTAAAACCAAATAAAGATACAAACAAAGATTAAATATTATCAAAAAATAATTCAGTTTTGTCCTTTGAAATGGTGCCACGGCCAAATATATGTAGTATTATCTAGTAGTAGTCTAAATAATACGAAGATCACCAAATGGCACATTCTAGATAGTAAATTTGGAGTAAAAAGCTGTACCTGTAAGTCATAACTGAATGTGAACATGTTTCTGTACACTGTTACTGTAAGATGATGACTGCGTATGATTGGATTTGTAGGAGGAGTCAGAGCTGAGGAGCGACGGTACCCGGTCCACACTGCGACCCAGTCACATGTCTGTCGCCAGAATCACATGCATACGAGGGTAAGTCATATGTTCTGGGTTTCATGTGTAGTGATTGCATTTATACAACCTGGGGTATATTAAAGATAATATGATGTACAGAAGGCATGTCATACATTTTTTGTTTGTTATCTGATATATAAGGAAAATATCATGAAAAATGCCATATAACTTTGTAATAGGTAAATAGTCCTGTTGTGAAGTTATAAAATATTGCAGTCAAACTCTTTTTGTTTTGAAGTTAATCTAAAGTAATTTGGTAGCTACATACTTTACCTGTTACCTTATGCATATTCATGTTCAAATAAATTACATGATGAATATTAATGTTTTGAACTTGAAATGGACATGAAACAATTAATTTTCCTTTTTCATGCAGACTGGAAAATATGAGGTACAAGTGTGTTTAAGCAAACAGAGGAGACCCTGATCAGACAGCTTTTGAGGGAGCTGTCTGATCTGGGTCTGCTTTGTTTGCCAGTGTGTCAATATGAGTGTATGTGAGGCAAAGGGATAATACAGGTTGGTTGCTCGAATATGATGGTAAGTTTCACAAGAGAAAATCAGTTTTGATAATAATATCATTTCATCTGTAATTGCATTGCAGGCAAGGAAAACATATCAAGGAGCCATTCCTTGATGACTACATTTGTACACATGAACAGGTATGTACCATTGTATTGTATGTCTGTCTAACATTATTCTTTGCTGTATATTTTGTTGTTGCAGTTGAAGATAAATAAAGTATTGGGTATATATACATGTACATTGCGGATAATCTGTCATAGAAATCAGTTATGAAAAGATTTAATAGATAGAATTCACCATCAAAGGGCTCGTAATATATGTAAACTTTCTGCAATATTTTGTCATTAATATGAAAATGATTGGACCCTTCTCAGCAGCTGAGTGATTAGAGTGTCAGACTTGGCAGTGGGAGGTTACATGTTTAGTCCCTGGCTGCAACATACAAAAGGTGTAGAAAGCCCATGCTTGCTGTTCTACATAAATATAGGGAAGTCTAACCCTTACCTCTGCATGGCCTTGAAATTTCATTATTTCATATACAGTTCAGAAAACTAATATTCATCATTACATTGAATATTCATGAGTTCAATCACTTATATTATGAATAGCCTAATTACCTTGTATGGCGACAGCAAAACTTGAATAAAGAAATGAACATCTTTTTCTTTTCCAGGTTGTTGACTACTTGACACAATATTCTGGCATCAAACCAGGTGACCTTGACCCCAATGAATCAACACGTCACCTTACCACCTTGAAAGCGACCTACCAAAAAATACGCTACCTGGTTGACATTGGGGTCACGTTTGTAGGTCATGGCCTGAAAAAGGACTTCCGAGTAATAAACATCCATGTAAGTTGAGTTTTATCCAGATGAATATTCATGAAAATGGTAATTTGGATATGTATATTTAGAGAGCATATTATGAAGGTAATGAATATTCATATATTGACTGTATTAAAAAATAGTGAGGAAACCTGAAAAAAAAAGTCTAAATTTTCTTTCTCTGTTTTTATACCCCCTCAAAGCAAGTTTCTTTTTTTAAAGAAGAAAAACAACAGAATTCACTAGTTGAATCTTATTAGCAATCTCTCCAGGTTGGCTGTGAATCAAACAAATCTGTATAAGTTTGAACCTGCCAGACTCTTGTTTGATGCAGTGATTTTGACCAGTGTCAAGTTTCTGATACTAGCTTTTGTTCTACAGGTGCCCCGGGACCAGATTATAGACACGGTTGAGCTGTTTCATCTGCCAAGACAGAGGATGATTTCCCTCAAGTTCCTGGCCTGGTACTTCCTCAGTAAGTCGTCAACAGTTATCAGACCAGAGTATGACTCTTGACTCTGTCCATTTTACTCCCACCCACTTTCACATTAGGCATGTGTTAGTGGTGGAAGGGACATGGGGTTACTCATTACTAGTAAATAGGAACCATTTCTGTTCACCTTATTTTCAGGTTAATATTTCACATGATGAAATGCACTATAAATACCATAATCAATCTTAGTTTTGGGACAGAAAAAAAAAAAATTGTTCCAAAACTAGTGGCAAAAAAATTATTTTTCAAAAAGTGTCCCAAAACTTAGGTACATGCCTATATTTTTCATAAGGTCAAGTGATACCGTCAATTTTCAATGTGCGTTAATTTTATAAACATCATACACATACCTATTAATCCATATATATATACGATAAATTAATAATAAAAAAGATTGATTTGTATTTAAAAGTTAAAAAATTTATTTATTCAACATCAGTTACAATGTTTGATAAGTAAATTTTTATATTCATGCTTTCTTCCAGCCAGTTGGAATAGTGTATTCGGGACTTATAAAGCAAACAAGAATTGCTATTATAAAATAATTTATTTATACAACATTATTGAGACGTGACAAAAACAAGCACATATACAGTCTCAGAACCCTTATTCATGTGCTGTTAATTGGACCACTGTATCGTTTGTTATCGTCTGCTCATTTTCCTTGATTGCCAATTAATAACACATGTATGCAAATATACAGTACACACCTCTCCCACCCAACCCATTCCCTGAGGCACTATGTTGTTTTAACCCTTTCCCTCATAGAGGACACCATGAAAAGACCTATGCGAACAGCATTAAACCAGATCAGCCTGCGAAGTAACTCGCAGGCTGATCAGGTTTTATGCTGTTCACTGCTCCTCAATGGTCTGGAAATGAGGATTTTATAATTAAATTTGGTAAGGTTTAACTGTGGTTTTCTGCAGATCAGGCTTTATGTGGTACCTATTGAGTGCGTCAAAATGAGTCTATATGAGGGAAAGGGTTAACATATGACAGATAATGTGTCACAGGTTGGGGAGAGCAAAGAGGGGTGAGTGGGAAGATAAGCAATTGGAGTATCTGTCTGGTTTATTGGTTTATTGCTTAGATAAACGAATAATACTTCATCTGCTTAAGTAATATCACAACAATGTGAATTTCATGTACTGGATTCTAAAAAGCTATATGATATTTGCATAATGGTATTAGAGGAAAAAGCATTGGGTACTGGTAAGCGGTATTTATGGAATAAAATTTTGTCCCAAAACTTTGAGTCAGTAAAAAAATGATTATAAAATTAAAAGTGCCCCAAAATTTAGAGGCACAAAAAATAGTTATTTTCTGAAAAATCAAGGGTGTACCAAAACTTAGAGTGTCCCAAATTTAGAGGGATTATGGTATATGTAGTGAATTTCTTTGAATACGGTTTATTGATATATTTCAATCCTGAAATTAAATCTTGATTTAGGGCCCTTAGGGGCACCTTTGCCTTCCTTTTAATATACACAACCTTATTCAAAAGCAGTCATGATAGATGGGTTATGTTGCAAAAACCTCCTGTTGATCATGTATCTCAGTGACTTTTCATGATAAACATATAAATATAAGAGAGAGGTTTTATAGGTATGAAGTGTAAACAGTAACTACAAGTATGCTTAATATGTATTTTTCAGAAACAAACATTCAGTCAATTACCCACGATTCTGTTGAGGATGCACGGACTGCCCTGCAGTTGTATTTAAAGTACCAGGAAATGTCAAAGGAAGGAATGGACAAGGTGCGGAAAACCATCAAAGAAATGTACGAATTTGGTCGCAAGAATCAGTGGAAGATATCCGACACAGAAGAGGAAGTGACAGAGGATAACGCTGTTGCTTTCTTGTGAGACTTAATAAACTCAAATGATGCTAAACATCCTAAGAGTAAAATGATGGTTTATACTGTTTGCTAGCAACAGACTGCATAATCATCTTAAGCTGTCATAGTGCTTACCTTATCCCTTTATCTCATGGAGACTCAATTTGACACCTTGGCAACAGAGCTGACCCAGATCTGACTGCTCCTTCCGTAGCTGTCTGATCAGAGTCTCCTCTGTTTGTGTCCATACACTATTATATTATTAAATAAACTTAATGAGGTAAAGGGCATATTAATGTATTAGTATGATGATTATTTTTACAAAAGGTTGATTAAAATCAAACCTGTTAATGAGGGACTACAATTTTTTATTTTGTCACCGTATTACCCATCGTTTTGATTTTTCATTTGATGAGTCTACCAGTGTGTTCTAAAGCAAAATATGTGGCAGAAACAAAATATCAGAAGTATTTTGATATATAATTATTAGTAAACATAAGGTACATGGGTTTGTTCTAAACCTTGAGATGCATAAAGTGTTGGTCCAACTCAAGAAAGCATGAGAGCGATAATAAGAAATTAGCTTGTTTTTCAGCTGATGTAAAAGATCACAAAGAATCTTACAGAAAAGTTGTAAAAAAAACTAGTCACAAAGAGAAAATTGTATGGGAGGAAATGACTGAAAACATGTTACCAGTATTCCATGTTCACTACTAATTAGAAGGGTATCCAGACCCCGCACCCCCACTGGGACAAAGCCCCCTAAGGTAAAAAGGGTCATTATCATAATCCTCCTTTAATCAACTCTAATAAGAGCATGATTATTTAAATATCATATTTCATCAATTTTTAAGAAAGCAAAAGAAATTTTTTTTTTGGCATTTTAATCTTCTAATAATGTTATTTTTTTTTTGGATAAAACAATTTCCATTATTTAACATGAAAGAGGAGGGGAATTTGTCTTCACCTTAGCCAGAGATTACCGGTAAGCTAGAGAGGATTTTGTCCAGGTTGGGTGTGGGTGAGGGTTGGGGGTCATGATGGGTTTTTGTACATCATTATTGTGTTCTGTATATTTTCATTTTAACTTGCTCATATTGTTGTCCAAAGCTGTTATCTTGTGAAGAAAAATAAAGAAAATAAAATGAAAGTGTTTTATTGGAAATTTCTTTCATATGAATATATGTGGGGTACCAGACAATGTAATGATACACACACTGGCTTTAACCTGGTTTTGATCCTTTGTCATTCCAATGTTAAAAAATTAAATTGATTCATATTATTTTATAGAATATTGAATTGTTTCCGAAATAATTTTCTTTGCCGTGAAGACTGTGTAGTCTGATATGAGCTACTATATTGTATGAGCAAACAAAGGAGACCCTGATCAGATCCTGGATGAGTGGGCTTATCTTGGTCTGCTCTGTTTGCCAATTCGTTAAAATGAGTCTAGATTGATATGAGACAAAGAGGTTAAACAAATATTTTGTCGTCTGGTTGTTTTGTGCATTATCTTGGGGGGTACACTGGTTTCTTCTATCAGTGTCAACAAGAGGATTTTTAGAAGTGCTTTTTGATAAATCATAAAAAAAGTTAAAAAAAAAAATCCTGTTTTGTTTTTCAACATGTATTTAATCAGGCAAGAGTATTTAGGGCCCCTTAGGAGGTGGGTTGCTTATTTAACAAGACTTGACATTGACAGCCTGGTAAACTGTGACTTCTTGTATATTTTGGAGGGGAAAATGAAATGTACAAGTATAATTATAGTTTTGGCAAGAATAATGTGAAAGGATCTCATATTCACACAAAAATCTCAAATAAAGTCAGGATTTGTCAAAAGGATCAGTTTTTATATACTGTCAAAGCACGTTGGTAATACTGGGAAAACCTGGGGTTTACCTGAGCATTTCTTGGTAATAGCACAGGTATTTGACACTCACTGAAAGTATTTGTTAGGCTATATATATATTCAATATGTACAGAGTATAATCTGTGTCAAGTACCTGTGGGTAATAGTAATATACAAGGTAAGATTTAAATAAAGATACCCACAACCTTCACTCTGATGAGGGACCAGGGGATTTCCCCCACGGGAAAAATCGTTTTGATCATTATAGAGCCTGAGATAAAATATTTCACAAACCAGTTTATTTTGAATAAGGCATGTGTTCAAGATATAGTTAAAGGCATGCACTCCATTTTTTTATATATAAACAAAGAAGGAAATTAAAACTAGCCATGATACTTTTCTTAAACTTAACATGATTATAGTGAATTACCCTAGAAACAAATGAATGGGAAAATGGGGGTCACTCACAATTTCTACTTTTTGAGTTATCTGCACCTGAAATTTGTTTTTTTTTTGTGCTCTTTTCTGTTATTTTCAATGGGAGCATATGCCTTAAAGACCAGAACTAAACCACCACTTTTTAATACAATGCACGTTAATTTTACTGTTTAACCCTTTCCCTCATAGAGGACACCATGAAAAGACCTATGCGAACAGCATAAAACCAGATCAGCCTGCGAGTAACTCGCAGGCTGATCAGGTTTTATGCTGTTCGCTGCTCCTCAGTGGTCTGGAAATGAGGATTTTGTAATTAAATTTGGTAAGGTTTAACTGTGGTTTCCTGCAGATCAGGCTTTATGTGGTACCTATTGAGTGCGTCAAAACGAGTCTATAGGAGGGAAAGGGTTAAAATGTCATTATGATTTGCGTATGCACATACGTAAATGAAAATATAATAAGCACGGTCAACTCTTACAACAGTTTTCAAGACTACTTGTGTTATAAAGAGGATGCTGTTATAATGAATGCCGTTGTAAAGAGGTTTCACTGTAAAAAATGTACAACTGTTATATTTGGATGCATAAGTCGATAAGCAATACCTGTTTGGGGGAAAAATCAAATGGCATGGGCTTTTAATTTTAAGGCCATGTTTTCGCAAAACACAAATTTGAATGGCCCTTGTAAGTTATATTTAGAAATATAATAAGGAAGAGGAAGGCCTACCGATCTATTTCGGATAACGCCAGGTATTTGAATACGAGGTGGAGTAACCTTGGATCGATTGTATAATGTGTATGGCTCGTGTCTTTCTAAGGAAATGTATAAATCTACCTGAGTTAAATCCTGTTTGAATAATGATAACATTCTCTGTCGTATTCATTGGATTTATTTGACAATGACGAAGGCTGATACAGCTCCCACCCGATCAGTCTCTTATCTACCCCCCCCTTTAAAACCCATTACCTCATGAATATTCATGTACATACGTGTGACTTTATGAATATTAATCTACTTAACTTTCATTGTATGTGAAACAACGGATTTTTCTTCGCTGTGCAGATTATGTAGTATCTGATCTACAATTAGAGGAGACCTTGATCCGAATGTCTGATCTTTATGGCGATTGACGGTGCCTATTAATTTTGTGTAAAGATCCAGAATTAGCAATCTTATATCTCTTGATAATAACGTCTTTATGTGGCACTCTCTACGTTCAAAGGTGCTCTACAGGGCTTTGACATTCCTATTTATTTCCTATTCAAATGTAAACGCAATAATGAATGAATAGTCAAAACATCTTAATATCCCGTTACAAAGACATGGTTAGCAATAATGTATATACCATAATGTTTAAGAACATATGATATTTAAAATCACTTGGTCATAAAATGCAGTAAAATGATAGCATACATGAAACTCTGCACACACAATAAGAACAATATACATTGAATATCTTTAAAAAAAGGAGGTTTACAGTAGAAATTGTCTTTAACAATGTTTTAACTTCATAGTTCACCATGAAAAAAAGGTTAAAAGTTTGACAGAGAGCAACGTTCCTCACTTCAGATAAAAGTAATTCCATTGTTTGGGACAGCCTTGACAAAATATATGCCGCCAAAAGTTGCCGTACGGCATATCGGAACAACCTTGAGCTACCACACGATTTTAGACTCCCGAGTCTCCAGACTGGAGACTGGCCATGTATTACTTTAAAAGTATGAAAGTATCTGTCAAAATATCTTATATTTAATTCTATACCTTGCACTGGTAACTAATGAAGCTCAAGCTCTCTCTCTCTCTCTCTCTCTCTCTCTTTTCCATGCAGCAAAGCATCGCCATCAATAAGCCTTGAAGTAACCTATAAGCAATATGTTACCCCTAGATTTCGAACTCAATTTGAAGGTTCTGAGTGTGACATGTCGGTTATTTTCTCCCCTTGTTATTTGATCTAAATAAGATCATTTCAATTTCGTCTGTCTATAGTTTTACTGTTTACATCCAAGACACAATACCACTAAGACGATGCCCACACAATGATTGACCAACCCTATTTGCATGTTTGACGGACAGTTGCGAGTCACCGGCCTAAAATGCTTTAATTAATGTTTTCTACAAATTAAACCAACAGGTTGTGTGTAACTTGTGGCCATTCATCAATATTGGGTTATATCGCTCCTTACAAAAACAATTGTATGCACATCAGCAAAATATGATCCTATCCATGCCAGTGAATTACCTTTCATACCAAATGTGTGTTGCAGCCGATTCAGATTATTTTATGATAAATAGTACAGTGTCTACTACACAAATACTCTAAAATTGTCTTGCAAGCGCTTAGGAAATATTTGATGCAAAGGTACCCCCCCCCCTTTTTTTTAAATCAATAACCTTATATGTCATAATTATATATAAGGTTGTTGAATTTTTTAATGGGCAGTCTTTCGATCAATTTACCGGGTGCCTTTGATTTAATGCCGATCATTTTAAACGATTCTTTTGACCTCTTGCTCAAATGCTGGTGGGATTTCAAATTTTGACCTCTTGAGCGAACAAGTATAAATCGATTTCAGCTCTTATACCGTTGACTTCGTTTGTAATTGCCCTTTGGAGATTTGTCTGAAGGTAAACTTGCTTTATTTATAGATATATCATTTGTATCATATACAACAAGGGTTTTAAGTAGTATCCACGATGTTGAAACTATTTAACAAGTATATAGTCACTTTTAAATTATACGAGGGGTGTTCACAAAGTTCGCGGAAAAGTGTTCTCATGTATTTATTTTAGATGTCAGATTTATAAAACTGAACTATGATGTAGGTCGATATATTGTCATTTAAATATGGAAAAAATAAATCTGTATCCTTCTCGTGGAATAAAATATGGTTTCCGTAGTAACGTCATCTTCGTCTTCCTAGCCCAAAATTTAGTCGTATTGATGAAAATGGTCTTCTATTAAGCGTTTCAAATGTACAATATTTACCGTACGCCTTTCAAGCTACATATACGTAATGCACAGACATTATTTATAAACATTTTCATACAGGAGTAATTCAAATAGATTGGAGATGTTTGATTTACCACTATACTAGCTATAAAGATACTTTGACCGCACTGATGCGAGTCGAAGACATATAAAATGCACGGTATTCATCTTCTAATAAGAGCATATTCTCGTGTATGAAACAATGTAAACAAATCCTACCCTTGTCTATTGATGCTGAATTGTCGACCATCTCAGTGTTAAGCCTGCGACTTAAATATCTTAAACGTGCAAGCGAACATCATTTGACTTAACTGAGCTTTGAGTAAATCCTTTTTTTTTGTCACGGCTAGACGACTAAATTTGCCGAAAAAGTAGTAATTGCTAGCTTGATGAAGTAATTTATTACAATGAAAACATTGACTTCTGTAGATTTCATGTAAGATTTTACGATGTTATGTTTTGCACCAATCTATTTACGGTGCTTGGTTTTCTTGTGTATACCGAGTAACTTGGGAGGTCTAGCACTCTATCCTTTTACTAATCTCCACGCATGACCATCATAATCAGAAAATGATGTTAATCATTTCTATAGAAGAAGATCCGTTCTTGGCTTTACCACGGACATAATGGTCTCAAAATAACCGGATTTATTCGCACAGAAGCGCGCTTCTCAACAAGGTATTGTGTTTCATCAATATCTGTACATTGCAAGTAAATCTGATGAAGCTATAGATATGAGGTTTGGAGGGTATTTTTACCCTTTTTCTAGAGGTTGGGAGGGTATTTTTTACCCTTTTTTCTAGAGGTTTGGAGGGTATTTTTACCCCTTTTCTAGAGGTTTGGAGGGTATTTTTACCCTTTTCCTAGAGGTTTGGAGGGTATTTTTACCTTTTTTCTAGAGGTTTGCAGGGTATTTTTACCCTTTTTCTATTTATTTTTTGTTGGGGATGGTGTGTATAATTAGTAAAGCAAAGTATAAACATAGCAATTAATTAAATATGTATTGTACGTTTTCATTTACAATGGCAATGAACTATACCCATCCGAAAAAAGTGAATTCGTTTCTATTACATATTATATTTCCACAAATAACATAAACCCGTGTTGATCAATTAGCTATTCAATTATCTCATCTATCCATTTAAGCGGAAAACACGATATTTCCAGTATTGTATATTTGTCAAAGAATCGTGTGCAACTTCATCTGTTTCGTAAAATCAAAATCGATAAGTATTAATATTCAGTCAAATGCAATATCTGACATTGGGCCTTTTGAAAATAGTGTCTGTGTACAAAACCCTAACCGAACCTTGAATTTCCATTTGTACGCCAAATGAACATACTTTATTTATTGATTAGAACACATTCTGGTAATAAAAGATCAATCCTATCAACAATAGAAATAAGATGTGAAACATACATTAAAATGTTCAGCCTTGTCGTTACCTGTTGTAGGAAGAAACCAGGCCCAGAATTAGTTGAGTTTAACGTATCACCGACTGTAGTCCCATCAATGAGCCGTTCTCGGCGTGACATGCTAGTCGCTGGGGTATTCAGGAGCATTAAGTAAACAAGATAGATGACCCTTGGCCAAATTTGAGGCAAGTTATCGCTCTTCTTGGACTTAGAATTTTGGTCCATATTTTTGCATGCAACAAACTATTATCATTATATCTCTGCAATCAGTTTTGGGATTGACCTGAAATTTCATGAAAGTGTTCATGGGCATCAGGTCATCAAGTATCATCAAATTTATCATAAATTCCAGTCCCTTTTGAGCTTAGAACTTTTGGTTAAATTTCTGCATGCATCTAAATTTGGTTTAATTGTTAAGTAGCAGAATAGACGAGCGCGCTATCTTACGAACACCTTGTTTATGAAATGGTTTATGATTTTCAATAAAACATTTTCATTACAATTCAACTCTAGATTCTTACAAAACTTTTTAGCAC
>CM037778.1:86977341-86990399 GCA_021229015.1 Solen grandis
ATAAATATTGATTAATTAATAATTATTACTTGAATGCATTAGTGAAAGAAGGCAAATTATCGTATCGGAATGTTTTAATTGATAGTTATATGCTATATGTTAACAATGTATAACGATTTATAGCAATATTAGTATGTGCATAAACGAACATTGACTTTGATATATATGAATTTTGAATAGATCATTGTCACTTTAATCGTACAGCCAGAATCGAGAATGTATAATCAGATATGTTTATACGTCTACTGACTTGACTTGACTATTTGAGTTTACCGTCGCTTCGACATTATTTCAGTCATAAAGCTAGGTCCAGCTATTACGGGTGAGGAAGACCCCGAATGCACGTAGGCATCCGGGTAGAACCACCGACCTACCGCAAGCCAGGTGGAAGGCTTCCTCACATGAAAACCCGAATGACCCTGCCGGGTTTCGAACCCACACGGTGAGGGGCTGAGTGAGTGTTTAAGTCAGCGACTTTACCCTTTCGGCCACGGAGGCCCCTCATGGGTTCCAGAGAACACCCTTGTTATTATAAAGCCGTGTATTTATGTTGTTACCATGAGATTTTAATAAAGATTTATATAGATTACGGTCATAAATGCACATATAAGATAATCTATCTTTTTATTTGAATTGTTTACTGCACAACAGAGGGGTTATGTATAATATAACCAATTACATGTAGATATCAACTAATTAGAGATTTCTTCTTTTGGTTGCTAGAAAAAGGTAACGTTATGAAAACATAAACATGGCCAAACTTTGATTTTAATGACTTATGGATGTTTTCAAAGTCCCAATTTGTAATCCAAAATAGAAGAATAAAGTTAGACCTCTATTTCAATTTTATTCTTGTTTTTTAGTCTTATCCTTATCCACGTACTGCACATCAAAGGTGTATCTTGATCGACATGGTAATCAAGCGTCCTGGATCGACTTAATTTGGATCGCCTTTAGAAAAGCCGGGATCGTATTAAACATAATGGACCACCTGCTGTAGGTGTCAATACATATTTAATTGCATCTAAATTGACATAATCAAAGGTTATTGTCAAAAAGTATGTCATAATCCACTATGTATAATTTTTATTACCCCTAATACGACACCTGTCATTATCGCCGGCGAGCAAGAAAGAAACCTTTTACTCCCTCACCGTTAACGTAATAGTCAAGCAGATTCTTTCTCAGTCTGTCGCAGAAAGGTGAACAGATAAGATTACTGGGAATAAGCTCTGGGAAACTGCTTTGAACGCTGGGAAATCTGGACTGAGTTAATAGGCTACGGTCTAGAGGAGTAGGCGCATAATATATTGGACTGATTCGGTTTGAGCGCGCCCTTTGTTGTAGCATTTTTTTTTTTCGTTTTTGATGCTGAACCAAACAGACATGATCTGTCATTATATGAGTATTATGCAATTCAACTATGAGGAACATGGTTGTTTATGTTATTGCCTGTACAAGTCTTCAGCACTGTCGATAATTTCCAGTGTGCGGTATGGAGTGAATGGGACTATGAGCTTTTCTGGTACGGTATAATACATTAACAAATCAACAAGGCTTTGTTAGAGACTATTTTCTTTTCGTTGTTGATTGATGCTGAACCAAACATAGGGCCTAACATTTCCCAGCTACGAACCTCTCCTTCAACTGCAAGTACTTCGACATATAATAATTCCCCTTTACGCCACAGTGTAACTTTCTGTTCACTTGGCTTATGGCGGTTTTTAGCATTTTTGGAAATGCTTATACTTGTAACCATATACAGTTATTCCATTCCCTATAAATGTTTAATACGATCCCAGATCCCGAGCGACCCGGGTCCCAGATACCGGCTTTTCATCCGTGCCCAGTTATTGCGACCCGTACATCATTCATACCGTAACTCAGCAAACTACAAATTAATAATCCTTTGTATCTACATATATGTCTCGATAGTACATCATTGGCTTTATTATTGTAGGCTTTTCATATTTTTATTGTAGGCTTTTCATATTTTTTTTTAAAGAAAGCTTTAAAAAAGCTAATAAAATCCATCGCCGTTTGATCTACTATTACAACCAAAGCGCCCAAGTCACTGAGAGACCGTCGGCGGATTAGCATGAAATAGCGATAAGCGAGGACTGTAAGACGAAGTGTACGACTGCACAATCGTACCAGGTCGAAACGTACTACTTTCTATTTTATTTTCAGCGAAGGAATAAGACGACCGGTTTCATACACTGGGTATGCAGATTCAGATTATATACTCGAACATATAATTTGTAAACATATGTTAAATCACTTTCAGAAGTACTCAGTACTAACTGATTTGAACACACGGCTTTAGATATGGTTATTCTACGGAAACTCAAATACTCATAACCATGAATGATATATTGGAATCGTAGACAATAAAAAAAAAACAAGTTGGTGTAACAATAATGGATTAAATTTACGTGCTTTCGACACAGTAGGCCTACCACACGATAAGATACTGCCCAAAAAAAAAGGCTAATTGCATAAATAACCAGCTGCTTAAATGCCTAACCTCTTTCCTGAAAGACAGAGAAATGAAGTAGTAGTTGAGGGTTAAAAATCAGTAGAACCAGGGGTGCCCCAGGGACAGTCCGGATTTTCCCTCCCCCCTAATGTTTTCTCTGCCATATTTAAATGGCTTACCATATAGAGCAAAAAACTACAGCGAGACTCTTAGCCGGTTATTGTTCAAAACAAATAGTGATCATATTGACCTACAGAGCGACCTGAATTCAGAAACAACCGGAGCAATGGGCAAACATTTTGGAGCAGGGCCGATCCAGAATTTTTAACCTCCAGTTAATAGGGGGAAAAATACTATCAACTGGCTTGAAACTGGGGGGTTTTTGGTTCGAATCCCCGTAGCGTCATTTTTTTCCCTTTTTATTTTTCTCGTGGTCATTATATCTGTATCTCTCAGATCAGGTTTAGAAAAAAAAAAAAAAACAAAAAAAATTTGTTTTTTATAAAATACGTTGATTTTCTAGGGGGAAATAATACAATAAAAAATTTTAAATTTCACTCAAATTATTTCGGAAAAAGTATGCCTGTCTCAAGAAAAAAACTTGAATTTTAGCAAGTTCACATTATAGACGTTTGTAGCGCCATATTTTATTGCTTGAACGACGTAAACGTTATACAAAATAACGTCAAAGTGAGTTCTTTTGGCGCCTTTTCTCTAAGACGTCAATAGCGTTAAAGGCAAAGAAGGCAATTTTGGGTGTTGCAGCCGGGGTTTGATAGTATGCAGTCTCTTTACCCAAAATTTTGTCTATTAATCTCTTTCATTCTTCCGTGTATTACTCGACAAAAGACGGAAAATCGCTGTTTTAAATGTGATTTCCTATCAAAATAGCGTTTATTGGTCGACCCGCATCCCTTAGGGCCCTGCTTCTCTCCTTTAATGGCGTTAGTCTTTCCCACATAGACTGAACATCACATCGTGAAAAATTTGGGGTTTTTTGCCCAACTGTCCCATTTTTTGATATTTTTTTTCCCCAAACTGCCCACTAAGATTTTTACCCCTTGCTGGGTGTTTTGATAAGGGATTATAATCTTTTCAAATACAACACATTAAAATGAATTGAAGTTGTTTATCGATTTTGTTTCTATTTTTTTTTTGTTTTTGTATTTTAAAAGGGGAAAAAATTTTCAGTTTTGTTTATTGTATTATTTCTTTCTAAAATGTGTTTTTTTAAGGCCCTTTAAATTTAGGGTTACTAAATTAATTGTAATTTGTGTAAACATGCTTTCCCTTTGATCTCTGGTTTTAAAAGCTTAGGGAATTGTAAAGATAAAAAAAAATTTGAATTTTTTAAGTAATTATCACCCCTTTCTACTTTTTTTTTTTAAATTGTGTTTTAAAGTTGGTCCAACTAAATCCATTTTTCCTGTAATATTGCTACAAGAACAAATCTCCAGCTCTGGCACAGAACCCAACCATATATGGGACGGAACATTTTATGTGTGCCCAGACATATTCAGCCAGGTCTACACACTCCTGGATATATGATGGACACATGTATCCGTTAGTGTTTGCCCTTCTGCCTGGAAAAAGTGAAAGGATTTACTGCAGCTTTTCAACATCTTCAACAGAAATGCAGGGAAATAGGAATGGAACTGGGGCCAGACACACTCCTGATAGACTTTGAGGCAGCAACAAGCAGGCAGCTCGCAGAGTGTTTCCAAATGTGAAAGTGAAAGGGTTGTTTTTTCATTACACACGTGTGTTTGGCGGAAATTTCAGAAGCTTGGCTTAGTTGGACTGTATTCTGAGAATGAGGACTTTAAGAAACTAGGAAGAAGAGCTGCAGTTCTGCCTCTAGTCCCCATACAACATGTTGAAGATGTGTGGTTTGTCGCATGACGGGTGCTGAAAATGAAGAGATTCCAGTGGATGTTTCAAGGGTTTACAGACTATGTCACTGAACATTGGGTTGAGGGAGACAAGGACAACTGGAACCATTTCGAGACAGAAGGACCAAGAACAACAAACAACTTGGAAGGCTGGCACAACAAACTAAAGAAAAAATATGAGACAGTCACATCCGAACATTTACAAGTTTTTGGAAACAATACAAAGGATTGAAGCTGCCAATGCTATCAAAATTCTTCAGCACAGTGCCGGAGGAGTGAGAGAAAAGAAGAGGAGGAAATACCGACAACTTGAACAGAGACTGTCTGCCCTGAAACACAAGTACATGGGTGAAGAAATCACTGTGATGGAGTATGCCGATTGTGCATCGCATTTGATTCGGTTGACCCAGTAACTCTGTATAGAACAGACAGTAGGGTGGAATGTCACAGTTGTTTAAATGAAATGCTTGTTTTCAAATTAAAACAAAATACAATAAATTGTACCACATCCGAATATAGCCCTGTCTTTATTTGATTTGTTCATGACACATGAAATAAAAATAATAAATATATGAAACATAAAGAGTTTGTTTTCTTCATTTCAGAGAGAGAGAGAGAGAATACTGACAACATCCTAAAAACATATAAGTAATTATAAATACTTATTATAAATTAATTTTTGCTAATAGCAATAAACTTATTTAAATACTAATGCAATATATTACTAACCATAAATACTATTGCAAATTGCTCTAATAATATAAGACAATAAGACAAATAATTGCACTGAAATATTCCATCCATTTAGGTAAAGACTATAGTCACTCATCCATGACAGTCTATTGTTATCCAATTAAGCATGATTCCCAACTGTCCCACCTTGATTTTTACTGTTTTATATAAAGTGGGACAGTTTGGGAAGACACCACAAAATTATAGCATACACCACGTTTTTTACCTGACAACATACATCAGTCTGCACACTATAGAAATCGCGGCCTGCTGTGTCTGAAATAGGCATGTCTGTAATAATATTGCAAGGTGCACATTCCATATTGTATGCCCGATATTGTCTTACCCACATATCTTTGAGCCTTGAATGGAACCAAGGGCCTAGAGAAAAGGCGCCAAATTAACGTCATCTTTTGACGTTATCTTGTATAACAATATGGCGACTATTCAAACGTCTATAATGTAGAACATGCTAAAAAATTTATGTTGTTTTTTTTCTTGAGAAAGGCATACTTTTGCCGAAATATTGGGGTTAGAGTGAATTTAATTATTTTGTTTTTATAATTTGTATTGGTTTTTTGGATACACCATGCTAAGTTTTAATAACAAATATGATACTGGTTATATTAAGGACTGTTTTTTTTTTTTATTATTATATTATTATTATTCTATAAATGAAATGATTCCTTTAGAAACAGAATACGGACGGTAAATCTTGGTAAGATTTTGAAAAGAAGTGTACTTTAAAACACACAACACGACAATAATGCTTATTTCTCAATTCTTTCATTACACAGGGATAGTCCCTGCTCATAGTGACCATTCGGGTGCGCCCTCCCTTTAAGTGAGATGATGGCAATGCATCTAAGCCTTGAGCGATATAATGATACATGTATTGCTTAGGTCGAAATTTTTACTTTAGCATATGACTTGACTTGACTTGACTATTTGAGTTTACCGTCGCTTTCCGACAGTATTTCAGTCATATAGCGACGTCCAGCTAATTACAAGTGAAGGAAGATCTTGAATGTACGGAGGCATCCAGGTAGAACCACCGACCTACCGCAAGCCAGGTGGAAGGCTTCCTCACATAAAAAATCCGAATGACCTTGCCGGGATTCGAACCCACGCGGTGAGGGGCACTTTAACATATAGCTGTGCAAAGTCATGTTATTAAGTAACTGCTGTGTAATAAAGAATATTGTCCTCGAACCATTTGTTTTACTAAGCTATACTAGTATTTACCACCACCGCCAACGCTCAACAACAACAACAACATCAACAACAAAAAGAAAAACATCCGTGTCCATGTTTAATGCAGCACGCTGCAATGCTAGCTTTGGAGTTCAAATCCGGCTAAAATTTTATTTCACCCATAAAAAATAAATAAAAAAAATGATAAAAAGAAGAAAATATCAGGGATTCATAAATAAAAGGAATTGATCAAATTGATAAAGATATTCTTTCCATGGCACAATGCAGGAAATGAAGTATTACATTTACATTATTGGACTCTATTTAAAAACAACAACAAAGGCATTATTGGGTTATCTTCTTATTTTTAATTCATTAACTTTTCTTGTGCGTTTGTTATTTCAAATTTGTTTTTATTTAAATACATACTCATGTTAATCTTAAAATTTGTAGGAGAGATGGGAAGTGGGGCAATGTAATTATTGTAATATTAAAAAAAATGTAACAGGAATTTTCTTTAATAATAATAATCGCCGGCCCAGGGCAGCGATATTATACTATCGAGCAAAAAATGCAACATTTCACTTCGCACCGCTGACGTAATAGTCAAGCAGGTTCCTTCTCGTTTTGGTGACAGAAAGATGAATAGATCAGATTACCGGGAATAAGCTCTGAGAAACTGCTTTGAACGCTGGGGAATCTGAACTGGTTAATAGGCTACCGGAAGTACTTGTTAATAGACGGTGTTAGACTGGTAGGCGCATAATTGGGCAGATTCGATTGGAGTACGCCTCTTGTTGTAGCCATTTTTTCGTTGCTGATCTTGAACCAAGCAAGCATGATCAGATCGATCGAGATTTCATCAAAGCCGACGATTTTCTCATAGAAATATGAAGCTAGATGGTGCTCGCCAGATCATGTTCGCCAGACCAGACCAGCTGCAGCTTCTCTAGAAGGCGGTGGTATATCGATGGGACGTTCAAGGTTGTGAGTCGCCCATTCTACCGGCTGATGAAGATTCACGCCTTTTTTCAAGAAGGATGAGGATGTGATACAATTCCCATTGCTCTTCGTCCTCATGTCCAGCGCCAGAAAAGAGACTAACGTTGCTGTAAGTATTTAAGTATTAATATATAAAGATATCCGTATATATGGTAAGTATTCTTTCATATATCTAAACGGGATATTATATCGTGAACAAACATAACTTATTATACTTGTATACTTCCAGGTGTTCGAAGCTCTCCTGCGGGACGCTAGCTCCGGACGAGCCAAATGTGGAGTACTTCATGAATCAGGTGAATATCTTACTTTCTACATTACTATGAAGTCTTATAAATATAACTATAATAATTACAAATAATGAACTACAGACTGGCTACATTATTATCTTAAATCTTTTTAGGACGTTTTATGCAAACATAAAATCTTTTATGACAGGGAAAGGGCTATCTAAAAAAATTTGCCCCGACAGGGAGCCACAGGTAAATATTTCATGTTTTAGTAAGCCCCTATTTTTAGAAGGTAGCTTTTTTTTTTAACCAAACATATTCCCCCTACCCGGGCCCAAAAGCCCGGGTTAGATCCAAGGGTTTAAATCCTCACCCCCTATTCTTTTTTGCGTGGAACAGTCGATTATCCAGTCAAATTCTAAATTTTCCGGGTCAGTGACAGATATGATTAAATCGAATACATCTTCACCATTATCCTTTGTTTTCTCGGGACGGTGGGAAACGCTCAAATCTTTACTAAAAGACTTTTTTAGTGCTATCAAACTACCGCGACCCCGGGGGTTTTTATCGTTGGGGGCCCGCCTCTCGTTCAATATTTCGGGTTTCTCGGGGACTATTTACATTTTCGGAGCTTACAAAAAAAATGGTTTGTGATCATTGACTTCGAGCCCGACGATTGTTGTTACCAATGATTTGAAACCATCCTTCGGTCACCCCTTTTCCATCTTGCAAAAAAAGATCACGGACCTGTCGACACTATCTTATCTTCCCACGTTATGTGTTTTTCCCAAGGGATCTTCTTTCCATCACTCACCCGTCAGGAGCCCGTCGGTGCCAACCACCAACCTTCGATGTGGTTTGGGGTTCAATGCGGGGTTTTGTTTGAGACGAACTTCTATTGTCTTAACAGCTAAAAGCTTTTGGAAGGCAAATGAACATGTTTTTGGAGATACAAGGGTTTTGGTAAATCATCCCCAAAGCCCCGGGGTTTTAATAAGATTAAACGGCTTTCATCTTTTGACCACTGCCATCAAGGCTATTCGACAACCAGACTGCGGGGGCCGCCATCTAGAGACTTTAAATTTTGCCCTTTACCCCACACACTAAGATAAGAAAATCATCGATATCATTACTTATCTTTATCCCACCTTCTCAGCTAGTACACATGGGCACGTTCCCATTTCCCCTGGGTTCCCCCGCCTAGGATATGCCCGAGATTAACTAGTTTTAAATTTTTCGTCCCGGCTGGGGGGAAATTTTAAAAATGCTTATTTATTTAGAACCCTGTAACATTCTTTTTCCCGCTGGGAAATTTGCAAATTTTCTTTCCCGGCTAACAATGACGTGGTCCCACATTACATATTTTTTTCCCGGCCGAACTTTGACAGATTTTTCCCCCATAAAATTTTTTATAAACAACATGCAGGCCAGGGTACCACAGGGCCCCTTTTGTCACCCCCATTCAAGGTATAGAAATGTTTTTTTTTAAAATACGGGAATTTTAAACCCCTTTAAATAATTTTTTTTATCTCATAGTTATTTTGGGTGTATGACCTCAGGGTATAACAACCTTTTTTCATATTGCATGGTCCATTACAACGCGTTCAATTTGCTGGCCTCTTTTAACGTAAAAAACATCTAGTCTGTAAACCCAAAATCTTTCGTTTGTTATGTTTTGGGTTTTCATAGGGATCCCACGGAAGTGCTTTCATCCTCCTTCTTGGGGTTCCACCCCCTTTGGGAAAAATTTTTCCCCAGTGTTTTTTTTGCTAATCTTTACAGCACTCCAACAATCGACCACAAGCCGGTCACTTCCACAGAGGGCCCACTAGTACACATCATCCTTTATCTGACCAGTCAGCCAACCAGCCTGGCTCAAAGCGACGCCCTCTAATCAGACACCTTCAAACATCCCCAAAATCAGCGTTGCCTTTGGTTATGCCCCCAGAACAAGATGCCCAAGAGCTTGTGGGACGAACAACGGGCCAATGTGTATTTTTCTGGACTCAGATTCTTCAGACTGGTCGTTGTCCGACGACTCATGACTTAACCTCGATTATGATGCACGATGTTCCAGGAGTGGTACAAGAGACACTGTAATGACTTACTTGAGTCAGGTAATGGTTTTTGATTTTTTAGCAACCAAATTAACACTCCTATTTTCCATCAGATTAAAAGTTCCACACGTAAAGTCATCTGGCGAAACAAGTTTGTGGACTTTGCCACCCTGTTACCTACAAAGTCCAATCCAGCCCAAAAAATTACACAAATGGACAAACATGCGAACATCAGCATATTCCTAAATTTAAAAACCGAAAGATCACAACTATTGAAACATGGACACAGTGTTCCTGCGTTTTGTAGTCATCTTTACCATGAAACAGCTTAACGAAACTTCTCAGCTCATGAAGTATGCAGAAATAACACGCGACATTGCCCATCGTAGGCCAGGTCTGGCATTCCTTTTTTACGATACCCAATTCGATTCCCATTCACACTGAATTCTGGCTCATGGCCTGCACATCCAACCAACCTGTCCATCACCCAAGGCAAAGATTAGACGCTTTCTCCCCAACACATGCTGCCCTTTAACAGCAAAAAAGAACCCTCTTCAGATGTTCTTTTCCCATGTCGTGCCGGTGAACTTTAGAGCGTTTATTGTATCAAAAGCTATTTTTGTGAAACTGTTTGGCCGTTAGTATTGATGATCTTATGAAATAATCACCATACTGATGATTTACTTTTTTTACAGGATACGGTTATCTTGCATGTTTCATGCTACACTGTGTAATAAGTGTAATAAATGCAATTCAACTCTTCCGCGGAATTCTTGTACACATGTATTTGGACCTGCTTTGACCCATATTCGATAAACACAGTCAATAGTCCTTTGGGTTCACTCATTTTCTCAAAATTAGATCTCCCGGGCAGGGTACTGGCAAATCTGTAGGGAATCACGACTTTTACGAATATTGCCGAATGTCCTTTGGATAAGTTCATTCTTGGGGCTTCGTGGCCGAGAGGGTAAAGTCGCTGACTTTTACACTGACTAAGCCCCTGACCGCGTGGGTTCAAATCCAGGCAAGGTCATTCGGATTTTCATGTGGGGAAGCCTTCCAGCTGGCTTGCGGTAGGTCGGTGGTTCTACCCGTATGCCTCCGTGCATTCGGGGTCTTCCTCCTCCTGTAATTAGCTGGAGTCGCTATAGACTGAAATACTGTCAAAGCGACGGTAAACTCTAATAGTCAAGTCAAGTTAAGTTCATTCTTGCGCATTGTATCAAAGATACATGGAGAAAACTCTTGACGATTTATTTCTACACAAATGCCTTTTTTCATGATATTTTCATAGACCTATAAACAACACCTTATCCAATGGCAAATTGTCTTCTACTGCCTTCCACGCATGGTCTCAAACTCCAAGGATCAAAACTTAATGAATGAAAAATATGAATTTTTCAAAACATCAGTTTTCTATCTAGGTCATATTATTTCTGACAAGGGTATTTCCACTGAACCGGAAGACGTCCACCATATCTAGATGGCGTATTCCCTCAAATATCGCCGAATGTCATACCTTTTTTTGCACATCCGGTTTTTACCGCAGTTATATACAGGATTATGCAAAAATTTGCCCACCGTTTAAAGGGTCACAGAACTACCAATGAAAAAAAACAAAACTATTTTCTGGATCAGCAAACTTTTCAGAAAGGAGAAAAATCGAAGGGTGGGTACGAGTATGTTTTGATCATAACGGATCATTTTACCTGTTATGCCAAGGCAATTTCCTGCATAAACCATAAGGCGTTCACAACTGCGAATGCCCTTTACGAACACTTTAAAGGTTCACTGCTCTTTTCCCAAACAACCTTATTTGGACCAGGGACGCATCTTCGCGAGCCATATCATAAAGAAATAGCCAATATCCGGAAGACAAGAACAACCACTTTTCATCTTATGGGGAACTCATCCACAGAGCGTCAGAATGGCACGTTATTCCAGATGCTGCAAACCATAGGGGAAGACAAAAATACGAGCCAGGCAGAGTATATCCTGCCCTTTTAGAAGCGTGTGTAGACATTCAGAATTTAAGAATCGGACTGTTTTCTTGCTACATTTCTAATGTTAGGTTGGCACCCAAGGATTTCCGTAGATGTACAGTTAATTAATTATCTTAAATCTCGCTTCTTCAAAACTCGATTTGCGATCAGATTACAGGCAGGTTGCTATGCGTGAGTGTATCACTAGATATACATTTGTTGGTCTTTTCGGTCTTTACGAGTGGGAGTGTAATCATATGGCTAATGAACCTGCCGCGCTTCAGCGTCTGATGGAACGCACCATGGGTGAAATAAATCTTCAAGAATGTTTCGTCTATCTTGATGATATAATCGTCTTCTCAAAGACTTTTTTAGGAACACCGTGAAAGTTCAAGCGTCTAAAGGTGCTAACCTGAAACTTAAAGATTCAAAGTGTGATTTTTCGTGCTTTACATATCTTGAACATGTAGTAAGCGATAGTGTTGAAGCCGACCCTGAAAACGTCCGTGCGATCAAAACTTGACTTGTCTCTTCTTTGATAAAAGAGTTACGAATTCCTCTGTGCTTTGTCGGATATTATCGGCGATCTATTGATTGCCAAGCCTTTGAACGATCTTTTTTGTGCGACTGGAAAAAAAAAGTCTTCAAAGACTGCTCCTTCTTGGGAATAGGGTCCTCATCAGCAAGAGCGCATTTTCTTCTCTTGTTGGTAAACTTTCAAGTCATCCTGTTCTTGGTTATGCTGATTTTAAAACCTTCATTCTTTTTACTGATGCTAGCTGTTCTGATCCTGGTGCCATCCTTTCCCGATTCAAGAGGAGGAGGAGCAAGTCACAGCGTATGCCAGCAGAGGCATTCGTGCCAGTGAACGTAACAACCAAGCTCACAATCTAGAGTTTTGGACTCTGATGTGGGCTGTAGTAGATAAGTTCAAAGATTATTTGTACGGAAACTAATTTCAAATTCTTACTAACAATATTCCCTTGCGCATGTCCTTACCACAGTCAAGCTTGGTGCAACTTCCCATTGCTGGCTGGCATATCTTTCTGGTTTTACCGTCAGTCTGAAATCTTGGAATGGGAAGACAAGTAGCCACAGACGCCGTATCAAGGTTACCTTCTATCGATAAAGAGTCTACTCTTTTGATCATTAAGGATGTCTGTCAAGAATTAACAGTTTCTTTAAAACTTCCTGCTGTTGAGTGTGTCTCCACTCAGAGTGTGCTAGATCCAGTCTCAGATTCCAACTTCCCTAGTTTGTCTTCTGTTAAATAGAACGATGAACAACCTAAGTGCCCAGTCATTACCAGAGTCCTTGAGATCCTGAAGATATCTCGCAATCTTTCCAGAATACAGATTTCTCTTGAGTCTGAACCTGTCAGGCTTTGCTTCGAGAGCGAAAACTTTTTGCATTTATGGCATTTTGATCAAACGGTGTGGTCTTTGGTCACTCTGTTAACCAAATTTTGGCCTAGATTCTTTTCATGAGTT
>CM037778.1:86990499-87040499 GCA_021229015.1 Solen grandis
ACCTGACCCATTTCGAAAGGGTTCAAGATATCGTCAAGACAAACATTCTGACCAAGTTTGAGGAAGATTGGATCAAAATTGTGGCCTCTAGTGTGTAAACATCAAATTGTTGACGGACGACGGCCGACGGACAATCAAGTATCCCAAAAGCTCACCCTGAGCTATGCTCAGGTGAGCTAAAAAGCTCTTGTGGAATACCTATGCGAGTTCGAAGGGTTCCGCGAGCAAGGCAACCTGGCCACCGCAATGCGAACGTCCACTGCCATGATCTTGGCGAACACCGACAGCGTAGGAAAGCACGATTATACATGGGTGTGGAGCGAATCTGGCTACATGGTCTGCACAAAGCTGTACAACAAGGTTGTGTCGAACTGGCGAGGTCCGAGAGCCTATTGGCGGTCACTTGGCCGACTACGTCGACTGCCCAAACGACCACCTGCGGCGCACATTCTTGCATCCAGATTTACAGGCGCGCGCAGATGCACCCGTATTGAAGTCTCTCTGTATGCCTGCCGAGGACAAGATCTCTCATGGCCAAAGAGGTGGTGGGAGAGGCCTTGGCCCTTGTCTCCCCCCAGAAAAAAGAAGGCTTGTTTGTTGTCCAGCCACCCACCAAGCAGTGGGAGAACCTTTCTACGTGCCTCGACCGGTGTCTTGTCTTGGCCGACCAGCCCCAGGGATCGATATTCATCGCCTGGTATTCGTACATTACGACGGGCGGGTCTCGAAAGTTCGAATCCGGCCCACCAAAGCCAACGTAAACAACGACAAAACTTGAGGAAGGGACGTGGAGTGGGCCGCCGCTGACTTTGGCTTCCGAGCGTGTCCAATCTTTCGGGTCGACATCTTGGAAGCTAGCAATGAGGGGTTGAGCTGGGCCCCCGCCGATGGTACACCAAGGACGCCAACGCCGGCACTATCTTGCCAGCAAGCAAGAGGCCAACCCAACTACACCCAAAAGGCCCAGACCCTTCAACCCTCTTGCCACCCTTGGCAACGGTAGAGTAGGTTTGGAGGGACAAAAAGTGCCATGTCTCGGCCTACAAAATACAAGAGGTCCCAGAGGTGGCAGAAGGCCGCAAAATTTCTATGCTATCGAGATGGAACCGCGAAAAGCGCCTCCAAGAAATCCGAGACGCGGCAAACGCCGAAGAGTGGATGCGACGTGCCTGGGATAGGCTAGAAGAAGAGCAGCGACACTACGAAGAACAACAGCACCTACGAGCCGAAGAACGTGCATGCTAGGCCAAAATAGCGGAGGCAAAAAAGAGGTACGAGGCGTTGTCGCTAGAAACCATTGAGCAGGTTGAGGATGCTTTGGGCGTATATACGACGGACAAGGTTGCAGACATAGCCGGGCCAGATAGATGGATCGTTCTTGGGTACCGCCAGACCACAAACAGCCATCGCGTAGTCTTGGTACGCACGGACGATAGAGCCCTCTATGTCTAGTGGGCAACGAAAGGACTCGGAAGGGTGCTAGACGAGTGCGCCGACGTGTTTGAGTCGAAAACCGACGGACGCAACAAAAGAACAATACACTGGCTTCCACAATTGGCAATGGCAGTCTCGCTGGGCTGGAGATAGAGATAGAGACGACCAGGGTATTCCAGGCCAGGGGAGACCAGATCTCTTGGGACCTAATACGCATTGTGGCCGCCCCAGATCCCCAGCGTCTGGCCACCCTGCAGGCCTTGGCCAAAAAAGAACAAGAATACCAAGAGGTCGTACAGTATGGTATGCTGCTAGATGCCCCAGCCCCGAAACTCCAGGATTTCATAAAGGCGATCGACATGCAACCAGGCAAATACCTCTGCCGGCACTATATGCTTCAACAACCTTTCGAGGCTCGCCACGCACAATCCTATTCCTGCTTCCAGTTGGGGAGGATGGAGAACCCGCAACAGATGTAGAAATGCCAACATACGGATACTTTCTAGAGAGAGAGTTGGGCAAGAAAGACGCACTCCCCCCTCCTCCGCAATTTGGGTGCGGTGCGTAAAAGGAAAGACCGTCTAATCTGCCTGATATCTCCAGGTTCTGCTACAGCCTAGACCACGACCACCCCACTTGGCAAACAAAACAACATAGATCCACGGTGCCCAACTAAGTAGAGCCCCCCCCCCAGGCGCCACGCCAACCATTTTTTCGCCTCGTCCGTCTCTACTTGCCCCAAAATTGTTGTTTGTTGTGTGGTTGCAACCTCTAGGCATTTGAGCGATTTTCAGATTCTAGGCAGCCGGTCGTCGTATTCTTCCAGAAGTTTCTGGAATTCGTCAAAAGGGAAGTGCGGCACATAGCCTCTTTTGCGAACCAGATCCATGCTAGATGTATATACAAGTCTGCACATTTTTCCAGTTGCTTTGTATATGGCAAAATTTGGGCATGCAAAGCATTTGTATAGCATTTGTCAAAGCGTTTGTATAGCATTTGCCAAACTTTGTATAGCATTTGCCAAGCTTTGTATAGCATTTGCCAAGCTTTGTATAGCATTTGTATAGCATTTTGCCAAGCTTTGTATAGCATTTGTATAGCAAATTCCTGGGTTTCCTGGGATTTCCCGCAAATTCCTAGGTTTCCAGGGATTTCCTGCAATTCTTGGGGTTTCTCGCAAATTCCTGGGGTTCCTGGGATTTCCCGTCTAGAGAGAAGTGGGAAGTTTGTGTACACCATGCCACCCAAACGAGAATTGTCCAAGGACCAGATCCAAGAAATACGCTCTCTCCGAGACCTGACATTTGCGGTAGCTCCGGCAAAAATACGCTATAGTAAGAAATGACTAGAAAGGCTCCGTTTGTCATTTAAAAGTGGTCCAGAATCCCCAGTCTGTACACTCCTTGGCGTTTAGATATTTGGTATACCATATCAACTCGTGGACATCTGTCAATTGTTTGGCTGTATTATGTTTATTGTCTCACAATGGGTTGTGTCTTATTTTTAGTTCACCTGAGCAATGCTTAGGGTGAGCTTTTGTTATCCGCTGAGTGTCCGTCGTACGTCGTCCGTCATCAACAGTTACATGTATAGTGTTTACACTCTAGCATCTTCATTTCTTTTACAATCATCTTCAAACTTTATGACAATGTTTATGACCATAATATTTCGATCAGGGTGAGCTATTGTGATCCTGTGAGCGTCCGTCATGTGGTGTGCGTCATCAACAATTTAGTGTTTACACTCTATCACCTTCATTTCTAAAGCAATCATCTTCAAACTTTATGACAATGGTTATGACTATAATGTCTCAATTGAGGTCAATTATGGCTGAGATCGGTCAATTAGGTCAGGATTTTAGCCCCTTTTAATACAAAAAATGCCAGATTTCGCTTTGTTTACACTCTAGCATCTTCATCTTTTGAGCAATCATCTTTAAACTTTATGACAATGTCTATGACCATAATGTCTCGACTGATCAGTTCGAATATGGCTTAGATCGGTCAATAAGGTCAGGAGTTATGCCCCTTTTAATATTTAAAAAATGCCAGATTTTGCTTTGTTTACACTCTTACATCTTCTACTTTTGATCAATCATCTTCAAAATTTATGGCAATGTTTATGACCATAATGTCTTGATTGAGTTCAAATATGGCTGAGATCAGTTAATTAGGTCAGGAGTTTAGCCCCTTTTAATATAAAGAAAATGCCAGATTTCACTTTGTTTACACTCTAGCATCTTCATTTTTCAAGCAATAATCTTCAAACTTTATGACAATGTTTATGATTATAATGTCTCGATTGAGTTCGATTAAAGCTGAGATCGGTTTATTAGGTCAGGAGTTATGCTCCTTTTAATATCAAAATATGCCAGATTTCACTTTGTTTACACTCTAGCATCTTCATTCTTTAGCAATCATCTTCACACTTTATGACATTGTTTATGACGATTATGTTTTAATCGAGTTCAATTGTAGCTGAGATGGGCCAATTAGGTCTGGGGTTATGCCCCTTTTAACCTAAAAAAAATGCAAGATTTCACTTTGTTTACTCTCTATCATCATCATTTTTTTAAACAATTATTTTTAAACTTTAAGACAATATTTATGACCATAATCTCGCAATCGGGTTCAATTATAACTGATATTGGCTAGTTAATTTAGGAGTTATTCCCCTTTCACTATAAAAAAAGCCAGATTTCACTTTGTTTGCACTCTGGCATCTTTATTTCTTAAGCAATCATCTTTCTCTGGTGAGCGATAAGGGCTGTTTGAATATCAAAATATCAAAAACTGCCAGATTTCACTTTGTTTACACTCCAACGTCTTCATTTCTTTAACAATGATCTTCAAACTTGATGAGAATGTTTATGACCATAATATCTCAATCAAGTTTGAATATGGCTGATTTTAAAAATGCCAGATTTCTCTTTGTTTACATTCTAGCATCTTCATTTCTGAAGCAATCTTCTTCAACTTTACAACATTATTTTTGGTCATAATCTCTCAGCTTAGTCTGATTATGATTGGCCAATTAGATCAGGAGTTATGGCCTTTTAATTGTAAAAATGTCAACAACATTAATGTTTACACTCTAATAGAAGCCACAATTTGTATCCAATCTTCCTCAAACTTGCTCAGACTGTATGCTTTGATAATGTCTTGGTGGAGTTCATTTATGGGTGGGGCGGGGTCAAAAAGTAGGTCACTAGGTCAAATATTGGTTAAATCTTGTTTACACTCAACGGGCAACATTTTTGGCTCAAACTTGCAATATATTGTCTTGATAATATCTCGGCCAAGTTCAGTCATGGATAGGACGGGGTCAAAAAGTAAGTACTGGGTCAAATCTTGTATAATTCTGTTTATACTCAATGGGTCCCATTATTAGCCGAATCTTGATCAGAATGTTTGTCTTGATGATATCTCTGTCAAGTTTAATCATGCTTTGGGCGAAGTCAAAAAGTAGGTCACTAGGTCAAATCTTAGTATAATCTTGTTTACACCACATGGCTCACAATTTAAGCCAAATCTTTGTCCAACCTTTTAGAAATTTTTGTGTTGATGATAATTATCTTGGTCAAGTTCGATTATGGGTAAGGCATGGTCAAAAACTAGGTCACTAAATCCAATCTTAATATTATTACTAGCCAAATCTTTCTCAAACTAGGTCAGAATGTTTGTCTTGATATTTAGTCAAGATCATGGGTAAGGCATGGTCAGTAATCAGTGAGCAATTAAGGACCATTATGGCTGTCTTGTTTTAAATAGTGATACTGTTCAGGGTATCATTTTATGAGGCTTACTGCTTGAGGTGCAGTCATAGCTGAGCAGGCTTACATGTATACACAATACTGGAACCTGTACTGATAAGGACAAGTTACATATCGCTTTGACTGATG
Source organism: Solen grandis (assembly GCA_021229015.1). Taxonomy (NCBI): domain Eukaryota; kingdom Metazoa; phylum Mollusca; class Bivalvia; order Adapedonta; family Solenidae; genus Solen; species Solen grandis. Next base: position 86,995,835 of record CM037778.1, read on the forward strand.
TAAAATGGTTTTAATCATAATGTATATTGGTTACTTGGACTGGTAAAAAGTTTAATTTATGATAAAATGTTTTTGAATAGATAATTGTAACAACTGCTTTAAATATACAGTTTCACGTATAATTATTCATAAGATGACAATATTGTGACCGTGTGTTGAATTTCTCAGGCCAGGGCCAGTCAGTGGACGCCATAATTTTGTTAAAATAAAGAATCCAGAGAAGGAACCCAACGTTTGGCAGAAGCCAGACAGGACCTTGTCGGAGAGGGTGTCTGTAAACATTTGTGGGGTCAGGAGGAGGACATGGCGACCCAGTCAATCCTCTATATGCATAGTGTATTAGGGACCTTACATACTTGTATATCAGAGGATATTCATGTATATTTATTTCTTCTAATGGACCAAGATTAGCCTAGTTATTTATGAACAAGTTCTGCCCCAGTGTGGGGGCGGCGAGCATACATGGGGTTTTTGACAGGAGAACATTAATGACAGTCTGGAATCTGACAGCTGGTTCTGGGAAATAGACTTTGTTAAGCATAGAATGTGGGAATTTTGATCAATTGGCAATGCCCTATGGTGGAGATTTAGACTCCTGGGGCAAAACAATGATAGGTGCATTATTGAGTCGGGACTGTGAAGTCTAGAACTGAGTAGTCTGTCAATTAATAAGACATAAAAGAACCCTGATTTAGCTCACCTGAGCACATCGTGCTCAAGGTGAGCTATTAAGATGGGTTAATATCTATCGTTGTCCGACGTCCGTCATCAACATTTAACTTTATACGACATCTCCTAAACCATTGGGTCAGTTTTAAAGAAACTTCACAGGAATGTTCCTTGGGTGATGCCCTTTCATAGTTGTTCAAAGAATTTGATTCCATGCAGAACTGCGTGGCAACGGAAAGAAAAAAAAAACGAAAACTTAGAAAATTTTCTCCAAAACTACTGGGCAGATTTCAGAATGTTCCTTGGGTAACCTTATACTAAGGTTGTTCAAATTACCGGTATTTCGAAATTATTTCCGTAAAAAAACATGACCGCCAGGGATTGGCGCCCGTTTTCCTTATATGTAAATAGTACAAATTTGAAAAAAAAACTTCTTGTCTAACAGTACTGGCTGGATTTCAAAGTTATTTGGCTCAGATGTTCCTAAGGTCACTCTCTACCAAGATTGTTCAAATTATTTTGATCCATTGAAAAACGTAGTCGCCAGGGGACACAGCCCGTTTTCCATTTGAGATTTTTTCAAATTTGAAAATTTGTCCTGTCTAAAAGTACTGGCTGGATTTCAAAGTTTTTTTGCACAGATGTTCCATGGGTCACTCTCTACCAAGATTGTTCAAATTATTTTGATTGGTAAAAAAAACATGGCCTCCATTGGGCGAAGTCCATTTTCCTTATATGTATGTAGTACAAATTTGAAAATTCTTCTCATCCAAAAGTAAGCATTGGATTTATGGCTGGCAGGGGGAAGAGCCCATTTTCCATAATATCATAAAATATTTGTTGTTTTTTTTTTCTTTCATTAATACCCGGTTCTCAGGTGATCGACCCCAGGGTCATGATGGCCCTCTTGTTGTTGTTTTTTCATCTGTATTAAAGAATCATGCTTAAACTTCGCTAGTCCACAGAGATATATGGTAACAATTGATCTAGGGCCACAATGTCCCTCGTTTTTAGTATTGCAGTTCAGTAAGGAATATTATTTACTCTTTATAATAATATTTCAGATAGAGACCATCAGAAGTGTTCCTTATGTTGTCAACATTAATGTGGACAAACAAAATGGTGTGATTACAATCAAAGGCCCAGGCGAAAATGTTTCGGCTGCCAATGACAAAATTCAAATAGAATTAAGGAAGATTTACAGACAGCAGAAGAGGGTTGAATATGCAAAACCGTTGGCTAAGCAAGTCAAATGGTATTTTGAGAATGTAACAGAAAAAAGTATTGAGTTGAAAGAATACGATACGTACACAAATCTGTCAATTGAGGAGGCTTACAAAAGGAATGAAAAAACTTATCAAATCTCAGATACAGATGGTAATATATATGTGATTGACTTTGAAAAGCTTACTGAATACCCTATATCAGATAGCAGTGACACTGTCAGGGTCATGCGGAAGGACATCCTGAAATGTAAGTCTCTTACCATATAACGTGCCTTTAAGGTCAAATTATATACCCCCAAGTCATTTGTTCTGCTTTATCAAACACAGCTAAGTACAGAGCAGTTCTTATGTTTAAAAGATTTTTTGGGGGTGATATGGAATTGTTACAAGTTTTTAGCCATTGTTACAAAAATAGCAACTTATTTGCAGATATCATTTAATGCCATAAATATGTAAATGATAATAGTTTTTGCCTACAGGTACATTAGAAAATTAAAATTGTTTTACTTTCAATTCGGAAATCATTAATTTGAATATACAATCTTTACTTTCAATACTTTCAATGAAATATGAAAATATTAGACTTGAAGATTTTATATTCCAGTCTTTCTTCTGCAATTTCTTGAATTACTATTAGATTTTGGATTTAAATTAATTTAATTTTGTTTGTTTCCAAATAGAGTTTATCAGACTAGATGTTTTCATACTGTGTTCCAAATCCGTCATAGAAACATGTTCCCCCTCTCTCTCTCTCTTTCAGCTGAGAGTACTGCTGTTCCAAAAGAATGGACATCAATGAAAGATAACGAGACCATTTGTGTTGTTGCTCTACATCCTACTGATCAAATATACAAAGACATTGAAAAGGAATTCCTGACGCAGACCAGGTCAGGAAAATACACCCATAGATTACAATTTGACGTGAGAAATTTGCAAGTAACAAAGGTTAGTTAAAATATTAGACTTTTTAAAGATGTTAAAAGATAGTTATTCTTGAAGAGGAAATGCCCATATTGTCAGCGTTATGCATCTTTACATTCAAACTCAAACTCAGATAGCTCTTTGTTGATTCTTATCTGTACTAGTTATCGATAACCATTCAAGATTTAAGTGAAATCTTTTAGAAAGCTTACCTATGATAATGACATGATCATATTTTACAGCCTTTCATTTAGTTTGACAATTTTATTATCAACAGAAAAATCTGAATATTAGTTGGGTGAAGATCACCAGCTGATTGCCCAAGCGAACAGTCTTTATTTGTTCATGACTTAAGAAAACTTTACAGTCTGTAACTCAAAGGTTAATTTCATGCTTTGAATCATGAAATTTCTCTCTGTGAGTCCAGGGGTGGAAAATATTCTTTTAGGTCACCGTCCTGTAGGATGAGTAGGTGAAAAATCTTACTCGTCCTTAAACAAAGTTAGCTCGTCCTAAAATTATTTTAATTTTTGCTTCCCGTAAAGTTGTCAAGCTTTTGATATTTTGTGGAAACACCGCAAAACAATTTTTCTTTTTTTTTCATCAACCACGGAAGACCAGAAAACCAATGATCTAGGGCTTTTCTTGTGTGTTTCAGTTTATCTTAAGCGCTTTGGTGCTTACTGTGTTTTAACTCTCGCTTTTTTGTATTTTCGTCATCTCTACCACCGAGAAGCGTCTTCATTGACAATTGTTTCGACATTTTGAACATATTTGCTGTCCCTGACTGTGCCGCAAACAAACAAAAAACGTATTGAAAAAACACCGTAGAATATTGTGAACCAATCTGCGCTAGACCTTACGGATCTTTCTAAAAAAAATGAGCGTCGCTATGGTGATATTTTATCAAAATTAGAACCCCTGATCAAGTAAAGTGTTTAATGATCTTAATTAACCATCGTAACAATATGAAATTCATTTTTACTGAAACATTTCTTTCTTGGCCGCGAAAAGTTACTTGTCCAGTCGGATGAGTGTTCAGGGAAATTATGCTCGTCCGACCCTGAAATTCACTCATAAATGCGAGCGGACGAGTGGATTTTTACAGCCCTGCAGTCGCAATCTTATTGTAATTGGGAAAGGACACGGGCATATTATGAGCATGTTCCACTTTAAAATTCAGGTTTTTCTTTTGTTATTTTCTTCCTCGGTGTAAAACCTCAACCAAGCTATTTTGGATGCGGTTTCAACGAAAAAATTCCTTCCTTTAAATTGATGATGTCAGGTTGACAGATTGAGCTTTTTTCAATCTTCTATAACTTCTATGTTCTTCATCGGATTTCTTCAATATTTGGAAGATGCTTAAGTGGAAGGACCTTTACATTATGCAGTTCACCTTGTGACCTTGACCTTGACATTTGACATATTTTTGATGAAAAAAAACAACAACAAAATAACGTACATAATACCTTCAGGTCTTGTTCATTTTAGACTCCTCGTGAAGGGGAAATTATTGACTAGCTCAGATGCCCCAATGTCTTACAGATATCGACTGCTAATTAGTTTCCTCACATAAATTGAATGTGAAGATTAGTAAAATCTGGGCCAGTCCAGATGTTCATCATTATCTTCAAGATTAGGTATGAAGGTGGTGAAAATGGGTTGAAGATATTGTATAAAGGAAGGCGTTTAAAGCTTGTCAGTCATCTTTCTTAACTACATGTATTAGAATGTGTGTAAAATTGGGGAAAAGGGGAGAAAAAAATTGACTAGCTAATACATCCCAGACCTCAAACACAATCTGTAAGTATAGGGGGAAAACTGACTATCCAAGAATTTCCAAACCGTCACATACAATCTGTTAGATAGCAAGGGAAAACTGAACCCTGATTCAGACGAAAAGTGGGCTGGTAACCAATTCTGTTTTTGGGGGTTTTGTGTTTTTAATCCAGAATTTTGTTCAGACTTTTTTTCAACAATAATTAGCTTGAATTCAGTTAAACTACATGGGAGACTAACTGGAAATGCGCAGTTGATCAACTTGTTTCAGTTTGACGAGTTATTTATAAAGTCAATTCCTTTATCATATTCAGATGTATGTTACAATTTGTATTTCCATGTATAATGTCCAACATAATTAAGGTGAATAACTATTAGTATATTAATTATATAGTAGACATTCCAATATTTATCACTCATTTAATGTAAATACATTTTCAGATAGAACGCATCCAGAACAAAACTCTTTACCAGCAATATATGGCTAAGAAAAAATTAATGACAGCAGAAAAAGGCGACAAACTTCCACCAAGTATGCCCATAGAACGGACAGTATGGCATGGAACAAAGAATGAATCAGTAACCAGTATACAGACTTTTGGATTTAATAGAAGCTACTGTGGAGTAAATGGTAAATGTTTTTCAAATACTAACTAGGTAATAAGTGCAGGTAGCAATTAAGATGTGTCCTCTGATTAAACATCCTTGGTGATACTGTCGCCTTTTAAGCTCACCTTAGATTTATGTATTCAATAGGAACAATTCGAATTGTAATCACCAGGTGTAGTTTGTCACTGTTGTAGCAATCATAAACTCTAGAACAACAAAAATATCTCTAAAGAATTTCTTATAGGACTTTTTTGTCATTCTTTATTCTGTTGCATGATTTTTAGCTCACCAGAGCACGAAGTGCTCAGGGTAAGCTATTGGGATCACCCGTCGTCTGTCGTCCGTCGTCAACAATTTGCTTTAAAAGACATCTCCTCTGAAACCGCTGGACAGAATTTGATAAAACTTGGCATGTATGATCCTTGGGTGGGGCTCTACAAAAATTGCTCAAATAAAGTCGATCCATGAAGAACTCTGGTTGCCATGGCAACAAATAGAAACAAGAGGCCCATAGGGCCACAAATCGCTCACCTGAGTACCACTGCTCTATATGCAACCTAGTATACATGTATCATACTGATATGTTTCTCAGGAACTTGACAGTTTTTCTTACCCATTTTAGCAATAGTATGGAAAAAAACAGTGATCATGAGATTTCAGTGTGGTACTGCTGATTGAAAATGGACAAAAAGAGAGATGGTCCTTAACCTTTTCCCTCATAAAAACTCATTTTGACGCCCTTTATAGGTACCACATAAATCCTGATTTGCAGAAAGCCCCACTTAAACCTTTCCAAATTTAATTGTAAAATCCTCATCCCCAGACCACTATGGAGCAGCAAACAGCATAAAACCTGATCAGCCTGCGAGTAACAGTTGGACTTGCAGGCTGATTGGGTTTTATGCTACTCACATAGGTATTTTATAGATCTCTATGAGGAAAAGGGTTAATTATTATGAAATAAGTTGCAATTTATTACAAAGTGTTTTAATCATTCGTTTGTGGTTTTTAAGAGGTGTTTGGTAATCCCTGTGTACTGGAACACTGACATGCAGACAATCTGCATATATTCTGGCATTTGTGGTAATGTTTTTTGATGTTGATGCTGCTGCTGATTTAGGATAGTATGAATAACCCTTATATCTCTATCAGGTGGCTTTGTGTAAAACTAGCCTAGTATCTCATATACATAGTAGCAGGTAATGTAGTTTTGCACTAACTCAGTGGGGCAACACAGTCCAGAAAATGTGACCTCTGCCAGAAGGTCAGACTAAGCTATAGAATGGCATTTGTGGTAATGTTATCTTCTCCACCTCTGCATATGTAGTGGAATCACCCAAATGACCTATCAGACTAGTGGACTATCTCATCTAAGGGTACAATTTATTTTTTTGTTTCTAGCTGGTTTTCTCTCTCTCTCTCTCTCTCTCTCTCTGTTAGACTTCTCTCTCTTTAATAAGTGGCCTTGTAATTTAATGTAACTTTTTTGCATTTTATTAAGCTACCTGGCGGCCATGTTTATTACAGATCGGAAAAATTTTAGCAACTTTGGTAGAGGTTGACCCAAGGAACATCTGTACCAATTTATTTTAAAATCTGGCCAGTAGTTTTGAAGAAGATGATTTTTTAAGTTTTCATTTTTTTTTTCTTTTTGTTTCCATGGCAACCAGAGTTCTATATGGATCAAGTTTATTTTAGCAACTTTTGTGAAGGTTGACCCAAGGATCATCCCTGCCAAGTTTAATCAAATTCTGTCCAGTGGTTTCAGAGGAGATGTTGTTTAAAGGTTTCTCTATATACATATAAGGCAAATAAGCCCCGCCCCTGGTGGCCATGTTTTTTTACGGATCGGAATAATTTTGGCAACTTTGGTAGAGGTTGACCCAAGGAACATCTGTACCAATTTATTTTAAAATCTGGCCAGTAGTTTTGAAGAAGATGATTTTTAAAGTTTTCATTTTTTTTCTCTTTTTGTTGCCATGGCAACCAGAGTTCTACATGGATCAAGTTTATTCTAGCAACTTTTGTGAAGGTTGACCCAAGGATGATCCCTGCCAAGTTTAATCAAATTCTGTCAAGTGGTTTCAGAGGAGATGTTGTTTAAAGGTTTCTCTATATACATATAAGGCAAATAAGCCCCGCCCCTGGCGGCCATGTTTTTTTACGGATCGGAATAATTTTAGCAACTTTGGTAGAGGTTGACCCAAGAAACATCTGTACCAATTTATTTTAAAATCTGGCCAGTAGTTTTGAAGAAGATGATTTTTAAAGTTTTCATATTTTTTTTTCTTTTTGTTGCCATGGCAACCAGAGTTCAACATGGATCAAGTTTATTTTAGCAACTTTTGTGAAGGTTGACCCAAGGATCATCCCTGCCAAGTTTAATCAAATTCTGTCCAGTGGTTTCAGAGGAGATGTTGTTTAAAGGTTTCTCTATATACATATAAGGCAAATAAGCCCCGCCCCTGGCGGCCATGTTTTTTTACGGATTGGAATAATTTTAGCAACTTTGGTAGAGGTTGACCCAAGGAACATCTGTACCAATTTATTTTAAAATCTGGCCAGTAGTTTTGAAGAAGATGATTTTTAAAGTTTTCAAATTATTTTTCTTTTTGTTGCCATGGCAACCAGAGTTCTTCATGGATCAACTTTATTTTAGCAACTTTTGTAGAGCCTCACCCAAGGAACATTCCTGCCAAGTTTCATTAAATTCTGTCCAGCGGTTTCAGAGGAGATGTCGTTTAAAGCAAATTGTTGACGACGGACGACGCACGACGCACGACGCACGACGACGGACGCCGGACGAAGGGCGATCACAAAAGCTCACCTTGAGCACTTTGTGCTCAGGTGAGCTAAAAATAATTGAAAACTTTGAAAATCATCCCCTCTGAAACCGCTGGACAGAATTTTATAAAACTTGGCATGTATGATCCTTGGGTGGGCCTCTACAAAAATTGCTCAAATAATGTTGATCAATGAAGAACTCTGGTTGCCATGGCAACAAATAGAAAAACTAATTGAAAACTTTGAAAATCATCTCCTCTGAAACAGCTGGACAGAATTTGATAAAACTTGGCATGTATGATCCTCGGGTAGGCCTCTACAAATTTGCTCAAATAAAGTTGATCCATGCAGAACTCTGGTTGCCATGGCAACAAATAGAAAAAATAATTGAAAACTTTGAAAATCATCTCCCCTGAAACCGCTTGACAGAATTTGATAAAACTTGGCATGTATGATCCTTGGGTGGGCCTCTACAAAAATTGCTCAAATACAGTTGATCCATGAAGAACTCTGGTTGCCATGGCAACAAATAGAAAAAATAATTGAAAACTTTGAAAATCATCTCCCCTGAAACCGCTTGACAGAATTTGATAAAACTTGGCATGTATGATCCTTAGGTGGGCCTCTACAAAAATTGCTCAAATGCAGTTGATCCAAGAACTGGTTTAAAACTCCTCTGAAACAAATGGTCAGAATTTATTTTCCTTTAGCACAAATAGTCACCTCATGAATGTCTACCATAATTGCTAAAATAAAGTTGATCCCTTGAAAAATGAGGCCCCTAGGGGGTTGGCTAATTTCCTTATATACTCTTTATAGAAAACATCAAAATACTTTTTTTTATGAAGCCAGCTATGAGAATTTAATTTCCTTTGGCCCAAATAGTTACCTCATGAATGTATACCAATATGGCTAAAATAAAGTTAATTCCTAAAAAAATGAGGTCCCTAGGGGTGGCTAATTCCCTTATATACTCTATATAGAAAACATCAAAATTCTTCTTCTGTGCAAAGGCCAATATGGGGCCGAAATTTGGCCCCATTCCCATCCGTAAAAGTATATATTTTTCCTCCACTGTAGGTGAACCCCCCCCCCCCCCCCAAATAAAAAATAAATAAATAAAATAATAATAAAAAAAATAAAATAAAAGACCGTTAAATGATCCGCATTTTTGGCTTTTCTCCGCATTTTACACACTTCTCCTTCTCAATTTGTTTTGTTTTTTCTCATGTAACTGGTAATCCGCCTGGTAATCTAAAGAGAACTAAAAAGAGAGAGGAAAAAACTTGAAATGAGCTTATCTGTTTAACTCTATTTTGCATAAAATTCTGCCAGATTCATGGCGATGTCACGTACGCAAATTGCCGATTTTGTTACGAAAATATTTTAATGTAGAGATGCATTGTTTTGTGGATAAAAGCTAAAAAGACACACTAGGTAATTTGGAGAGTACTTTTAGTATTTTGCAAAATAGATTCACAACTTTCTCTGACCATGTAAATAAAATTAATAACCAAAAAAGCTTTGCATTTCTAAATGTCATCAGTTTTCGCGGATTTACTTTCTCTTTTGACAACATGTAAATAAAAGGAATCTGAAACGATATTAAAGAATTTTCGAAATATTTTGTTACAGATTGTTATTTAAAAGTTTAATCATGTTATGTAAAAGTTAAATCAACCAATTTTAACGAACTGCTTTCATTTTCTTCCCATACAAAAAGCCCTGTGTCTTTCAAACTATCACATCGTGTAACTGCAACTGATAATACAATATAGGGGCAATCCGGGTAAGTACGGACGGACGGGTAAGTGCGGACGGCACGGAATATAACCGTGATTTCAACTGTATTTGGTCAGATTTTGTCTAATTAATGGCACATTTCATTCGAGGCACTTCGCGTACTTTGATTTTTAAATAACGATAACTCTGCAAGGACACAACGATGGCCATCGACATGCGCAATACACGCACCCTTACTTCCTCTTCGAAATTCTGAAACCGCGAACTTTTGAAGTTAAAGTTATACATTGAATTGAAACAAAGAATTCAGGTATTAATGACTAATACTTAACATAATATGTCATATAAATGAGCATAAAGTATTTCTGATCATTTCTTGAGTGGATATATGTTTAAAATAAATAGATTCTCTATAATATTTGAAGAATAATAAAGTGTCCGTACTTTCCATTCTATTTTCATATGTCTTAAAACTACGGACACACAGTTCTTCAAAATTCACATTATTAAAGTCTTAATGCATTATGGCATCTTTCCCCCCTTAAATTCAGCATTTAAATAAATATTTGACATATTTATGATTATTTAGTGTACGGATGATGATTTTGAACAATGAATTATCAAGTACTCGTATATATGTAGTTTAAAGCATAGGCCCCATATAATTATTTCTGGTATTTTCTTCTTCTCCAACTTCAATGTGATAATCTTTGCCTGTCTAAGCTTTACATCAGTCGATATATAGCAACACCTACAATAAAATCATTACAACCATCGTCATTGTCCACACCATCTCTTCATTATCAATCATGCGCAGATCCAGTGTGTGTGTGTGTGGGGGGGGGGGGGTAAGAGGTATCCCCCCCCCCCATGAATGAATTTGCTAATTTGTTCAAATAGTCAGTAATATAGTGCTTTGATATCAAATTATGGTCTCTCCCCCCCCCCCTCCCCCCCCACGTACTGAGATTTTAAGAGTTGCCCCCCCCCCCCCCCCCCCCCCCCCGCACTGAGTTTTTAAGAGTTGCTACCCCCCCCCCCCCCCCAACACACACACGTTAGCTGAATTTCAAAGCTGAAAATGGACATGGCAAGTATACCTGTCAGACCCCCCCCCCCCCCTTAGATCCTAGATCAGCGCATGCTCATCATCACCACATCATCATCTGTTCATCATCATTCGCTTTTCAGAATGCCAAAGAAATGGATATATACAAAAAGAGGAAAAACACAGAACTACAGTGCAAATGACTTAGAAAATGCTGTAAAAGCAGTCCAAGAAAATTCTATGTCAGTCAGGAAGGCTGCGGCACACTTTGGAGTACCGAAAAGTACCATTGGTGATAGGATAAGCGGGAAACATGAATTGCATGTTCGGAATGGTAGGCCTCCACATATTCCAAACAGCATAGAGCAAAAGATTGTTGATGCTGTGAAAATGGCAGCCAGGAGAGGAATTGGTCTCACGAGGAAACAGATTTTGGCAAGAACAAACATATTATGCAAAAAAATGAAAATTTCATCCAAATATACTACTTTCACGGCAGGGAAAGACTGGTAGGAGGGGGTGAAGCGCAGGCATCCTGACCTTGTCATTAGAAAACCAGAGAAACTTACAACAACGCGGGCAAGGATGATGAACAGGGAAGTGATAGGCCGATACTTTGATGATTTGGGAACAATTGTGGAAGGGTTAAACCTCCAGAATAAACCGAATTTAATATGGAACTGTGATGAAATGGGTAAGAACTTCGAACATGATCCAGTAAGGGTGGTTGCTGAAAAGGGCGAGAAAACGTGTGTGAGTAAAACAAGTGCAAAATCTAACAATATGACGATAATGGCCTGCGTAAATGCTTCAGGTAGGAGAATGCCTCCAATGTTTATCACAAAAGGTAAAACATCAAGGTCACTATATGGATTCAATACATCGGGAGCGCCAGTAGGAACGTGTTGGTGTTGGCAGAAAAACGGCTGGATGGATGATGCTTTAGGAGAGAGGTGGTTTACAGAGATATTTTTAGAGTCATGTGGTCCAGAGAGGCCCCAGCTACTGATTCTCGACGGGCACTCATCACACGAAACTCTCGGCCTTATCATGAAGGCTATGGAAGAAAATATCCATATACTAGCACTTCCACCTCATACTACGCATGCTCTCCAGCCTTTAGACAAGGCCGTATTTGGTCCCCTCAATCGCGCTTACAATGAAGTATGTTCAGCTTATTTACAGGAAAGCGCCTTGCATCAGATAAATAAATGGTCGTTTCCGGTTCTTTTCCGACAGGCTTGGGATACAGCTGTTACTGGCGCCAACATACGCAGTGGTTTCAGAGCTTGTGGAATTTATCCTTTAGATCGGACTGTCATCCCAGAAACACTCTACGGCCAACTGATAAACCTTTATCTGTTGTCCAATCCCCAGTTACTGACGATGGACTTACTGCTCCAGTGGGAGATGAAGAGAAACAAATGCCAACAAAATTTAGAGATCATGCTGTAGTTGCAGAATCTGCTGAGCCAATTGTGAGCAATAGGTCCTCTCCATCACCGTCAGACAACATTATTGTTGCATCTCGGCTGTCAGTGCCAATACCCTTGTCTGTCAGCGCAGATTCCAGTGATACAATGGATCCTTATCTTTATGGTGAAGTGGGTTTAAATGAATCGTTTGAGTACGAGTCTAATAATACTACAGTCAATCTTGTTCAAAGTGAGGTTGATATTCAAACACAACAGGATGTTCTGGATATCAGTGATCCTTTTCAACTGTTTCAGCTTATGTCAGATGGCAATGTAGTTGTTAGCCCCGTGTTTGATGAAAGCGGAAATGATCTTGTGATTGAACACAATAGTCCACCCCTTTCTGGTCCTCTTCCGGCAACAAAGAAAAACACTGAGCAAGATGAAAGAATTGAAACGAAAGTTGAATCATTTTTCATCCCACCTATTGCAAACTTTCCAACAAAAAAGAAACCAAACAGAAAATCTGTTACCCACCACCGGCTTCTTACAAGCGAAGATGTCATAAACGAGAAACTTAGAGTTGAAAATATAAAGGTTGAAAAAGAGAAAAAGAAGCAGGCCAGGGCCGAAAGAAAATGTAAACCTAGAAAACGAATTAAAAATGAAAAGTGTTAAAAATGACATATATCCTGTACTTGTTCAATGTTTCATACAAATTACCTGAATGTTCATTTTTAGCTCACCTGAGCAAAGCTCAGGGTGAGTTTTTGTGATCCCTTAAATGTCCGTTGTTCGTCGTGCGTCAACAATTTCAACAATCTTCTTCTCTGAAACTACTCGATGGATTTTCACCAAATTCCATTAATATGATACTTGTGTTAGCTTGAGGCTAATTCCTATTTTTATTGAACTCATGAAGACCTTTGGTTGCCATGGCAACCAGAAGACATCACTTTAAAATGTGTTTTCTCAGGAACACACAGACCTACAGATTTGATATTTGGTACATAGCATCAGCCCATGGTGCCTCAACATAATTAACAAAGATGTGCATCAGGGTTTACCACTCCTGGGACCACGCCTAGATTTTGTATGAAACTATAATTTATAAGGGAAGCGAAAAATCTTTACTTCTTAAACCATTGGTTGGATCATGAAGAACTTTGGTTGCCATGGCAACCAGGAGGCATAAATTAAACTGTCTTTTCTGAGAAACATACAGATCTACAGCTTTGATATTTGGTATGTAGTATCTTCTCATAATTCCAGCCTTTCTACAACAAACCAAATTTAGGCGAGCGATTTAGGGCCATCTTGACCCTCTTTTTTTTTTTTTTTTTTTTTTTTTTTTTTTAATATTGCGTTTATTGTTTTTGTATTTTCTAGGTATGAAGAAAATACTTATCTACTCAGTTCATGCCGTTGGAATGCATCATCATGGAAATAGGGCATTAACTGTGGGCAAAGGTTATCTTGCCATGCATGAACCCGAAAATGATTATGACATGAATGCCATAGCTGTTACTAAATATAATGAGAGACCACCAAGAACTGTTGCATACCTACGAAGATCTGACGCAGCTATTATAGCAAAACTTTTTCGCGCACATCTGGTGTATGATAAAATGTTACTAAAACCTAAGTCTGAACCTACATTCAAGTCAAGGACAGGACCCTCTCAACGATGTAATATTGGATTTTATTGTAAGACTGATCATTTACATGCAGTACAGGAAATTCTAAATGATTCTACACTGATGTTTAAAGTTATCTAAACTTGTGAAAATAACTTGCAAGAGACTTATTGTTTGTTGAGTAATCTAATGTGTGTGTGTTAAGATAATTATGTTTTCTGAGTCACTGTTTTTATTATGTGTGTAATATTTCAAAACCAGACTTTGAGGACTGCACACGTATACATCTCTGCCAATAAAATCATAGTGAATGTCTACATAAATACCTGACCTTTTTTTCAAGATCTTTATTATAAATATATTTAACATGAATTTAGACTATAGTAAAAGTATGAGTAAATTATAATTTAATTAACTCTCAAAATATGTATAATGTAAACTATTCGCTGATATGTAAACAAATACCATGTTTATTAGCTTTTTCTCTATACGTGTATTAGAGTTGGATTTTTAAAAATAATAAACTGTCCGTACTTTCTCTATTGAAATATGGTGTCCGTACTTTCCATTTTTATGTCCGTACTTTCTATACTTTGTCCGCACTTACCCGGATTTAAAGAGATGTCAAATAACGCATGATTTCGTTGTTTTGGACCATATCAGTCCATATATTTCACGATAAAGTCCGTAAGAAATATATGATCGAATGAAAGGCAGTGATTCGGCACGCGAGTTCTTAATAAAGGTAACGAAAGTTAGTTTCGAACATCAGCTTTGTAAAAATCGTCCGTACTTACCCGGATTGCCCCTATTATATTATCTTCAATTAATAAATTTCAGAATTTTACTTCCATGAAATTAATGGTCAAGATTGATTTCATGAATGTCTGCCATGATTGCTAAAATGAAGTTGATCTCTGGTTTGTCATTTGATTTCCTTATAGAAAAAATCATCTTGAATATGCTGATTTACACTGGTGAGCGTTTATGGCCCTTAATTTGGGCCTCTTGTTGTTGGTGGTTGCACTAAGAAAGGGTGAAATGTTTTTTTGTGGAATCCAAATAGCATTTCAGAACCATGGCACTTTCCCAGAATGCATCAAAATGTTTCCTCCAAGTAACTGTCACAGAGTTAAAAATATATTGTAATAAAATAATTATTCTATATGAATGAAAACAGTCGCTTTAAGTAAATTGGTCACAGATTAATATGGTTGAATACCTTGATCTTTGGTTACCAGCTAGTCTACAAAAATGTCAGAAAATAATTAAAGGTAATAGGGAAACTCTGCAAACAAGACTTTAAAGGATTTGGAATGAATAAAATGAAAAAATGGAAAAAAAGTAGGAGAGTGATCTAATAGAGGAAGTCAGTAAGTGTGATTAAGGAAATGTGTTGTGGAAATTAGATGAATGTAGAAGAAGGATTAAGAATGCGGCTTAAGTAAGGACTGAAAGATAGATTTAGTTAAGGATCGGGAGTTGATAAGAAAGGGTGGACTAGAAGGTTTCTTTAGAGAGCTTAGAATTTGTGAAGTTAGATGGAAGGACTGAAGATTAGAATGAGAGAAGGTGGAGATAGGTTAAGGTGTGAAGAGATTTGTGTTTAGGAGGCACTTAGGATTTATATATGTAAATAGAAGATGGACACAACATTGTGAGAAAAGAAGTAGTTGATTAAAGAAGCGTTACAGAAGCGAGTGGCTCAAGATAAATTACAAGACATTCCCCGAGAGAGGGAAAGAAAGATAGATAAAGAGAGACAGTAAGATACGGTGAGCAAAAGGGAAAAGGGCCCGGTTACATAACTGTGATGTGCTGCCGCACGTAAGAAATAATGATGTAAAATAGATAGTATGAAGGCTTAATTTGCATCTGGTGATTTTTTGTGACCTAAGTGTATCTAAAACATTTTTTGACTGTCTAATGAGTCTAAAAGGAGTGGCCATTCTGTGTCTGATTCCATGTTACTCTCCACCACGTGCATTGATTAAATAGCTTTTTAGCTCACCTGAGCACAACATGCTCAAGGTGAGCTTTTGTGATTGCCCGTCGTCCGTCGTCGTGCGTCGTCAACAATTTGCTTTAAACGACATCTCCTCTGAAACCGCTGGACAGAATTTGATTAAACTTAGCAGGTATGTTCCTTGGGTAAGGCTCTACAAAAGTTGCTAAAATAAAGTTGATCCATGAAGAACTCTGGTTGCCATGGCTACAAAAAGAAAAATAATTTGAAAACTTTAAAAATCATCTCCTTCAAAACTACTGGCCAGATTTCAAAATAATTTGGTACAGATGTTCCTTGGGTCAACCTCTACCAAAGTTGCTAAAATTGTTCCGATCCGTAAAAAAACATGGCCGCCAGGGGCGAGGCTTATTTGCCTTATATGTATATAGAGAAACCTTTAAACAACATCTCCTCTGAAACCACTAGACAGAATTTGATTAAACTTGGCAGGGATGATCCTTGGGTCAACCTTCACAAAAGTTGCTAAAATAAACTTGATCAATGTAGAACTCTGGTTGCCATGGCAACAAAAAGAAAAAAAATATGAAAACTTTAAAAATCATCTTCAAAACTACTGGCCAGATTTTAAAATAAATTGGTACAGATGTTCCTTGGGTCAACCTCTACCAAAGTTGCTAAAATTATTCCGATCCGTAAAAAAACATGGCCGCCAGGGGCGGGGCTTATTTGCCTTATATGTATAAAGAGAAACCTTTAAACAACATCTCCTCTGAAACCACTGGACAGAATTTGATTAAACTTGGCAGGGATGATCCTTGGGTCAACCTTCACAAAAGTTGCTAAAATAAACTTGATCCATGTAGAACTCTGGTTGCCATGGCAACAAAAAGAAAAAAAAAATGAAAACTTTAAAAATCATCTTCTTCAAAACTACTGGCTAGATTTTAAAATAAATTGGTACAGATGTTCCTTGGGTCAACCTCTACCAAAGTTGCTAAAATTATTCCGATCCGTAAAAAAACATGGCCACCAGGGGCGGGGCTTATTTTCCTTATATGTATATAGAGAAACCTTTAAACAACATCTCCTCTGAAACCACTGGACAGAATTTGATTAAACTTGGCAGGGATGATCCTTGGGTCAACCTTCACAAAAGTTGCTAAAATAAACTTGATCCATGTAGAACTCTGGTTGCCATGGCAACAAAAAGAAAAAAAATATGAAAACTTTAAAAATCATCTTCTTCAAAACTACTGGCCAGATTTTAAAATAAATTGGTACAGATGTTCCTTGGGTCAACCTCTACCAAAGTTGCTAAAATTTTTCCGATCTGTAATAAACATGGCCGCCAGGTAGCTTAATAAAATGCAAAAAAGTTACATTAAATTACAAGGCCACTTATTAAAGAGATAGAAGTCTAACAGAGAGAGAGAGAGAGAGAAAACCAGCTAGAAACAAAAAAATAAATTGTACCCTTAGATGAGATAGTCCATTAGTCTGATAGGTCATTTGGGTGATTCCACTACATATGCAGAGGTGGAGAAGATAACATTACCACAAATACCATTCCTATAGCTTAGTTTGACCTTCTGGCAGAGGTCACATTTTCTGGACTGTGTTGCCCCACTGAGTAAGTGCAAAACTAAATTACTTGCTACAATGTAAGTGAGATACTAGGCTAGTTTTACACGAAGCCACCTGATAGAGATATAAGGGTTATTCATACTATCCTAAATCAGCAGCAGCATCAACATCATCATTTAAGTGATTGTGGGGGGGGGGGGGTGAATATGCATGCAGATTGTCTGCCTTTACTTTGGTTCATGTCAGTGTTCCAGTACACAGGGATTACCAAACACCTCTTAAAAACCACAAACGAATGATTAAAAACACTTTGTAATAAATTGCAACTTATTTCATAATAATTAACCCTTTTTAATCCCCCGCCGCAAAGCGGGAGGGGGGTTATAGGAATGCCCTTCGTCCGTCCGTCCGTCCGTCAGTCCGTCAGGCCGTCAGTCCGTCAGTGTGTCCGAAACACTTTCGTGTCCGCTCCATATCTCATGAACGCTTGGACACATTTTCTTCAAACTCGGCTAAAGTGTTAACCTCATTGAGCTGATGTGCAGAAGGCATGAGGCGGTCACGCTGGCTCAAGGTCAAGGTCATACTTGAAGGTCAAATGTTATTTTCGTGTCCGCTCCATATCTCATGAACGCTTGGACACATTTTCTTCAAACTCGGCTAAAATGTTAACCTCATTGAGCTGATGTGCAGAAGGCATGAGGTGGTCACGCTGGCTCAAGGTCAAGGTCATACTTGAAGGTCAAATGTTATTTTCTTGTCCGCACCATATCTCATGAATGCTTGGACACATTTTCTTCAAACTCGGCTAAAATGTTAACCTCATTGAGCTGATGTGCAGAAGGCATGAGGTGGTCACGCTGGCTCAAGGTCAAGGTCATACTTGAAGGTCAAATGTTATTTTCTTGTCCGCACCATATCTCATGAATGCTTGGACACATTTTCTTCAAACTCGGCTAAAATGTTAACCTCATTGAGCTGATGTGCAGAAGGCATGAGGCGGTCACGCTGGCTCAAGGTCAAGGTCATACTTGAAGATCAAATATTATTTTCGTGTCCGCTCCATATCTCATGAACGCTTGGACACATTTTCTTCAAACTCGGCTAAAATGTTAACCTCATTGAGCTGATGTGCAGAAGGCATGAGGCGGTCACGCTGGCTCAAGGTCAAGGTCATACTTGAAGGTCAAATGTTATTTTCGTGTCCGCTCCATATTTCATAACGCTTGGCACAAACTCGGCTAAAATGTTAACCTCATTGAGCTGATGTGCAGAAGGCATGAGTCTGTCATGCTGGCTCAAGGTCAAGGTCATACTTGCAGGTCAAATGTTATTTTCGTGTCCGCTCCATATCTCATTCAGGAGTGTTCCCCTTGCCTTACACAGACCACTTCTTGACCTGGATTGCACTTCCACAGTGATATATTGTACTCGGTAAATAATAGTATGTCATGTTCACAATCATACAAATTATTTCATGATATATAAAGTTTTTAATTGAGTTACACATGTACTTTGTGGTTACCTATCACATCCTATACTTCATTGATGTTCACTTTTTGTACTGTTTCCCATGTAAAACTTGTCAGTAAACTTTTAATATATGTGCCTCCGAATTCTGAAATTCATACATAACTCCGGAAAGTTAAATTGTCTTAAACTGATCTTCTATGTCTGCTACAACCATGCCAGGTTAAGGTGAACATAATCCTATGACCAAACAAATTCTAATATTCGGCCAGCGGCGGGGGATATAGCTGTCCTTTGGACTGCCTTGTCCTCATAGAGATCTATAAAATACCTATGTGAGTAGCATAAAACCTAATCAGCCTGCAAGTCCAACTGTTACTCGCAGGCTGATCAGGTTTTATGCTGTTTGCTGCTCCTTAGTGGTCTGGGGATGAGGATTTTACAATTAAATTTGGAAAGGTTTAAGTGGGGCTTTCTGCAGATCAGGATTTATGTGGTACCTATAAAGGGCGTCAAAATTAGTTTTTATGAGGGAAAAGGTTAAGGACCATCTCTCTTTTTGTCCATTTTCAATCAGCAGTACCACACTGAAATCTCATGATCACTGTTTTTTTTCATATTATTGCTAAAATGGGTAAGAAAAACTGTCAAGTTCCTGAGAAACATGTATATTAGTATGATACATGTATACTAGGTTGCATATAGAGCAGTGGTACTCAGGTGAGCGATTTGAGGCCCTATGGGCCTCTTGTTTATATCAAAGTATTGAAATGACTGACCCGACTCGCTAACAGTCATAGTATTTAATTTCTTAGGACAAATAAAACATTAAGTGAGGATTAAAGATACAAAACATATTTTAATCGCTCCCCGCCCCCAACTCTCTCTCTCTCTGATCTCTCCTCTCCTCTCACTGTTCCATTCATTTTATGGATTTGATAAACCAATTCTTGCATGTTATATCGGTGTCTCAATATGATATATAAAAAACCTGGTTATATATTTACATGTTAGTTGTTCCTTAGTGAAAGACATCGCCGTGTCCAGTGCGCCATCGCCATGATTGAAGATGTGTTGATTTGTTTGCTTATACACAGTCA
Source organism: Solen grandis (assembly GCA_021229015.1). NCBI lineage: Eukaryota > Metazoa > Mollusca > Bivalvia > Adapedonta > Solenidae > Solen > Solen grandis. The sequence continues at coordinate 87,015,789 of CM037778.1, forward strand.
AAGGAAAAAACGAGAAAACAAATTTTGATTTAAATACTGTTTAAATGTCAACCACAACGATTTCATTTTCTTTTTTCTTTTTTTCCTGTAAAAATATGTTAGTGTAAAACCTATTGTGCAAAAACATATGTTGGAATTATTTGTAGTTTGCATGAAATTGGCAATTAAAAGTTACGAAAATACAATGGCGAGAAAGGATTGACTGACTTCTCCCTTTGCAGTGGCATCATAGAGCAAAACTTTGCCAGTACTATATAGTTTTAAACAATTAACAGTTATCCTAATTATTTTCAAGCTATTTTAAAGATGAAAATGAAGGATCCTTTGGAAAATGTGTACAATAATCAATTAGTTTACTGTTCTATCAAAAATAATTTCTTATTTATATCTTGTGGCCACGAATTAATAATCGTTTTTTTTTTGTTTGTTTTTTTGATTTGTTTGTTTTTTTCTTCTTAGTTATATCTCGTGGCCAGGAGGTAGCAAGAATTTTTGTTGTTGTTGTTTTTTAGCTCACCCAAGCACATGTGCTCAGGATGAGCTATCAGGATCAATGAATGTCCATCATCCGTCCATCCGTCGTCCACAATTAGTTTGTTTGCACTCTAGCATCTTTATTTCTTAAGCAATCATCTTCAAACTTTATGATAATGTTTATTACCATAATATCTTGGCCAAGTTCGATTATAGCTGATATCGGCCAATTAGGTCAGGAGTTATGCCCCTTTTAATATTAACAAGAAAAGAATAAAACAAAATGTTATAATGGACGGCTTATAATAACCATACTGCCCCCCTCTATTTCTCTTTTCTACTGTTTTGACCTTATAACCTAACCTGTCTATGCGCGAGACCTTTATATTAAATAAAAAATAAAAATGAAAAATAATAATAATGATCTCTCTTAATATTAATATGATTTATATACAGAGAGGCAGTTATTACTTTATAATTTGCCCTGCACGAGTCCCGAGTCCCTCTAGACTCCCAAATAAGTAGCATTTTCCATATATTTTATAGCATCTGTGGATGAATTGAAATTTAAACTTTGAATCCTGACAGAGAAAACATTACATCTAAGTTGAAAAGTGCATGGGTAAAAAAATCATTGGAGTGGTAACTTTTTTTTAAACTAGGAATTATTTTATTTTTTTTAATCGACCTCTCCATGTATTATTTTTACATACAGAGGCCGTTTGTTTATTTTTTTAATACATTTTTATTTTTGGTTAATTCTTATGTTTAAATCAAAAAGAAGCAAATACAAATTAAGAAAAGCAAAATAAAAAATGTATATAATTACTATTTAAGAAAACATAAAGAAAAATTCCAAAAAAAAAAATTTAGAAAAAAAAAAGTCCCGGAAAATTAATTAAAACAGTACCAATCGACACTCTTACCAATTGAGCTATTTCCTCAAGTGTAATTTAAAGACGTGTGTAAATAAGGCTATAGATAATCAACCTGATCAAAACATCAGGACTAGCACTACACAGACAATTGAACTGTATTGATATCTACACCATGCGTTCTTTATATTACGGTTACATATTAACAAGATAAACATTACACATTAATTATTCCACACATGATGTAATAATCAAAAATACAAAATATTTTAAAATACAGAGGCTAAAAACCGACCGACGGGCGAAGCGATAAGTAGGTCATGACCGATATGTATGTAAACATCATTAAAATACATACATCTACTGATTAACAATCTATCAAATATGATAAATTACACTGGAAACTATTTAAAACAAACACAAATCACGTATTTGAAACTTCTAAACAATCACATAGAAAAATATTGGTCACTGAAAACTATTACTATCACAAATTTACATTCGACTGCAATACCAATTTTGCACATGCGCAAACGGAAGTGTAAACCCATTTTAATTAGACATACTAATATATATACAGTACTTAATAACAGTAATGTATATACAGTACTGAATACCGTCCAGAAAAATGCCACATTTCACTTTTTTTGCACTCTAGCATCTTCATTTCATAAGCAAACATTTTCAAAATTTCTGATAATGTTAATAGCCATAATCTCTAAGCCAAATTTTACTATAGCTGATATCAGATTATAAATCAGGAGTTATTGCCCTTTAATTAATAAAAATACCCGATTTCACTGTTTACACTCTAGCATTTTCATTTCTCAAGCAAACGTTTTGAGTTTTCACTGACAAAGTTAAAACCCATAATCTCTCAGTCAAGTTGGACTTCAAATTTGGACCACAGGCACTGTTCATGGAATGGAAATGATCTCATAGATTATGTATTCATTACAACTATGCTATAATTTAGTAACTTGTACAGGCAATGAAGGTAGTGTTCTCAGGTGAGCGTCTTTAGGGTCATCTTGGCCCTCTTGTTTCTTAGTTATTATCTCATGGCCACGAGATAATAAAAAAAGAAAAACACCATGTCTTCTCTGTGCTTCCTTTTTCTGAATTTTAACATTTTATTTCAATGTCTGTAAATAATTAATATACTGTTCTACCAAAAATAATTTCTCATATATATATATATATATATATATATATATATATATATAATGTGTTTAATTAACTGTATATGATAATATGAAAAATTTATAAGAATTTATATGAATTAAGAAGAATATACGATCGAAATTTGTTCTATGAATAACGTCATATGTGTCAAGTGACCCAAAATGTGTAATACGAAAACAACGGCAGTTAAATATACTTAAAGCGATTTTTATATCTTATTAGAATTGGCGAAATAGGTTAGATTTTATAAAAAGTACAATTTTCTTTATGGTTCAACTTTAAATAAATAATTTCTAGAAATATCTTTTGTAGGTATCTGGTATGGGGATGGAGTGTATTTTGCAGGAGATGCGTCTTACTCTGCAAGAGGGTGGTTGTCTGGAGCAGGAGGCAACGCACCACAAGCAAGTTCTGTAAGAGGAACCATGTTCTATGTCAAAGCCTTAACAGGTATGGTAACATTTCAACCCCTCTTATTTTCAAAGAAAACTGCCACCATATACATGTATAAACTTATGAATCAATTACGAATATGTGCTTCTTATATGATTAAGACATATTCTTCTTGGTCTAAAAATATATTCAGATCAATTCTGGTGGAGATGGTAATGGAAATAGTCAAAATGTGCATAACCGGTAGAAGTCTTGTGTGTTGCAATCAACAACAGCGACTTGTTTTTCCATTGAGTTCTCTCATATTTTCACTTTGTGCATCTTACGACAGAAAATACTTCGGGCGTATAATGCTCCGACACGCAAAGCTCTCGTTAAGATGTTGGTATGTCGCAACCGGAGATCAAACTCACGACCTTCCGCTCCCCAGGTGGACGCTCTAAAAACTTGGCCACCGGGAATGGTCCCAGTTACGATATTTAGAAGGATGACAGTATATGCCCAGAAAATCCGAGATAAACATCCCATACTTTAGTTTAGTTACTGTATTCAATTTTGAAATGATTAAATCATAAAAAGTTTGCACATACAAAATACATTCATTTATGCAGCAAATCATTGATGTGTTTAAGTTCAGTTTTCTTAGGGGAATATTCGTACGATTCATTGTTTACTGTAAAGGAAATACATTTTTAGATATCTAACTTAAGTTTGTTGGTACTGTTCCAGCACGACTTCCTTTGCTGTGAATTTAATATGGTCTTTAACAGTTTTGTTGATTACTTTTAGGACAGTACTGTAAAGGAAATCAAAGTATGAGGTACCTACCCCCGATTGATCCAAGCAAGCCTTTGGTTCTGTATGACTCTGCTGTGGACGATCCCGCCAATCCGATGGAGTTTGTGATATTCAACGACACACAGGCTTATCCTGAGTACCTGATTACATTCACAGCTTAAGGACTCAGATACTTATGGTACTAAATGATACAGATTGGATTTTACTGGGTTAAGACTGGTTATCTATTAGCTTCAGAAGTATTATTGTGTGAGAATCCTTGGAAAGTGTGTGTGTGTGTGTTTTCACATTCGAGGAAAAAGTAGAATGTAATACGCATTTTTTCAATTCAGTCTCCTTTTTACTCTACACAGTTTAATCCATTTTTATCTAAGTTTACCACCTAAGAGCGGAAATACCTTATGGGTTTGTACTTTTCATTATTAATTTTGTCCTATTTAGTGTAATAAATACAGGATATTTGTTGGTTTCAGTGGAAGATCATTTTGTAATTCATCAGGTGAGGACTGTAATTTACTCTTTTTTTTATTTATAATGCTTTTCTGCTACGCTTTACATATTTTTATTAACTTCATCATAAATTTTACCCTGTGGGGAGCCCCAAATTCCCGAATTCGCATGTATCGTTATTCGGTCTAAAAAAAAAGTCCAATAAATGAACATAAAAAAAGCGTGTTATCAGCATTTCTTTAAAGTATTTCTTGGAGAAATTTTATTTTAGTGAAGCAATCAATATTGAAATGTCTTGAAAAATACCTAAGAAACAGTGAAAATTATAAAAATGGTAATATTCCACCAAAAAGCATTAAATAAACTGTAATCATATCTCAAAAGGTGCTGATTTTTTTAAAATAAGAAAAGAACATGATTTGTATCCAGATGAATGCCCTTTTCAATACTATGCAGCTTTTGGATCATGTTTCAAAGTTCTAAGGAGAACACTTTATGGTTGATTTTGCTGGTGTTTTTTTTGTGTTTTTTTGTTGTTTTTTAGCTCACCTGAGCACAAAGTGCTCAAGGTGAGCTTTTGTGATTGCCCTTCGTCCGGCGTCCGTCGTCGTCCGTCGTCAACAATTTGCTTTAAAAGACATCTCCTCTGAAACCGCTGGAAAGAATTTAATGAAACTTGGCAGGAATGTTCCTTGGGTGAGGCTCTACAAAAGTTGCTAAAATAAAGTTGATCCATGAAGAACTCTGGTTGCCATGGCAACAAAAAGAAAAATAATTTGAAAACTTTAAAAATCATCTCCTTCAAAACTACTGGCCAGATTTCAAAATAATTTGGTACAGATGTTCCTTAGGTCAACCTCTACCAAAGTTGCTAAAATTATTCCGATCCGTAAAAAAACATGGCCGCCAGGGGCGGGGCTTATTTGCCTTTTATGTATATAGGGAAAACTTTAAACAACATCTCCTCTGAAACCACTGGACAGAATTTGATTTAACTTGGCAGGGATGATCCTTGGGTCAACCTTCACAAAAGTTGCTAAAATAAACTTGATCCATGAAGAACTCTGGTTGCCATGGCAACAAAAAGAAAAAAAAATGAAAACTTTAAAAATCATCTTCTTCAAAACTACTGGCCAGATTTTAAAATAAATTGGTACAGATGTTCCTTGGGTCAACCTCTACCAAAGTTGCTAAAATTATTCCGATACGTAAAAAAACATGGCCGCCAGGGGCAGGGCTTATTTGCCTTATATGTATTTAGAGAAACCTTTAAACAACATCTCCTCTGAAACCACTGGACAGAATTTGATTAAACTTGGCAGGGATGATCCTTGGGTCAAGCTTCACAAAAGTTGCTAAAATAAACTTGATCCATGTAGAACTCTGGTTGCCATGGCAACAAAAAGAAGAAAAAAAAAAGAAAACTTTAAAAATCATCTTTTTCAAAACTACTGGCCAGATTTTAAAATAAATTGGTACAGATGTTCCTTAGGTCAACCTCTACCAAAGTTGCTAAAATTATTCCGATCCGTAAAAAAACATGGCCGCCAGGGGCGGGGCTTATTTGCCTTATAAGTATATAGAGAAACCTTTTAACAACATCTCCTCTGAAACCACAGGACAGAATTTGATTAAACTTGGCAGGGATGATCCTTGGGTCAAGCTTCACAAAAGTTGCTAAAATAAACTTGATCCATGTAGAACTCTGGTTGCCATGGCAACAAAAAGAAAAAAAAAATGAAAACTTTAAAAATCATCTTCTTCAAAACTACTGGCCAGATTTTAAAATAAATTGGTACAGATGTTCCTTAGGTCAACCTCTACCAAAGTTGCTAAAAAAAATTCCGATCCGTAAAAAAACATGGCCGCCAGGGCAGGGCTTATTTGCCTTATATGTATATTGGGAAAACTTTAATCAACATTTCCTCAGAAACCAATTGACAGAATTTGATTAAATTTGGCAGGAATGATCCTTGGGTCAACCTTCACAAAAGTTGCTAAAATAAACTTGATCCATATAGAACTCTGGTTGCGATGGCAACAAAAAAAAATAAATGAAAACTTTAAGAATCATCTTCTTCAAAACTACTGGCCAGATTTTAAAATAAACTGGTACAGATGTTCCTTGGGTCAACCTATTTATCTCAGGTGAGCGATTTAGGGCCTCATGGGCCTCTTGTTTTTTTGTTGTTGTTTTTTCAGTGTTTAAAACCAGACTATCTTATAAACTATTCAAGAAAAGTTCATATATTCAGCATACGAAAAATTATTGTCAAAATTTATCATTTTCAATACCTTTGTAATGATAGCAAGGATTTTTAAATTGGACCTCCAATTAGTTGTTACATTCTTTTGCAGGATGAATATTTAACTGTTAATTTCTCCTTCCCCGTTCAGAATAACTGCATACATACATATATTTATAAAAAAAAAATGTGTGATGAACGTTTTTCTGCACCTATGCTTTTGGGTCCAATATCGTCCCATGTTTCCTACTTATGATTGTGAAAAATTTAGGTGTACTGGTAACAGAAGTAAACAAATAGGTTTTGCCTGTTTATTTATCTATAAAAAAAATTATGGTTAGGAAGGAATCTTATTTATGCATTCTGTGATGATAGATAGACATTGCATCTCCATTTGGTAATCTATTCTTCAATTTCAAATTGAATTTGCAGAGGAAAAATATATGGTTATATATTGGGTGTATATGGAATTTAATGTACTTTTTTATGCTGCCTGGATTTAAGTTGGTTACAAGCGGAAACGTCTATTTGGACATATGACATCTTGTTATATGTATCAATTAATTTACATTATTATTGATTGGCGCCCCAATATTTTTGAAGTGCTGATCATTTGAAATAATGAGATGGTCATATATTGATTTGTTTGTGCAGTTGTTTATCAAGAAGATATCTGGTGATTTATGTAAAGATATAAATAGAAGCATGTTTAATCGTATGTTTAAAATGTTTCTTTGCTGTTTCTCGGCTGAGATAAAGCAAAAACAAACAAAAAAAGGATATTACATGTAAGAAAATGTAATAGTGTTAACATCATGTTCAAATTAACAATACATGTACATCAAATTTACCCTGAAGCCGTCATTGTTATAATCAGCATTGCATTATTTCTATATGCGATGTTTGTGTGTATCAATGTTTTTATCATGACCATTTTGCTAATCAGTTTGTGAGTATATTACCAGTTTGTGAGTATATTACCAGTTTGTGAGTATGTTACCAGTTTGTGAGTATATTACCAGTTTGTGAGTATATTACCAGTTTGTGAGTATATTACCAGTTTGTGAGTATATTACCAGTTTGTGAGTATGTTACCAGTTTGTGAGTATATAACCAGTTTGTGAGTATATAATCAGTTTGTGAGTATATAATCAGTTTGTGAATATGTTACCAGTTTGTGAGTATATAATTAGTTTGTGAGTATATAATCAGTTTGTGAGTATATAATCAGTTTATGAGTATATTACCAGTTTGTGAGTATATTACCAGTTTGTGAGTATATAATCAGTTTGTGAGTATATTACCAGTTTGTGAGTATATTACCAGTTTGTGAGTATATCACCAGTTTGTGAGTATATTACCAGTTTGTGAGTATATAATCAGTTTGTGAGTATATAATCAGTTTGTGAGTATATTACCAGTTTGTGAGTATATTACCAGTTTGTGAGTATATAATCAGTTTGTGAGTATATAACCAGTTTGTTAGGTTTGTGAGTATATTACCAGTTTGTAAGCATTTTTATTTATTATTATTCAAAAATAAAAAATAGATCACAATTGATTTAAAGATTTACAGCATTTTGTTTGTCTTAATGAAGTGTTGCTTTGTCGCTTTTGATTATAAATTGTGCTATTGTTTCATGATTAACTTTATATTTCAATTCCAGGATATTGTATTTTCATAACCAAGCAGATTATTCACATCAAGTATAAGATTTCAATCGTTGATTTATTTATTTGATTTGAATTTTATCGATTTATGTGGTATGATAGCGATTTGAAAGGCTTTAACTATAAAGTTGAAATTAAATAAAAAGTGGTATAATTCTATTAGCATAAAGATGTACATTGTTTGTATTTCAATTAATCAAAGAATTGTGTGATTAGATGTATAATAAGCAGTGACTTTTAGATTTTTAGCAAATAACATAGAGTTAAGTTACAACAAAGGATGGAGATAAAGAGAAAAAAATTAACGAAATAGATAAACTACTCCAGAGGTTATTTATATCAAAGTCAGTGTAATAAGTTCCGTAAAATGTATCGATTAAAAGCCAGGATTGGTCGCATTCTTAAACGGACCAAGTATATAAGAATCTCATAAATTATACAAACACTTGTTGGAAATTTTTTAGATATAATTAAATCAAATGAAAATAAAATAATTAATTTTCGTTTATGAAATAATCAAGATAGTACAAAACACCAAAAGTCACATTTGAGAACATCCTAAATGAAACAACCGCAGTTTACTAAATGGTCAAAAAAATTTCCAAAATGAAGCCGTTTACTTAAAATATATTTACTATTATTAATGCATATTGTAATGTACTGATTGTAATATTAACATGAAAGGCTGTAAGAAAATGATGCTGATAACAAACTTTTCAGTGTTATTTTGTTGTTGTTGTAGTTTGATGTTTTTTGGGTTTTTTTTTTTTTTTTTTTGCTTTTTTTTTTTTTTGCTTTTGTTTTGTCTGTTTTGTTATGATTTGTTTTAATATTTTGGAGTGTAACAAATAAGGTCTGATTTACATCTATACCCTCAGAGTATAATATTAAGAGACCTTGCTTGCTAGTTACGTCACACTTTCTCTTGAGTAGGTTGTGCTTGGGGTCTATTTTTCTGCGTAGCTGTCAAATACCTTGATCAGAATATCATACCGAGTGTTATACGCCGCCGGAGGCGGTCTTATATTGGCATCATCTTCTCCGTCTTGTGAACGCAACTCCTCATACGTTTCTGACCGTACCTTTTCAATACTTGGTCAATGCCATTACTATATTGGGAAGATGTGCATGAGGTGGCGATTTACCGGTTCATTGATTTTTGCAAGAGTTATGCCCCTTGTAACTTAGTCTCTGTAGCTGATAATTGATATTGCAGCCTTGTGAATGCAACTTCTACTATTTTTCTGACCGTATCTCTTCAATACTTGGTCAATGTCAACTCTATATTTGGTATATGTGCATGAAGCGGCGATTTTCCAGTTATTGATTTTTGCAAGAGTTATGTCCCTTAAAACTTAGTCTCTGTAGCTGATTGATATTGCAGCCTTGTGAACACAACTCCTCCTATGTTTCTGACCGTATCTCTTCAATACTTGGTCAATGTCAACTCTATAATTGGTAGATGTGCATGAAGCAGGGATTATTTTGTTCATTGACGTTTGCAAGAGTTGTGCTTAGGAGTTAAAAAGGATACATGTTGACATTGCCATTTGACCTACTTTCATATCAGAAGCCTTGATAATCTTGATCTTTATATTTTTTGGCGGCGTATATTTTGGCGGCACTGGCACTCTTGTTTTTGTATTTGTATTACTATTTACCATTTTCGTTTTCTTCTTTATACATCCCAAACTATTTACCATTTTCGTTTTCTTCTTTATACATCCCAAACTGTTTTCCTCATCTCATAAGGTATTATTACAAAATGTAGATACATCTTAAAGCAGTTTGTTGACAGTTGATCGATAGAAGTTGAAGATAAAAGTTATAATCTCCTTCATAAATGTTGGTGAAGTCTTTGTTTCCTGACAAATAAACTTGGCAAGTGTTGGTAACATTACACGGGAAAACGCTATTTTCATAAACGCAACTTGAGCAAAATTGTTTAACTACAGAATACGGTATACCAGAAATAGGTGCTTGCAGTACCACATGACACAAACTGCAACATGGTGTTTTCACCAGTGCTGCATTCAGTCAATCGAATATTTGCTCACAGTTGTGAGTTGGTACCCAGCTTACATGCATTACACAGTGATAAAACAGGAGTCAAACCGCTCACGTTAGGTTGACTGAACGCGCTGCAGTTCAGGGTAGTGATTTTGTAAAGAGTTCAGCCTTTGAAGATAGCACATGCGCGAGGAGTGAATGTGATCAGCCAAGTGATGGCAAGCTAAATACATGTTTTATAATTCTAAAATAGTTTCAGTACCGTCTGTGACGGTATTGAAAGTGATGGGTAAACCACCTATACTTCTGCAATCACGGATGATTGCATTGGGTGACTATGCATCTGTAGATGGGTATTGATAGACGTAAGAAATACAGATAGCTAAAAATCAAATTTTTTGTCAAAGACAATCTGTGAACAAGCTCCTTTAAGTTGATAAGTTTGACATTTTCACATTTCATTATTACCGATTATTCGTGCTTAGAGTATGAATACTTAGTCTTGGATCAGAAAGTTATCTGCTTTTTAATTCATTTTATATTTAGACATTGAAACTGCACAAGTATTTCTTAGGGAATGACCAATACTAATCTGATAAGACCTTGTGGTCAGAACCCTTTGCCTTTTTTATAAATATTTTCAATGTTGTAAAACTAACATACATATGGCAATGAACCATACAGTTAAATGGACAATTCAAGAAATGGCAACCAGAGTTATTGGAACAAGGCTATTTTTCAAAAGTTTTCTACTTCAGATATGAATATCAAACCCATGCAAAAGCTTTCAATTCCCTTCTCAAGTTCGCTTTGTGTGTAAAATGCTATTGTGAAAGTGGTAATATATAAAATTTTAAAATAAATAAGCTATACCATTTGTGACTGAAAATTAGTTAAAAAGTATAAAATGATACCCTTTATTTTAGGCATAATACAGGCATTTTGTCCACAAAATAGGAAAAATCCTTAGCAAAATAGTAAGATAAATTATTGTATGCATCTGCAGAGTATGATCAGTAAAAATATTATAGCTTATTTGTTTGTTTGTTGGGTTTATTGTCCCACCGACAGTATTTCAGTCATTTGGAGACGATGTCTACTTCAGGCAGATATAGTGCTGCCACTGCAATATATGTGGCATGATACCACACCCTGCAGTCACATTATCCTGACACCTTACCAACCAGTCCTGCAACTACCCTTATATGCTGAGTGCCAAGCAAGGGAGCTATAACAGGCTTAGGATTGAAACTAATGTAAACAAGAGGCCCATGATGGCCCTAAATCGCTCACCTGAGATAAATAGGTTGACCCAAGGAACATCTGTACCAATTTATTTTAAAATCTGGCCAGTAGTTTTGAAGAAGATGATTTTTAAAGTTTTCATTTTTTAGCTCACATGAGCACAAAGTGCTCAAGGTGAGCTTTTGTGATCGCCCTTCGTCCGGCGTCCGTCGTCGTGCGTCGTGCGTCGTCCGTCGTCCGTCGTGCGTCGTCCGTCGTCAACAATTTGCTTTAAACGACATCTCCTCTGAAACCGCTGGACAGAATTTAATGAAACTTGGCAGGAATGTTCCTTGGGTAAGGCTCTACAAAAGTTGCTAAAATAAAGTTGACCTGAAGAACTCTGGTTGCCATGGCAACAAAAAGAAAAATAATTTGAAAACTTTAAAAATCATCTCCTTCAAAACTACTGGCCAGATTTCAAAATAATTTGGTACAGATGTTCCTTGGGTCAACCTCTACCAAAGTTGCTAAAATTATTCCGATCCGTAAAAAAACATGGCCGCCAGGGGCGGGGCTTATTTGCCTTATATGTATATAGAGAAACCTTTAAACAACATCTCCTCTGAAACCACTGGACAGAATTTGATTAAACTTGGCAGGGATGATCCTTGGGTCAACCTTCACAAAAGTTGCTAAAATAAACTTGATCCATGTAGAACTCTGGTTGCCATGGCAACAAAAAGGAAAAAAAAATTGAAAACTTTAAAAATCATCTTCTTCAAAACCACTGGCCAGATTTTAAAATAAATTGGTACAGATGTTCCTTGGGTCAACCTCTACCAAAGTTGCTAAAATTATTCCGATCCGTAAAAAAACATGGCCGCCAGGGGCGGGGCTTATTTGCCTTATATGTATATAGAGAAACCTTTAAACAACATCTCCTCTGAATCCACTGGACAGAATTTGATTAAATTTGGCAGGAATGATCCTTGGGTCAACCTTCACAAAAGTTCCTAAAATAAACTTGATCCATACAGAACTCTGGTTGCCATGGCAACAAAAAGAAAAAAAATATGAAAACTTTAAAAATCATCTTCTTCAAAACTACTGGCCAGATTTTAAAATAAATTGGTACAGATGTTCCTTGGGTCAACCTCTACCAAAGTTGCTAAAATTATTCCGATCCGTAAAAAAACATGGCCGCCAGGGACGGGCTTATTTGCCTTATATGTATATAGAGAAACCTTTAAACAACATCTCCTCTGAAACCACTGGACAGAATTTGATTAAATTTGGCAGGAATGATCCTTGGGTCAACCTTCACAAAAGTTCCTAAAATAAACTTGATCCATATAGAACTCTGGTTGCCATGGCAACAAAAAGAAAAACAAGAGGGCCATGATGGCCCTGGATCGCTCACCTGATATCATTAGGCTATGTAAAATCAAGTGACCCCTGGGGCAGAGCCAATTTTGACCCCAGGGTCATGATTTGAACAAACTTGGTAGAGATCCACCAGACAATGCTACACACCAAATATCTTAACTCTATGCCTTCTGGTTTCTGAGAAGAAGATTTTTCAAGGTTTTTTCCTATAGTAGCCTATGTTAAATCAAGTGACACCTGGGGCGGGGCCAATTTTGACCCCAGGGTCATAATTTTTACAATCTTGGTAGAGAGTCATAAGATCATGCTACATAACAAAAATCAAAAGGCTAGGACTTGTGGTTTCTGAGAAGAAGATTTTTCAAGTTTTTCCTATATTAGCCTATGTAAAATCAGGTGACCCCTGGGGCGGGGCCAAATTTGACCCCAGGGCCATGATTTGAACAAACTTGGTAGAGATTCAATAGACAATGCTGCACACCAAATATCTAAACCCTAGGCCTTGTGGTTTCTGAGAAGAAGATTTTTCAAGTTTTTCCTATATTAGCCTATGTTAAATCAAGTGACCCCTGGGGCGGGGCCAATTTTGACCCCAGGGTCATAATTTGAACAATCTTGGTAGAGAGTCATAAGATCATGCTACATACCAAAAATCAAAAGGCTAGGCCTTGTGGTTTCGGAGAAGAAGATTTTTTCAAGTTTTTCCTATATTAGCCTATGTTAAATCAATTGACCCCTGGGGCGGGGTCAATTTTGACCCCAGGGCCATAATTTGAACAATCTTGGTAGAGAGTCATAAGATCATGCTACATACCAAAAATCAAAAGGCTAGGCCTTGTGGTTTCGGAGAAGAAGATTTTTAAAATTTTCATTTTTAAAATCTATTTTTAGCTCCTGTGACCTAGATTTTTGACCAATCAAAATAATTTTAACAACTTCGGATAAGGGCCCCATAATGAACATTCCTGTGAAGTTTTATCAAAATTGACCAAGCGGTTAAGGAGGAGATGTCGTTTGAAGCAAAATGTTGACGGACGACGGACGGACGGACGACGGACGGACGACGGACGGACGGACGACGGACGGACGGACGACGGACGAAGACCGGTCACAATAGTTCACCTTGAGCCTCTGGCTCAGGTGAGCTAAAAATATGAAAACTTTAAAAATCATCTTCTTCAAAACTACTGGCCAGATTTTAAAATAAATTGGTACAGATGTTCCTTGGGTCAACCTATTTATCTCAGGTGAGCGATTTAGGGCCATCATGGGCCTCTTGTTTTTTCTTTTTGTTGCCATGGCAACAAGAGTTCTATATGGATCAAGTTTATTTTAGCAACTTTTGTGACGGTTGACCCAAGGATCATTCCTGCCAAATTTAATCAAATTCTTTCCAGTGGTTTCAGAGAAAATGTTGATTAAAGTTTTCCCAATATACATATAAGGCAAATAAGCCCCACCCCTGGTGGCCATGTTTTTTACGGATCGGAAATTTTTTAGCAACTTTGGTAGAGGTTGACCCAAGGAACACCTGTACCAATTTATTTTAAAATCTGGCCAGTAGTTTTGAAGAAGATGATTTTTAAAGTTTTCATATTTTTTTTCTTTTTGTTGCCATGGCAACAAGAGTTCTTCATGGATCAAGTTTATTTTAACAACTTTTGTGAAGGTTGACCCAAGGATCATTCCTGCCAAGTTTAATCAAATTCTGTCCAGTGGTTTCAGAGGAGATGTTGTTTAAAGTTTTGCCGATATACAAATAAGGCAAATAAGCCCCGCCCCTGGCGGCCATGTTTTTTTATGGATCGGAATAATTTTAGCAACTTTGGTAGAGGTTGACCCAAGGAACATCTGTACCAATTTATTTTAAAATCTGGCCAGTAGTTTTGAAGAAGATGATTTTTAAAGTTTTCATTTTTTTTTTCTTTTTGTTGCCATGGCAACCAGAGTTATACATGGATCAAGTTTATTTTAGGAACTTTTGTGAAGGTTGACCCAAGGATCATCCCTGCCAAGTTTAATCAAATTCTGTCCAGTGGTTTCAGAGAAAATGTTGATTAAAGTTTTCCCTAAATACATTTAAGGCAAATAAGCCCCACCCCTGGCGGCCATGTTTTTTACGGATCGGAAATTTTTTTAGCAACTTTGGTAGAGGTTGACCCAAGGAACATCTGTACCAATTTATTTTAAAATCTGGCCAGTAGTTTTGAAGAAGATGATTTTTAAAGTTTTCATTTTTTTTTTTTTTTTTTATTGCCATGGTAACCAGAGTTCTACATGGTTCAAGTTTATTTTAGCAACTTTTGTGAAGGTTGACCCAAGGATCATCCCTGCCAAGTTTAATCAAATTCTGTCCAGTGGTTTCAGAGGAGACGTTGTTTAAAGCAAATTGTTGACGACGGACAACGGACGACGCACGACGCCGGACGAAGGGCGATCACAAAAGCTCACCTTGAGCACTTTGTGCTCAGGTGAGCTAAAAATGGATTTAATTATTTAATGTAATTCACTCTTTTTTCCTTTTTAGTAAAGCTTTGGATATACCCATTGTATATTATTAAATAAATTCATCCCTCAAATATGCCCATTTTATTTATAACCCATTTTGTGTGACATTTTGTCAATACTGGTAGTCAATGACATTTCCCTTAATTGAAGGAAATCTTGAGGTGCCATTTCAAATGTTTACAAATAGTTTGTAGTGCAAAACCACTTTTATTGACCAACATAATTTATTTGACATTATATTAGGAATTTGGTACTTGTATTGCAATATTCAAGAGGTCAATTACAAGTTACAAATTAAGGGGGCCATGGTTCACTGGTAGCTTACATGACTGCAGATACAGGTTGTGAGTTTGAACTTCATTTGGGACAAGAATCTCTCTTGACCTTCCCAGGAACAAAGTACTAGCCCAACCTCATTAAAATCAGGAATAATTAGTACCATAAACACTCATGTATTGTATGCATTCATGAAGAGTATGCACCCTGTGTTTGAGGTTCAAACCACTGGAAATAGTAGAATTCCCTTTTTTAACATGCATCCCATCTTCATGATTATTTTGTTGCAGTCATTTGGAGACTGTGTCTACTTGAGACAGATATAGTGCTGCCACACTGCAGTATCACGCCATATACATGTAGAATTATCCTGACACCCTGCTATCCTTGTATAGAATGCCAAATAAGGAAGCTATACCAGTACCATTTTTTACACTTTTGAACCCATGACCTCCTGATTCTGGGGCAGACGCTTTAACCACTTGGCCATGGTTGGTGCAGTAATGACACACTGCAAACAATGCATTAGGTTGTATGTCATCAAGTAATTATATACATTGTATACAATAAAGAATATCCAATATTTTACTTTAATTGTAATGAAATATAAAGATATATGAATATGAAAACAATTATTTATTACACAATAATAATATGATAAATATTACAAACAGACATGAATTTACAAACGGCCAAAGATTTCACTGATAAGGCTTCTTAAATGGGTGGGGTAATGTTTGGAAAAATAAGAATTGAAAATTGTATGTCTTATGTGCAACTCTTCTAAACTAGAACTGTCGCTTAGGGGCTTTTCCTCATCATAAAGGAGTATGGCCCAATCGATTATCAAACCCACAGCACCCAAGTAGTGTAGAAGGAGTTGAATGCAAGCATGCTTTAGTTCTGAAGCAGTACCTGGCAATGTACATGAGCTACCAAAATGGTCAAAGGGGCATAACTTTCCAAAAAAGGGGAGATAACCCAACCTATAATAAATCACGCACATCTGCAACTGGTTACGATTCATCCCAGCAAGTTTCATTGAAATACATCCAGTAGTTACAGAGGAGTAGCAGGCATATCATGATAGTAGCTGGCAATGTACACAGGCTACCAAACGGTCAAAGGGCATGATTTTCCAAAAAGGGGAGATTACCCAACCTGTTATAGATTACACGCAGCTACAATGTGTAATAATTAATCCAAGCAAGTTTCATTGAAGTATGTCCAGTAGTTACGAAAGATCCGGCAGATCGTTTAGGCTACAGACGGACAGACAGACGAACAGACGGACAACCTGATTCCAGTATACCTAATCAGATAATAAATATGCACTGTGGAAGAGTGATAACAGTATACATTGTAAGAACTTTTTTCCTAATCAAGGTGAAGAGAAATAGATTTCCAGGTAACTTCATACTTCATGAATATTCATGAACATATTCATGATGATGAATATTAATTTACAGAATGCTATTTGAAATGGTAGATTTTGCTGTGCAGACTATGAAGAATCTGAACTACAATATTGTTGAAGCAAACAGAGGAGACCCTGATCAGACAGCTCCTTGAAAGAACTGTGATCTTGGTCTGCTCTATTTGCCAAGGAGTCAAAACGTGGCATTTGATGATAAGGGTCAACCAAGAAACCTTCAATACCCAGCCTTTATTGCAGTAAGACTGTCCCATACAGTGTTCTCCAAGTTGACACTCTCAGTATTCCTGATCACAACCTTACATATCTCTTGCTTGTGAGCCTTATTGCCTAGTTCAGCAAGCAACTCTCCTTCTGTCAGGATTACAGTGTTTGCCTCACCGTCTGTTTTACTTTCCACACTCCCCTTAATGTCTTCCATTGCCCTTACACTTCTCTTGAAAATTTCACAATTTCTTCTGTGTTTTGGCAAAGATGTTTTCCACAAAAGCAAAGCACCACAAACACACTTTACAGACGTCCTGGAATGCCTCAACTTAACATGTCTTTCATAACTCTGTGCTGTGGAGAATCCCTTATTACATTTCTCACATTTGACCGCGGAGTCATCAGAATCTGCCTCAGAGCAACTTTTAGAAATCAAATGATGTCGCTTTAGCTCATATATTGTCAAGAAATTCCTCTCACATGAAATACACTTGTACGGCTTCTCCTTCAAATGAACATGATTCATATGTGCTTCAAGAAATTTCGCCCTATTAAATGATCTGTCACACAGTTGACATTCATGTGAAAGTGACCTATTTGAGTGCCTTAAAAGCAGGTGCTCTTTCAGGTGACTCTTCTGTTTGAATGAAAGACCACAGTGTTCACATGTGTATTTTCTTTCGTTTCTTTTTTTCCTCTCCAGACCCTGGTGGACATGCCTTGTATGTCGCAACAGTGTGTCTGATCGAGCATAAATTTCGCCACATTGATCACAAACATATTCCTTTTTCTTCTCAGATTTCTGTCTCACCAGAATACAACCATGCTGTTTTTTCATGTGTCTATTTAACGCAGACTTTGAACTGTAACTTTTTAAGCAATATTGACACCTATTTTGGGATGACACCACTGCATCTTTCCTCATCAAATCAATTTCACACACATCTGGTACTTCAATTACATCATCCTTGATAACATGTATACCTTTCATATCTCCTATTTCTGTGTACATTTCATCTCTTTCTTTAGAATTTAACTTATCAACATCTTTATTTACAAAATCATCTTTCAATATTCTGACTGAGGAATGTCCAGAGGACTTTAAAATCTTACATCTACTGTTTGAGTCACTTATTCTTTCTAGCCTTATTTGGTCCTTGGGTAATAAAAACATATTATTAACTTTTTGTTTATCCGTATTTCTAAAAGTACATGAATTAACTTTTTCAGAACAGTCATTTTTCTCATTCAATTTCTCTGAGTAACTTTGACTGGATTTTTGGATTCTGGTTCCAGTTAATTTACACAGAGAACTGCATTCTTTGCAGTCATTGTTGGTTCCCATTCTAGCTAATTTACACACAGAGCTGCTTTCTTTGGAGTCAATGTTTGTTCCCTTTCTTTTTAGTTTACACAGAGAGCTATTTAAATTAGTTTCTGCTTCTTTAGATTCATAAATATTGTGGAAGGAGTTTGATAAACATTCCAAGTCTTGATGCAGGATGTTGTCAATAGAGTTCCTGTATGAAATTTGCTCTAAAACATTTGTATCATTCACCTGAAAAATAAAGGCAGTTCACATATAATTATGCATTTACTTGACATGTGCTACCTGTCTTTTAAAAGTGAATCAAACTGAAATTATTAATGGGAAAAAAGTATAAATGTAGTTTATATTTTTTCTTTATCATCTCACAACCAATTTTTCTTTACTTAATTTTATGATTCAATTATTATCAGACTGAGCAATCACCCAACCTAAATAGTGAGAAGTTAACATTTCCATAACAAGAGTGATTTCCCCTGAGTATATTTTTAAGTAACATTACACTGGCTGAGTCAGATCTTAAAACTATAACTATCACTAAAGGAGATTAATACCCCTGCATCACATATCATCTTCATGTAGTATGAAAGGGCAGGACATGATGCCCCACTCCTATGAAGAAGGGATAAAAATTGTAGCATTCCACACTGTATGTTTGACACTCCTCATGTGGTTTATAAAAGACTAGAGGAGAAAAAATAACACTAATGCAAAAAGGTTTAAATATAAAATATACATGAAACACATTTGTTTTTTAATTTGTTTTTGTTTTTTTATATACAGGTAGTTTAAAAATTTAGTATTATTCATTTAGTGATGGAAAAAAAATTCTCACAACTTAAATAATTTTTTTTTTTTACCACTTTATTTTCCTTGTTATAGCAGCAATGGGGTCGAGGCCATCCCCGTTGCTCTGTACAATACAACTGCATATAATTAAATATACACGTAAATTACATCAATATCATTTACCTAATGCAATATTTAAATTTCAAACTTTGAGTCAATTATTAACAAATTAACAAAGTGGTAATTTAATTTCTAAAATAGAAGTAATACAAACATAGCATAAAGAAACGAGAGGACAATCAGATGGCCCTGGATCGCTCACCTGAGTAAAGGGTTACCCAAGGAACATCTGCACTACATTTTGAAATCTGGCCAGTAGTTTTGAAGAAGGTGACTTTTAGAGTTTTCATAATTCATTTCTTTCCATTGCCATGACAACCAAGTCCTACATGGATAAGTCTATTTTAGCAACTTTTGTGAAGCTGCACCCAAGGAACGTCCCTGCCAAATTTAATCAAATTCTGTCCAGCGGTTTCAGAGAAGATGTCTTTTAAAGATTTCACTATATACATATATGGCAAATTAGCCCCGACCCTGGTGGCCATAATTTTTTTTTTGAATTGGAATTATTTTATCAACTTTTGTTAAGCTTCACCTAAGGATCATCCCTGTCAAATTTAATCATATTCTGTCCAGTGGTTCCAGAGGAGATGTCATTTAAAGATTTCACTATATACATATAAGGTAAATTAGCCCCGCCCCTGGCTGCCATGTTTTTTCCTGATCAGAATAAATTTAGCAATCTTGGTAGAGATTAGTTACCCAAGGAACATCTATACCAAAACATTTTGAAATCTGTCCAATAGTTTTGAAGGAGATGATTTTTAAAGCTGTAATATTTTTTTTCTTTCCATTGCCATGGAAACCAGAGTTCTTCATGGATCAAGTTTATTTAAGCAACTTTTGTGATAATTCACTTACGGATCATCCCTGCCAATTTTATTCAAATTCTGTCCAGAGTTTAGGGGAAATGTGGTTTAAAGCAATTTGTTGATGACACACGACAGACAGCGGACGCAGGGTGATCACAAAAGCTCACCTTGAGCAAATTGTGCTCAGGTGAGCTATAAAACATGTTGCCTTTCCTACAAAGAATTATAAAGCAATAGAAAATCTACAGTGGTATACTTATTTGAGTCCATACTACATAAATAAAAGTAAAGCATCTGTACCTCATTAAGTCAGTGTTGAAAATACAATGTATTGTTAAACATTAATGATTTATATTGCCAAGAAGTTGTTTAAATAACAATGCCTTATTTTACTTTAAGTCAAAATATATTTTCTTACATTTTTATGTAGAAAATATTTAAAATTTTAAAGCTCACAAAAAAGTATGGTGAAATTGAAAGATATCTGACACTAAAATCAATAATTCAACATTTTCAAATAACGCCACATCTCTGCAATCGAAAATAATTTATATCAGTTGTGAGATCTAGTTTTGAAATAAATGTTACTGGACAGTATAAAATATCAGCATGTGAGTTACTTGTAGGCTGTTCTGGTTTTATACTGGACTGGTGATATTTTCTTGACAGCTCTCAAGTGGTATGTTTGTTAGTTTGTTTTGATGGGTTTAATGCAGCTCATCTACAGATTGATTTTGACTAAGAATTGATTCTTAACTATCTGTGTATTATGTATCTATATACCCATCAACAGACACATGATCAAATGATGCCATCATCCGTGATTGTAAAAAAATAGGTGGTTTCCTCATCACAGGCAATAAAGAAACAGATGGTATTGAAACTATAATTAAAATGAAGAAACCTATATTTAGATTTCCTATTTTCATTTGCCATTACTTGCTTTATCACATTCATTCTTTGCGCATTCACTAACTAACTTGGCTGAGCTCAGGAAATCACTATCCACAACTGGGGAGCACACCATGTTGCAGAAAGTATCACATTGTACTGCAAGCATCAGCGCTTCGGGGATACCTTATTCTATATTTAACCGATTTCGCAGAAGTTGCGTTCATGAAAATTATAGAGTTTTCCTGTGATATGTAACCTACACTTGCCAAATTTTTTTTTTTAGGAAACAAAGACTTCATAAACATCCTTTTTTTCAATTTCTACCGATCATCATGCTTAAACGAACCAGACAGTATTTCAGTAATGTCTACTGGAAACAGATATAGTGCTGCCACTGTAATAATCACACCTTATACATGTGGCATGATAACACACCCAGTCACATTATCCTGACACTTGGCTATACTGTCCTGGAACTACCCTTATATGCTGAGCTTCATGCAAGGAAGTTGTACCAGTACCATTTTTTATGACTTTGGTATGTAGCAGCTGAGGATCAAAGACATGACCTCATGCTCCCGTGGTGGACACTCTAACCACTAGACAACTGGGGACAGTTAGTGGTGATGTGTTTGGGTCATATCTGATAAACACTGAAACACAAATTATGAGAATCTTACCATTCCAAATTCATCATCATCATTGCCATCATTATCATCATCATCAGCAGCAGCAGAATATTCTTTATTTTCATTTGCTATCTGTTCACCCATCACAGATGACCTGCAGAAAAGATCAAGGTTGCTATTTCCCTCTAGATGTGATGCTGTAACCATGGAAACCTCTGACCTGATGTTTGTACTGAAGACAGATGTGTCAGGATCTGGCCATGGACGACCAAGTCTGTCTGTTACTGAGTACAGATCTGCAAATATGAACCAATATAACTGAGTCACCATTGTGAACAATTCAAGTACATAATAATTACATAGCTTGAGTTTTGTGACCTGATTGCTGGGTATTAATCCTGTATCACACAGAGTGTTAAGGAAATTAACCAATTCAGTAGTAATTCACAGGCTGATCAAAATTAAGTGACAAATGCTGCCTGAAAACAAAATCACCAGTTTCTTTATCAGCTGCTTAATTTATGTAGAATACAAAAAATTGAGTGAAATGGGGATTTCTTAACTAATTCACAAGAAGTAGTAAGCACATTTTATAATCATATGAAGTTTGCACATAGCCTTGGCATGATTACCTGGTTTCAAAAATGGCCAGTTTTTCTGACTGAAAAATTCAAGAAGAGCCCTTTCCTGCTCAAGTGTCACATACAACATAGTCAGGTAGGTCATTGCCTGGAAAAAAGATAAACATAAAAGATTAATAAATATATCTCCAAGATGGCATTATGTGTTACAATGTTCCCCTGGGGATAAAATCATTTAAATAGCCTAACCGTTAACACACTTTTTCTAGATGTTCAATTCCATGACACACATAAATATGATTATTCTAACTTGAATTTACCCAGATTGCCTCTCTATTCTGCAGACACATGGAACTTGGTTTTCCAGCTTCCTCCAATAGATCATTTCACCAGAGGATCAGCAATGCCCAGTATCATTTCACTGATTTAAATTGACCAATCTGTGACTGTGGAAAAATCTCAAGTGCATGTTTATTTCCCATTGAACAAGGTATGAAATTTTGCACCAGCATGTAGATCAGGTGTTCATGGTGTGCTTGTTTCTTTACATAGGTTTACACAGGTGTTCATGGTGTGCTTGTTGCTTTACATAGGTTTACACAGGTGTTCATGGTGTGCTTGTTGCTTTACATAGGTTTACACAGGTGTTCATGGTGTGCTTGTTGCTTTACGTAGGTTTACACAGGTGTTCATGGTGTGCTTGTTGCTTTACGTAGGTTTACATCTCATTTCGGGTAATATGGTCCATAATTTAAATGAAAGGTCTAACACACCATTATCCACTCCACAAGATCCATAGACTGGGTGTGTGGTTACCAGCCTAGATAAGTAAGGAAATAAATATCCCAGTGTGAGATCTGTTAAAACAATCAAAGCTAACTCATTAGTAACTGAGCAGGTAGTTCCACCCACACATTCTGTTCCCTCCTCCTGAAACTTTCAGAACCAGGTCTAGGCTTCCCAGCTTTCTATGTGTGACACAACTCAAGTAAGTACCTAGGAAAAGTGCACCCAGTGTGGGACTGCCTTGAACCCACACTGCCCTTGAAACACAGATAAAATGGAATGGTTGACATCTCACAACACACACAACACTATGGAGTATGGTTAGGGTCAATATTGTTTCACCCTGCATCATTCTAAAATCATGTTTCTGCTTCATGTTGCACAATGCTAAAGTTTTCAGCATGATGCTAAAAAAATGACATGCACAATATAATTATATTTACGTACAGGCCTCAGTTGCGGATTTCAACAGAGATTACACATGTACTAATTTAAATATATATGTATCATAAAATTAGTTATTGCACAGTGATTTTTTACACCCTGTGGCTTTTTTTTTATTGATAAAATTTAGCATTATAAATAAAAAATGGGAAATTGTAAGATAATGATAACTGTCATGAAAATGTTTTAAATTTAACATTATTACATTATAGGTGGTTTATATCATTTAATTTCAAATCATCATTAAAATTATGAGAATAAATTATTTCTTTTGTGAAGATAAAAAAGAACTATTTCATTAGGAAAAGGGGCAGTTATTTTTGACAAATCAAGTTTTTGTGCCCACATCCCCGAAGAAAATGTATAGACATATTGAAGAACCGAGTTTACGCAAGTACGATTTAAATTGGAACGAAATAGAGATATTTGGTTATTGTATGAAAATAATTCCACTGTCAATTAAAAGAAATTAATATAATAACTGATATTTTGAACATGAACCCCTTTCATTGATAGCTGCTTTAAGTTACAATTAAGTTTAAAAGGTCAGAAACCTTCTTTTGGGCAGCTTTATGAAAAACTGTAAACATCCAATATTGTGTCGTCGTGCGAATAGCACGCTCATATTTCGCGACTTACTGTCCGCCAGGTGACGGAACTCAGACGATCAAAAGAAATCCTATTAAAGTAATTTTCGTTTATTTTGGCATCGAAACATTTTCACTACAGCCAAAAGGAATTAATATAAACAATAAGTCTGACTAAATCTACTCAACGAAATTTTTAATTCACTTTTCTCTACATGTGTGTAAACAATTTTAAATCTTGCGTTACTTAAGAACGGTTAAATTAACTGCCAGGTTGATGAACTTTTAGGTGTGAAAAACTGCCGATTTTTTTTTTTAAATTTAATGCTTTTTTTTGTCACAAGCAAAAAAATCTTAACATTCTGCAGAGTAGATTCACACCTATCGCAAGCCATGTAAATTAAATCAGAAATTGGTTGTTATCAGACTTACTATTTTTTTTAAAAAAATAAATTCTTCTTAATTTACTTCCAATATTTTTGCTTAAAGGAATAAATATAAACAGTAGGCCTAAACATCAGCATGTTCACTTTTTCAATGTTTAGGAATATAAAAATCTATGTGTATTTTAGATTTATAAAAAATGAATAAGAAATGAAAG
>CM037778.1:87040599-87090599 GCA_021229015.1 Solen grandis
AAAAAAAAAAAAAAATTAAAAAAAATAATAAAAAAACAAACAAAAAAAAAATATATATTTAAAAAAATTTTTTTAAAAAGGGGAATTAAAAAAATTTAAAAAAAAAAAAAATTAAAAATTTTTAAAAAATTTTTTTTTCCCAAACAAAAAGGGAAAAAAAGATTAAAAAAAAAAAAAAAAAATAAAAAAAAATTAAAAAAAAAAAAAAAACTTATTAATAAAACAAGAGAAAAAAAAAAAAAAAAAAAAAAAAAAAAAATTTATTTAAAAATTTATAAAAAAAAAAAAATTTTTAAAAAAAAAAAAAAAAAAATTATTTTTTTTAAAAAAAAAAAAAATTAACAAAAAAAAAAAAAACCCCCTTTTTTCCCCCCCCCAATTTTTTTTATTTGGGGCAAAAAAAACTATTCCCCTTATGACAATAACCAAGTACTCTGAACTCCGTTTTAAAAATTAAATTTTCTTTTGTTTATAAAAAATGATCAATTTAAAACCTTAAGGGAACCAAGGGTTGCAACAGCCAAAAAACAGATTTTTTTCCCCGGGGGTTAAATTGAGTGAAACCCGGTTTTTTTTGCGTTCTGATTCAAGGGTTTTAATTTGAAAAAAACCTTTTTTAAAAAATTTATTTTTAAATATATTTTCCATTTTAAATTTTTTAAAGAATTTTATTTTAATTCCCAAACAAACTTTAAAAAAAACAAACTAAAAAAATAATTAAAAAATAAAACAATTTCCCAGGCTTGATTTTAACATTTTGGAAAAAAAAAAAATCAGGGAAAGAAAATAATTTTTATTTAAAAAAGTTTTCGCAGGCCCCGTTTTTTTTATTTTGGTGTCTCCTTTTGCGGTAAAAATGAGATTTTACCAATAAATTTGTTGGTATTTTTTTTAGAAACTTTTTTAAAGTTTTGGGTTTAGGTTTTTGCCAAAATGTCATAAAAAGGGTAAGTGCAGAAAAAAGGGGAAAAAATTAGTTTTTTTTCATACTGTGAAAGGGTTATTACTCCACCCCGGGAGATTTTTAATCAGATTTAAAAACCCCCTGCCCCCCTTTAAATGGGGTGAGAAAAATTATTTATTTTTATTAAAAACCCCCACTGGGCCAACAATTTAATTTAACATTTTTTTAAACCCTGTTTTTGGGGAATTAAAGCAAAAATTCCGAACAGTAAAATGGGCTTAAAATTTTTTTAAAATTTTTTCCCCAAAAATTTTTGTTTGGGAAAAAATAAAAGTTCCCTTCCTTAACCCTAAGGTAAAAACCCTTTAAGATTTTCATTAATAACCCCCGGAATAAAAAATTTAAAAAATTTTCCAAAATTTTTCCAGGTTTTCCCCCCTTCTTCCCGTTTGAAGAAAGTGAAGTTAAACGGAAAAACGGGGATTTCCTTGGGAAATGGGATTTTAAACTTTTTTGTTTTTTGACATGTTTTTTAATTCATTTTTTTTTTCAAACTTCTCCCAAGCCCAAATTTTTTTTACAAGAATACCTCAATCCCAAAATTTATTTTCCAAAGGGTGTAAATTTTTCAGGGGGAAAAACTTATAAATTTTTTAAACCCCCCCCCAAAGAAATTTTGGGGGGAAAGGAGTCACCCCCTTTTCCATATCGCCCTCGTCTGGCTTTTTTCCAAAAATTTTGTTAAAATTTTAAAAAACGACCATTTTTGAGAAATTTAAATAATGTAAGGGAATGGGGAAAAAAATAAACCCAAGATTTTAAAGATTAAAGCCCTTGTTTTTTAATTTTTATTTTGGGTCGGAAAAATTTTTTTAATACAAAGTGTAGTTTTAAAAAAATTCATATTTAGGGTTTATTATGAAGGGAATCGTCCAAAGAACCATAACCGCATGTATTTTGAAAGGGGTTTTCCCCTTTTCATTTTAACATTGATTTTGTCCGGGGATAAACCTACGGGGGAGCCAAAGTTTTTAAACAAGAAACATCATAAAACCTTCATTTTTGAAAAAAGGGTTTTGCCCTTGTTAATTTTTTCTTTTGAGTCCAAGGGGTTTTTTTAAAACTACTGTCAATATTTGTCAAAAACCTCTAGAAGCCTCATAAATTGAAAATTGAAGGAAATGTGCTAAAACCCCCCCTTGCATTTTTTGAAAGGTTTTTTGTAAAAACCTTTTTTTTGCCGGACAAACTAAAATAAAGCCTGGGTTAAAATTTAATTTTAAAGAATTTAAAGAAGGAATTTTGACAAAAATAATCTCATTATTTTGAAAAGGGGTTTTTCCCGTCTTTTTTCTTTTGTTTTGCCCGGGACAAAAATACTAAATCTGGTTATTTATGGAGGAATGGTTTATGAAACCCCAATCAATTTTTTTTTTGAAAGGTTATTTTTTTTAAAAATTTTGTCTTTTGATTTTTGAGTTTTCCCCAAAAAATAAACCCAAGTTGACAAAATTATTTTGCCCCAAGGGAGATTATTCATGGAAAGGCAGGTAAGAAAAACCCAAAAAAATTTTGGGGGTAAACCCTTTGTCATTTTTTCTTTTGATTTGTCCGGGGCTCCCAAAACTAAAGAACTTGTTGATGAAACTTCAAAGGAATTTACTTTGAGAGAGGAAGTCAGTGCCCAAAAACCAAACCCCCCATATTTTGAAAGGAGTTTTTTGCCCCCTTTTTCATTTTTTAAACTTTTTAATTTGTCCCGGGCCATAACTCCCAATACTAAATACAAAAGGTTTATGAAACTTCTAGTAGATGAAACTGATAGAGAAGTGCAGTGCACAAAAACCAAACTCTGCATTTATTTTGAAAGGGTTTTTGCCCTTTTCTTTTTTCTTTTATTTGTCCGAGCATAAATCCAAATAAAAAAACTATTTATGAAACTTTATATGTAGATTTATCTTTAGAAGGAAGTGCAGTGCATAAGAAAAAAAACTTTTTGCCTTTTTGAAAAAAAAGGATTATTTTGCCTTTGGGGAAAATTTTTTCTTTTGGGTTTGTAGGCCCCTTTTCTCCAAAACTTTTACATTGTCCAAAAAATTAACCTTTTATAAACTTTAAACCTTCATAAGGATCTTTCAAACCCTAAACTTTTTCGTATTTGAAAAGGGTTATGCCCTTGTAAATTTTTTTTTTGTCGCATAACCCAAAAACTAAGGGGGAAAAGTTTTTGGTTGTAAACTCCTTTTAAAAATGGGGGGGGGTTTGAAAAAGGAATTCAGTTTTTTAAAAATAAAACAAACTTTGAAAAATTAAAATTTTAAAATTTTTTTTGTCAAAATTTTGATTTTGTCCAAAAACCCAATTTTTAAAACAAGGTTTGTGGGGTTTGGGGGTTTTAATGCAAAAAAAACAAAATAAATGAAAATTACCGGTTAATTTTTGGGGCCTTTTTTGATTGGGCCAGATTTCTCCAAATAGTTTAAAATTAGAAAAAAATTTTAATTAAAATAAAGAAAAATTATTTGTTTTGTTTCCCCCATGAGGATGCAATCCAAGACATTAATCTTTTTTTTTAAATTAACCCTTTTTGTCATTTTTTCTAAAAAAATTTAGATAATTTTTTTAATAACATTTTTGGGAAACCTCATTGTTTTGGAAATGATTTTTTGTGAAAAATTTGTAAAAAAAATAAAACCCGAGTTTTTGGATATTTCCCTTTTTCATTTTAAAAAAACTTTAAAAATTTTTCCGAAAAAAAAAAATCAAACCCTTTCAAAATTTTGGTGGTTTTATTAAAAATTCAAAAAGGATTTTTGATCGAAAAAAAAACCCCGTCCCCCCCCCAAAAAACAACTCCCCCCAAAATTTTAAAGGAAAGGGGCCCCCTGTATTATTTTAGTGCCGGGTAACTTTTCTAAAGGGAATATTGCTCTTTTTAAAATTTTGGTGAGAAAGTCCCTTTAGAATTTTTGACAGTTTTTGCCAAAAAAATTTTTTTCCATTAAGATTAACAAATTTTTTTTTTTTTCCCAGTAAGTGGGCAAAGGGGTTCCCTTTTGGTCTGTTTTGTCTTCTCAAACGTCAAAACTTTTTCAGTAAAACCTTTTGAAAACCCTTGCTAATTAACTAAAAAAAAACCATTTTTCTTTCACTCAGCATTTGAACTTTTCCTAACTTTAAATTTTGTGTGTTTTTTTGATCAAAAAAAATTTTTGATAAATATTTTTTTTTGGGGGCCCGCTTTATAAACCAATTTTTTCTAAAAAAGTTTTTAAAATGTTTTTAAATGTTTTAAGTAATAAAATTTTGGCAAAGAAAAGGGGGGGGTAAGAATAAAAAACATTTTTTTTTTTTATGTTATAAAATATAAAATTCCCCAAACAAAGGAAAAATAAATTTTTTTAATACAACAAAATCAGAAATTTATTTTAAAACCTAAAAAACCATGAATGGCAATAGAGGTGGGTTTCCTGATGCCCAATTACCCAATTTTAAGGGGCCAAACGTCCCCTTTGGGGGGTTTCAAATTTTTTGCGCAGATTTAAAGAAGAAAAAAAGGACATTTATTAATATAAATTTTTTTCAATAAAAAGGGTTCGAATATTTTTTCAAATTTAAATTGAAAAATTTTTTCGTTTTTAGTTCTCCAACCCAAAAAGGGTTTTTGATCCAAGTTCAGAAAGGTAAGGGTTTTTTCCCCTGAATTTTTCAGACCCCCCTTTAAAAAAAAGGTTTCCTATGTTTCATTTAAAAAATTTTTTATTTTTTTAGTTCCCAAAAATCGGGAACCTCACATTTTAAAAAGTTTTCCCTTTGATATTAAAAAGGAAAATTTTTTTTTGTTTTAAAATTGACCTTTTAAATTAAAAAGGAAAAAAAGTTTTAAAAAAATATTTTGGTAAAAAAAAAAAGGAAAATTAGATTTTTTTAAAATTTTAAAAAAAAGTGGGGGACACAAAAAAAAAATAAAGGAAATTTTGTTTAAAGAAACTTTTAAATAAAATTTTTTCCTTTTTTTTACAGAAACACGAAAAAAAAATGTACCCAAGGGAAAAAATTAAACCCACGGGTGATTAAAAAAGGTGGTTAAAAATGGGCAGGGGAGGTGGAGGGGGGCAACGGTGGCCATCGCTTTGGTTTCTTTAAAACCTTTTGTGGAAACTTTTTTAAAAATTAAAAAATTTTAAGTTATGTTTTGACCAAATAATATTTTAAAACTTTTATTAAAGACAATTTTTTTTTTTTTTGAAAAAAGCCCCGAAAAAAGTAGGAAAAGGGATAAAAAAAAACCTGTTTCCTGAGTCCTTTTCAGGGCCCCCTTTAGAAAATTTTTGGAAAAAACATTTAAAAAAAAAAATTTGTTATTTTGGGAAAACATAAAAATAAAATTTTTTTTGCTGTCCTAGTTGGGTTTTTAAAAAGGCAATCTCAAAATTAAGGAAGGATTGTCAAATTTATCTTTTTCAAGAGAAAATTTTAAAAAGAATAAAAGGGCATAAATTCAATTGAAAAAGGGGTTTTATTTTTCCCAAAGCAAAAGTTTTTTAAAAAATTTAAACCCAACGGTTTTTTAAACCCCTTCCCCCCAAAGGAAAAAAAAAAGATTTGGGAAAAAACCAGATTTTAACTAATTATAGTTTTTCTTGCCTTTATTGCAAAAAAGGGGGTTTTTAATTAAATTTTTTTTTTGTTTTTTAAACTGGTTTTTGGTTTTGGGTGGAAAAAATTTTAAAAGAAATTAAAAAAGTTTTTCCAATAAATTTAAAAACTGTTGTGGGTGAAAAATTTTTAAAAACCCCAAATGCCCAAAAAAAATTTAAAGTTTGGTTTTAAAACATGGAAAAAGGGGACAGGGAATTTAAAAAATTAAATTTTAAAAAAAAAACCCCACACCAAGGGGAAATCAAAACCTAAGAAAAGTAGTTTCCCCCCCAAACAGGTTTCAAAAAATTTGCAAGAAAAAAAAATGAAAAACAGGAAAAAGTTTTCAATGGGGGGAGGGGGGTTCCCAAATCTTTCGGACAATAAAAAGGGTTTCCGTAAATCAATAATACCCCGATAAAATTTTTTTGCAAACTGTTTTATCCAAAGGTCTTTTTTTTTGGAAAATTTAAAAAAAAACGTTTTCCTGAACCAAGTTTCCCCGATTTAAGTTTTAAAACCTATTTTTTTCCCCATTTTTACCCAGGTTTACAAAAATAAAATTTTCAGTGGTTTCTTAAAAAATACTTTTAAACTTGGGGTAAGTTTAATTTTTGGGCCCGTTAAGCGGGGAAAAACCTAGGAATACTTTTTTTTTTAAGGGGAATTTTCCCTTTTATACGTTGAAAAAAATTTAAAATTTATTTTTATTATAATTTAAAAGTTTCTTTTTAAATTAAATTTAAAAAAAAATTTTTTTGTAAAAAAAAATAATTAAAAAATTCGGGGAAAAAAAAATTTTAAAAATGAAATTATGGAAAGGGTTTAAAATTTGTAAACCCAAAAGTTTTTAAAAAACCCCCCAAAAACACAAACAAGGAAAAAAAACCAGGATTAAAAAGTTTAAAATGTTTTCCCCCGTTTATTTTAGGTTTTAAATTTTTTAAATTTTTCCCCCTTTTTCCCTTTTTTTTTTTCAATTGAAAAACCGAACAAAAAAAATGCGACCAAATGGGAAAATGAAAAAACCCGCAGTACCCCCAAAAGTTATTTTTACCAAAAGTTCTTTCAAAACCCCCCTTAATTCAGTAATTCAAGAAAACAAAATAGTGAATTTTGCTTTGAAAAACAATGTTTGTTTTCCCCCTTTGGGCAATTTTTTTAAAAAAAACCCCAATTTTTCCAAATTTTCAAAATATATTAACAACTTTTGAATTTCATTGAAAACCCCAAAAAATTTAAGTTGAAGGTTTTTTGGAAAAATTTTATTGAGGTTTTAAAAAAACAAAACAGTTTTCTCACTTGTTTTATTAAAAAATGACTTTGGATAAAATAAAAAAAAAAAAATTGAAAAAAAAAACAACATTTTTTAAAAGATATTTTACCAAAAATCCTTAGTGGGGCATTGATGAAAAGGGGTTTTTGTAAAAAACTTTAAAAATGAATTTTTTAAATGGTTAAAATAAAATTAAATTTGGAAAATTACAGTGGAAAAAAAGATGAAAAAAATGGGTTGTAAAAAAAATGGATGGAAAAAGAAAAAAAATAAAAGGAAAATTAAAAAAATGGAAAAAAAAAGAAAGGTTTTTTAAAAGAAACAATATTAAAAATATAATAATTTAAAAAAAAATCAACATTGCAAAAAGACAAAAAAAGGAAAAAAAAAAAAAAATTGAAATGGTGGATAAAAAATTTAAAAAAAAACAGTTTAAGAAATGAAAAAAACAAAAATAAAATAAAAAAGCAAACACCCATTGCAAAACGAATATTTAACCCTCCCCAAAAGGTAAACAAATTTTAAAAGAAAACCTAAAAACCAAAAACGAAAACCGTCGCCTTTGTTAACTCACCCAAAAAATTTTTGGTGTTGTCTGCCGCTGGAAAATTTAAAGGATTTTTAAATTAAAAAATTGTAAAATTTTTTAACTCCCGTGTTTTTTTTTTTACATTTTTCCCTGGGGCCCCTTTTTTAGGTAAAAAATTTTTCCCCTCAAAATAAATCTTTTTTTTTAAAGATTTTTAAAAAATGGACCAATCAATTTAAAAACTTTATCCCCGAAAAAAATTTTTAAAAGCAATAAAATTAAAAAAACATTAAGTCCAAAAAAATTTTAAATACAGATTTTCCATTCTGTTTTATTTTAAAAATTTTTATTTTTTGGATTGGTTTTGTAAAATATTTTTAAAAAAAAAAAACTTCATTTTTTTATCCAAAAAAGGGGAATAAACCCTTTTTTAAAAAAAACAGAAATAAAAGGATTTTTTCCCCAACAAGGTTTTACAAATAATTCCATTAACCTAAATTGTTTTACTATTTTCCAGGTAATTAACCCGGGGTTTAGATGCGGGAAAGGTTTTCCCCGGGGGACTCAAACTCCCGGGGTACATCAAAAAGATGTGCCTGTGGAGGGCACGTAATCCCCTATTTTGTACCCGCCCAAAATGTTGGTTTTTCCAATCTTTTTTTTAGGAAAAAAATTTTAAAATTTTTTAAAATTTTTTGAAATTATAAAATTTCCCTTAACAAAAATTAAAAAAAAGTCCACAGCCCAAAAATTTTTTTTTATTTAAAAAAACTTTCCTTTTGTTTTTTTTTTCAAAAATAAATTTACCTTTTTTGTAATCCCAAATTTCAAAAATTTAAATTTTTCGTGAAAAAGGGCAAAGATTTCTTCCAAAATTTAGTGTTTCAATTTTTTTCCTCTAACAATTTAAAATAATTTTTTTAAAACAAGATAACTTTTTTATCTTCTATTTAATAAAAAGTAATTTTAAAAAAAATTTCCCCGGCATTTTTTATTATTTTAAAAAAATAAAACTTTGAAATTGTGTTCGCTTAAATAACCCCAAAAATCAATTAATTTTTTTAAATTGGGGAAATGAAAAAATAACCAAGGGCCCTTTTCAAAAAAATTTTCCTTTAAAAATTTAAAAGTTTGTTTTTTGAAAATTGGGGAAAAGATCATACTTTTAAACAATTAAAAACCTGAAAAAAAAAAGGGTTAAAAAAAAAACTTCCCTTTGGTTTTTTAAAACATTAAAAATCCTTTTTGGCCTAATTTAACAAAAATAAAAAATTTTTGAAAAAATGTTTAAAAGGCAGGGTTTTTTTTTTTTTTTTCCCCTTTCCACTTTTGTTTTTTTTTCAATTTCCCTATGAATTGTTTTTCTTTGGTTTTTCCCTTTTTTTTTTTGGTTCCTTTTAATAAACAATAAAAAAGAACCAGAAAACCAAAAAAAACAGATGGTTCCCTCACCTGAAGGAACTGGTCCCACAAATTGCCCTTTCTAACCCCAATTAAACCCGTAACCCCAAAAAACCCCCTTCATTCGTATTTTTCATTTGTTTTTTAAAACAAATGTGTGAAAAATTTTCCCTTTTGGAATAGTTTTGAATTGGGGTTTTCCCCAGTTTTTTGGGGAACCAATTTTTTATTTTAAATAATTACATCTTTTTTCAACCATCAGTTTGGTCCCGGTACTGTTTGCCCCTTGAGGTCATAAAAAACCCTTAAAACTTTTTTAATAAGTTTGTTTCAATTTGGAAAAAAACCGAAATTTTTTTCTTTAAGGTTTTCATAAATTTTTTTCAGGGGAAAAAAGGGAAAAAGAATTTTTGGATTTCCAGAAAAGTTTGACCGCCAGCTTTTTTTGGACCACCAATTTTGGTCATGCATTAAGATAATTTAATATGGCTAGCTACAGTTTTTCAGCATGCTGACAATGTACAGGCACATGACTAAGGTTCATATCTCAATTGAGTACAATAGAATTTGTCCATGCTGTTGTCTGTTCATCAAACATTTCTTCTCTGTGGAAAATCTGGTTTTTGCAGATATTCCACATCTCTTGTTTCAATTGTGTAAATTTAAGAATGCCTGAAAGGCTATATTTTCTTAAAGTGTAAAAAAAAAATTCACTATGTACATACTCATTGTACCTTCACAGGGAAGAGCAGGAGAAACTGAATGTGTGGGTGGGGTATCTGAACCTGGAGAACATGTATGGAACCTCAGACTCGCTGAACAAGGTCCTGGGTCGTGCTGTCCAGCAGAATGACCAGGTGTCCGTCTACACACAGATGGTCGACATCTACACACAGTCTGGCAAAGTTGAGGTGGGTAGTAGGATAGTGTTGAATGTGATTACCGGTATAGCAAGGTTTTACCAATAATTATTTAATACCACTGTATTGACTGTTAACCACTGAAAAATTAGACCATGCTGAGTCTCAGTCTGAAGAGGTTTGAACTGTTTCTTTCTCACCTCATAGGTAGCAAATGGTATAAAACTGACTTGAACACCCTCATAGTTACTTAGTCCGTATGACTGTTTTGTTGTTTTCTGGGTTTTGCCTACGGTGTTAGTTGCAGCAACTAGAGTAGAATTTTTATTTGTTTATAGCCCTTGGGAAGGCAACAGATGTAGACTGTATGAAAAAGAGTAGTCTACACTGTTATGTTAATTAAGACCATGGCAAATAAATGATGATAGAATAAGCATCACATGTGATTTTGCAGGAGATGACATCACAACTGATGAAAGGTGTTAAGTTTGTATTACTGTTTTTCTAAAACTTATTTTTTTATGAACTGATATTTTGCAGGAAGCAGAACACTTGTTTAACATAATGCTGAAGAAACACAGTGGCAGCAAGGACATCTGGATACGGTTTGGACGGTTCTACTTCCAACAGCAGCGGCTTGAGTCAGCCCGCAAGCTTCTACAGAGATGCCTGAAAAGTCTGGAAGCCAAGTTCCGTAAGGATCTGCTCATTGCTTTGTGTGTGTGGGGGGTGGGGATTTGATTCCGTAAGGATCTGCTCATTACTTTGTGTGTGTGGGGGGTGGGGATTTGATTCCGTAAGGATCTGCTCATTACTTTGTGTGTGTTTGGGGGGGGGGGGGGGGATTTGATTCCGTAAGGATCTGCTCATTGCTTTGTGTGTGGGGGGATTTGAATTTTTATTCTTTATTCTTTAGCTTCAGTCTTCCCCACTTCTTCCTCCTCCTTGTTATTTTGAACATATATTTTAATAGGATTGTTCAGCTCCTGTTATAAAAGGATTGTTTGGTAAACTGAGACAACTGTTTAATGGAGTTTTTAAACAAAATCGAAATTCTGCATTCTTCTGCCATCCTGGTCCCAGACCCTTTGGAATATTACTTGATAATACATGTATCAATCCCTCTGACTGGTTCTTGTCAGTAAATATACCTGGCCCCTCCAAAAGACTGAAGCTCCCCATGATACAACATCATATGCTCTGCAACTTAATCATGGATTTTGTGTCACCTGCTGTAAGCAGATGTGACATATAGGGATCCTTTTTCTGTCGTCTGTCTATCAATCACACTTTTTCAGTCACGCTTCCACAGGTGACACACGTGTTCCAGAGAACACTCTTGTTTACATGATATTTCTTAACTATGGCAAAGATAAAATAATTTTGCTTTCATATGCAGAGATAGAGCTTGCAACCCTCATATCTTGATTTTCAACACTCAAAGCAGTATCCTATGACCATATTTTAATTATTCCATTTCAGATGTGGATACCATTGCCAAGTTTGCCCAGATGGAGTTTAAGTTTGGGGAACCAGAGAGGGGGAAGACCATGTTTGACAACCTGCTGAGCACGTACCCAAACCGCACTGACCTGTGGTCAGTCTACATCGATATGGTCACAAAGCTGGCTGACCACAATAACACCAGGTCAGTTAAACGTCTGGGTGTAATAGCTAGCCTCTCACCACATGGAGTATTATGTACAGTACAGCCCTGGGCTGCGTTCAGTTAACCATAATGCTCGCAACTGTTACGGATTAGGTTCCCTGCATAGCTCTATATGCTATGATGAAACAGGGATACAAAATGCAATCGTTATGGACTTTTAGGGTAACTGAAAGCAGGGCTGCATTCAGTGAAGCATAATGCTTGCAACATAGTGATTTGGTTTCCTGCACTCTAAAGCTGCAAAACAACAGGGACACAAATGTCGTTGGTCATGGCATAAATTGTTGTTGTTTTTTTTTGTAAAAATATCTTGTAATCTGTTTAATTCTGAATTGTAATAAAATCATTTTTTTTTATTCAGAACACAAACCTTGTTGGATTAACAATATTCAACGTTTTTTGTTCATAAATTTATCTCCAGTCTGTTTATATCTATGTTCCAATGATTTTTCAGGTCCTTATACAGCAGGGTGATTGGAATGAAGATGGCTGCCAAGAAGATGAAGTTTTTCTTCAAGAAGTTCCTTCAATTTGAAGAGCAGCACGGCACATCCGCACAGGTGGCAGATGTGAAGAAGAAAGCCCTCGAGTATGTAGAGTCACAGGGCTATATAGAAGACTGAGCTTGGATTTCTCAAGAAACTGGCTTGAAATTCATGAAACATCTTGATTCTCTCAATATAGAAAAGTCTAACTCTTTATCACTAAATATGTAATATTTGTTCACTAGCATTATGATAATGGCAAACTTGTTAGGTGTGGGGGATGTGTTTTGCTAGTATCAAAGCATGGATTGGATGTGTCGGTAATGTATTGACAAGTGGAAATTAATTCACATTAGTTAATGCTTCACAGGATTTTTATTTGAAATAAATATTAAGTTTATGACATGAATTTATCTAGAGTCTTTGGAGGGGCTTACTAATGTAAAAAGGTACATTACCTGTATTGGTGTATTAGTGTAAAGCTCCTTTTAACATTTGATACAAATAAATGAATCTTTATAATGATGCCTATGTCTTCATTTTATCAGTCAAAATCCATTGTTAATGAAGTATTTTAAATGCAGATTGTTTTGACGCAATAAAGATATATAAAAACTATGGCTTTTTATGATGTTTAGTCCCTTTACATTAGTCAATTTCATGATAGATGATTTGATGGCCTTTTAAATATTTTCCTTCATTGCATCTCTTCTTTTATGTCATTACAAATATTTAATGACCATGCTGTCGTGTTTGTGACAGGCTGCCTGACCTGCAACCTATGTATTCATTTTTATTAGACAAGTAAAACTGCCAGAGTGGGTCCAGGCTCCAAAGTTTCATATGTAGAAAAAAGCTAAGCTCAAATCAAATGTATATAGGTTCAATGCCGATGTGAGTATTTCATTGAAATTTGACTTAGAAGGTAACTTTTTAATACTGGGAGCCAGATGTTTGGTGGATGTATGGATTTATTGTAGGTGTTTTATACTATCACATCACAGAATTGGGGTCTATATGGGATTCACGCATGTCACGTGCCTTCCTGTCTTACACTCGGTTGCATTAAGACCAAGTGGGATGTTGGGGTATCAACAGTTCTAGTTTGGCATATGATTATTGAAGTATAAACCACAAGTTACCAGTATATGCTTTATTGTATGAATATAATACAATTGTTGTAATTCTAGTAAACATATATGGCACTGAAATAAAATGTATGTCACATATCCTACTTGGCATATTGCACATGTAATGAACATTTCATTGACATGGAAAACATACGGAAAAGTCAATTTCTTGCCAGGTTATACTATTTCTCCATTTTTCAATATATAATTGCAGTAGAGGTTTAACTCGGAATGTCTACCCAGTTGCCATGGATATAGCTTTTACGAGCAGATATTTGAAAATTTAGTACCATTTGCATTGGTCTACAATAGGTCAATGCCAATGTTATTTTATCTTTTCTTTTTCATGAAAATTACATGAAATATAATGGGCCGTTAATACAAATTATGTATCAACAATATTTACTTTAATAAAGATTCCAATAAGGATACTGTAAAAAATATAATGATTTTGCAGTGTTAAATCTGGATATTCCAAATGATAATTAAAAATAATAATGATACAGATAAGTGATGAAAAAACAACACCTTTGCTAAAATTGGGTGGGCTAGAGGAAAGCAGTACACAAAGTAATTTGTCTAAGCTTTAAAACCCCGCCACAAGTAAAAAAGATTCACTGTGGAGTTCATTCTGTTGTGTGTGGAGGTCACACCATCAAATGCTGAGCTCACATCATCGTTAGACCCAAGGATCACTTTACCATTAATGATCTATATATAATGGGGGGGAATGACTAGAGAAAAAAATGTTTTCATGTATAAGTAATATAAAGGTTTTGACACATTTCCGAGTCAGTGCTTACAAACGTCAGTAAACTGAACTGCAAACACCATTTAGAAGCTTATACCATACACTGATAACAGACAGGCAATCTGATTGGATCATGGATTTCAACAGTTCAGGCAAAGGAACCAATCCAATAACTGAATTCAAATTAATTCACAAGTACAACAAAATCTCAACTTGATATCCCAAGAGTGACAGAACTGTATAGAAATGACAAAGTTGTGTGCCCAACAACACTCTGACACCAAAAACCCACTTGTAAAGATAATTCAGAGTTTAAAAGAATATCCAAGCCTTAAGTATACACATGTATTTATTTACATGATTACAATCAATTATAACGATCAATCATGCAAAACAATTAAAAAAAAGATATGACTGAAACTTTCTAACGTAAAATACATTCTTAACCACTGTCAAAACAAGGTTAAACATCTCACATTATCACAGCTGATAGGAATGTTTTGTTTTTGTTAATACAATGTTTAACAGAACTGTTATATTCATTCAATAACAAATGCATCAGAGCTTAACCCTTTCCCTCATATAGACTCATTTTGACACACTCAATAGGTACCACATAAAGCCTGATCTGCAGAAAACCACAGTAAAACCTTACCAAATTTAATTATAAAGTCCTCATTTCCAGACCACTGAGGAGCAGCGAACAGCATAAAACCTGATCAGCCTGCGAGTTACTCACAGGCTGCTGAGAGTTCCTCGCAGGCTGATCTGGTTTTATGCTGTTCGCATAGGTCTTTTCATGGTTTCCACTATGAGGGAAAGGGTTAAAGTGTTAACATTAATAACTAATATAAGATTTCAAAATGATTTTATTGGAACTGTTCTTAAAACCAAAGACCTCTAATAACAAAGATTGGCAAGTAACAAAAATCATTCAAAATCACATAGATTATCCAGATCTCGCAAAGTCAAATTTGCAAGTTTTTGCTGTTCTATTTGAGATATTTGAAAACCTAATATCTTAAAATCAGTAAAGAAATAAAAAAAAGTTTTATTTTGTTGTTTTTCTGCCACACTGGTTGAATTTAAATAAAAAATTTAATGAATTTTCAAAATTAATTAAACTGAAAACATTTTCTTGCACCAGAAAAATGATACTTTTATAAGAAAATTATTTTTTTCTCTGTGTTTTCTATATATTTTAGACCATTTGCAATATCCAGTGGCCTGTCTGTTACAGGAGTTTCCTTTCTTTATTTAATAGGTCTTTGTTAAAATATGGTCACAATTTTCACTTAGAATAAATACAAATGTTAGATTATAAATTCTTGTCAGCATACAGAAAAGCTTTATGTTTATAAAGGCTACCAATTAGTTACATACAATGAACATGTGTAGAAGTTGTCAATCCCTGCATGAAAGATAATGATAGCAAATTTCAGAGAACTCACCCATTTAAAAATAGCTGTATACAAATATAAATATAAACAAAACAGACAGTAGAAAATGACCTTAAAGGCCCTTCATTTCTCAAATATGATAATAGCCCACACAAATGTGAGATTATAAAGGTATACAAAAAAGTGCATAAATGTTTCATACTTTTTATTGCTTAAAAATATACAAGCTGACCCTTTATTATTTGCATGGATAAGAAAATACAATGTAACGTCATTGTTTAGATTTGTGATTAGCTGACAGTCCAAACGACTTCAGAAATGTACATATAATCCAAACATTCTTTTCATATATACAAACAATTTCTGAGAGAAAATGGGCCTTTAAGTTCAATTTCTTGTAAGTTGTGGTAAGAAAAAGGCACAATTGAGACATATGGCATTAGATTATAAATAACAGATTAAAATTAATACTTTTCTTTTTCATACAAAAATAGATCTCACAATCTTAAGTAGGGAGGGACTGTAATCAATACTGAACAATTTTATGAATAAATAAATGACTGGACATGAAAAAAAAAATACAAAACAAGCTTAGAGTTTTGTATTGTATTTACATATTTTGAGAATATATGTTTAAAGTGTTAGGGTATACAAAAAATATTCTGTCTTAAATATATAAAATTCTATTGACTTAGAGTGCAACTGTTAAGATGGGTGAACTGCAATATAATCAAAGTCAGCATGACCAAACCCGCTGGTTCCGAAGGCGGCAAACCCACTGGGTGGATTAGTAGGCATCTTGACACCGAAAACAAGCTGGTCATTCACATAGCCCTCGCCAAAACCATCCTGAAACAAAACAATACTTCCCACATGTACCCGTATATACACAGGAATTTAACACTTGATCTCGTTTTGACCCCATTTTGACACCTTGGCAACTAGAGCAGACCCAGGGTCTCCTATGTGTCCTTAGGCATTATTGTAACTCAGATTCTATGAAGTCTGATCAGCTCGGAAAAATCAGTTGTTTAATATACCATTTAAAGTTGAGTAAATTGATATTCAGCGAGTTATTTTGTACATGAATATTTATGTGGTGTTAGGGGTCAATGTTAAGGTTTGTGTATTCATAATAATTCATATGGGAGTAAAAACCAATCTTTATCCTATTCAGTATTTATTTTTTATAAATATATGAACAGAAGCACTTGAAGCTGCTTTTTCCACCTTAATGTTAACACATTTGCAAGTCAATAAGAAACCCTCCCCATATCAATTTTCCATGTCCGGTAAGGTTTGGACAAAGTCTTGCCCCCAGCAGGTATCCAATTTGAAACCTTTCAACCAGCATTTCTACAGCCGATGAAAAATGCCACTGAACTGAAAATTTTCATAAAACAATGGTGCAGAAGACCCTTGATTCTTTCAAGTTGTAAATTCTAATTATTCTTTACTGATACTAAAACATATACATGTAACTCAATGTAATTATTTAATTTCCAGTCATACACATGTAAAAAGTAACTTGTAGCAGAAAGAAAATGGAATATTACGTTCCTGAGTTTTTGTTATCAATTATAAATCTCTTACCTTGACCTTTAATCCCAGTTTGTTAAATCCTGTAGGTTTTAGTGTTGGTGCTAGACCATAAGCAAGCAAGGTGGCTCGTCCTGTGTAAATATAGAATATGCTTAAACAATCTATTTGTTTTACAGTGTACTGTATCCTCAGTAGCAAGACACAGTTGTCTTCCCTTACTTCACTCTTCTCTATCTGGAGGTGAAGGGGTTTTATTTTGCACATTTGTTTACATGGCTGTTAATATGATATATATAGTTGATGTAGTTGTTGTATTGGAGTTTACCGTCGCTGCGATAGTATTTCAATCATATAGCGACGTCCAGCTAATTACAGGTGGAGGAAGACCCCGAGTACACACGGGTACCCGGGTAGAACCACCGACCTACCGCAAGCCAGCTGGAAGGCTTCCTCACATACAAAATCCGAAGTCCCGGGATTCGAACCCACAGCGGTGAGGGGCTGAGAGATTTGTAGTCCACGACTGTAACCGCTCAGCCACGGCGGCCCCCAGTATCACATTATGAATTAACAGTATAAAAAACAATATTGCATCTCAATACTAGGATCATATCAGAGACTTATAAACAGAGATTGGCAGCTTATCCTTTGCCCATATCGACTTTATGAAGTTGCGCGCGGCCAACGAGACTTAAAGAGACGCAGGCAATATTGAAAATCAAGTACACATTTATAGTCTGTTCCAATGGATATTAAAAGTAACATCAGTAAGAAATACATGTTTGCCTTTGAAGATTTGCGTTACTAAAACCAGTCAAAAACCCTTACAGGAAAAAATCACGTGTTAATCCTGCATGTACATTAGGCTGTCGTGTATCTGGACATATGTATCCTAGCAGACCAGTCTTTCCCCCCCCCCCCTCTCTCTCTCTGTCTATCTCTTATAATAACAAGAGGGCCAAGATGGCCCTAGATCGCTCACCCGAGAAAAGTATCATTCACTGCCTGTACAAAACAGATTGCTTTAGAATTAAGATGATGAGGTGAAACAATGTTCAGGAATTTTCTGACCCCATCCACAAAAGATATCATCATGACAAACATTCTGCCAAAGTTTGAGGATGATTAGACCAAAAATGTTGCCCTCAGAGTATAAATAAAAATTTTCTAAGATTTGACCTACTGACCTACATTTCTGTCCAGCCCCACCCATTTTCAAACTGGTTCGAGATATCATCATGACAAACAATCTGACCAAGTTTGAGGAAGATTGCATCAAAACTGTGGCCTTTAGTGTGTAAACAAGAT
Source organism: Solen grandis (assembly GCA_021229015.1). Classification (NCBI taxonomy): domain Eukaryota; kingdom Metazoa; phylum Mollusca; class Bivalvia; order Adapedonta; family Solenidae; genus Solen; species Solen grandis. Next base: position 87,058,496 of record CM037778.1, read on the forward strand.
TTTTCTAAGATTTGACCTTCTGACCTACTTTTTGATCCAACCTGACCATTTCGAAAGGGTTCAAGATATATCAAGACAAACAGTCTGACCAAGTTTGAGGAAGATTGGATCAAAATTGTGGCCTCTAGTGTGTAAACATCAAAATTGTTGACGGACGACGAACGACGGACAATCAAGTATCCCAAAAGCTCACCCTGAGCTTTCCGAAAGCTGCCAATCTCTGTTTATAAGTCTCTGATCATATTCAGAAATAAGAAATCTATTTAAAAAATATAAAGACATGTCACTTAAAGCAAACATTTACTTAAGTGTTGCTTACCCTTAGCCATTCGAAATACATCTTTTTCCTTCTATAAATAGAATCTAAAAACTTGATTTCTCTTATACTGATTACCGGTATATATGTATTAGCAAGAACAAAATTGCTAATTTCCTCAAAGTTGATATATTCATGATGTTTACAACCAAGAAGGTAGTGAGCAATCCTCTTGTCTTCAGACATAGCCATCATTAGCTGATCATCAAGTTTAAGTGACTGCTGTGAGAAAACGACAAAAAAACTTACTGGAATCTCCCCAAACTTGGTAAGTGCCATTTTTGGGGAACACATAGAACAAGAAGCCAGACCCGCCCACTGTATAACAGCCTCCGCTGTTGATTCTCTGGGCAAGGAACACTCCTTCAGTGGCATTCTCGATGTCAATTGACACAGATGTTTCTACATAGATCTCTGTCCTGTAAAAGAAAGAAAAGTTTGGTTGTTGCTTGTGGAATCAATTGTGTATATGTATGGAAGTCTTTATGTAACGGTAGCTGAATGGAGTGAAAAAAATAACATTTCAACAACTTCTAAATTTCGATATCACACTAATATTTTTCTTTCCATAATCATGATATTTTACTGAATATGAACTTGGTCAACCAAAGAAGACACGATATCAAACTGTTAAAGCTGTCTTGGGATGACCTAGTGAAACGGGATCGTGAGTCTCTAGGGATGGACTGTACCAACCCACAAGATCGCCAGGCATGGAGAGGGAGACTTCGCTCCCGACTGGACAGCCAGGCCTAACCCTTGTGAAAAGGAATAATTCAAGGCCTGGATAATCAAAACTGGATGATGATAATGATGAGGATGAGGATCTGGCCCATTTTAACCTCAAACAACAGATGCTGTGGAGGGAAACAACAGGAAAAGTTCCTACTCAGTAGATGGAAAATTGATGGTAAATGGATGATAAATCAAGGCCAATATGATGCACACACAAGCCCAGCCCAACCTATCCCCCCAACCACGAGTGAGTGGGTGTTCTCCTGACCTCAATATAATACTGACAACACAAGGCTTACTCATATTTCTTTTATCTAGAGTTGAACACTAGCCCCATCTCAACTATCTTTAAGATATTAAGACCCTCCCCCCACACACAAATATACAATATTTGTTGCCATAGGAACCAACCCTAGCTATTTAAAACCATAAGAAGATTACAAAGCTCACACTAACCTATCCATCATATTTTGTTCCCCATTTACTTTAATAACATTTACCAAAGACGCATCCACACCCAGAACCATTTGTTATTGGAATATCACTTACCAGGAGATGTTGCCCAGTAGAGCCAGCGTGAAATTCTCTGTCTCGCACCAATCCACGGGGTTAAGTATTGACATCTGTCGCAGGACTTTGTTGTTACGATTAGTAGTGGCCTTGACCTCAAATGACCCTGCCATAGGGGCCACAAAGTAGGGCTCTTCTGGCTCAACATATGCTGTTAAACAGAAAATACGATCACTTTCCTTTATGTCTCTCTCTTAATGCTTAATTTAAAGTTTAGTTTTATATTCAGAAATAATAGAAAGACATAGTCAGCATAGATTTGTAACTCTATATGGAGATACTGTCAAAATGGCATTAGGATTGTATATTTATGACGACTATTTGGGTTTACTGTCGCTTCGACAGTATTTCAGTCATATAGCGACATCCAGCTAATTACAAGTGGAGGAAGACCCCGAATGCACGGAGGCATCCGGGTAGAACCATCGACCTACTGCATGCCAGCTGGAAGGCTTCCTCACATGAAAATTCGAATGACCCTGCTGGGATTTGAACCCATGCGGTGAGGCCCCATATTTATAACTTGAGTTGTAATGGCAGAGAAAATATCCTAATTGATAATTCTTACAAGAGTGTTACTTTGAAAACATGCGTCACCTGTCACCTGCTGAAACGTGAGGGAAAAAGTGTGACAGACAGATGAAAAGAGAGAAAACAGAGAAGTGATCCTTATATGTCAACTTAACTCTTTATAGCTGGTTAAAAAAATGATAAACCAAATGAAGTAATTAATTATTGATCTATCTGGTGCACCAAAAATCTTTTGGAGATAATTTCATAAGATGCTATCGTTATATAGGTTTTAATGAGAGTGTACGTGTTTACTTACAATCAAAGGTGTCCATATAAGGCAAAGGGGAAGGGTTTAGTGGGTGGTGGGTCCGCGTATTGACCCTTGACCCCTGTCTCCATGGTGGTCAGAGTGCACACTTGGTTGATGTCCATTGATAGCTTAAACATGCTATCCTGTGCCTGCTGACAATCAGAAAGTCATTTCACATGACATATCTAACATGTTTGCTATCAAAATATTTTTTTAGAAAGATTTATTTGAAACTAAATATATTCTCTTGATATTCATCGGGTAAAAAACCAACACTTTTATCATATCAACATCATACTTACTTGACAATCTTAGGATCACAGGGCATTTGAATACATCACCCTATACTGGATATTTCAATCTGAACTTTCAAATCAGGCTAGTAAATTGGAGATCATTGGTTTGAGGGCATACCCAAGTATTTTCCAAACGTCTATGTTCCAAGACAAGCACCATTTCCTATCACTTGTTCATGACTGTGGAATTAAAAACACTATAGAAGAAGATAAACCATGTTAATAACAGGTACTATAATACTGGGTCCTTGCTAATTGATTTAGATTTGGAATATGGATTAATCTATCACTGCCCACCTCAATGGTTCCCTGGTTCTTGAACAGGAACGTGACGTTTTTCTGGTCATTGTTTCCCAGCATGCTGCACCAGACATTCAGCTTGGTGATGTTCTCCTGCAACACATAAACACTCTTATACTGTGTCTGTCATGTGACACACTTCTAACCAATCACAACTGTTATGATGTGAATTCCAAAAAGAGGGTACAAACAATGGACATCAAATCTTTATTTGTTAATTGTTGTCATTAAGTTACAATCCAGTATAATGGGACATCCAGATCTGGGACCCATGGTCCAGTGTTTATGAGCATATGCATATTCCAAAGCACTAAGTACTGGTCCAATCCAGGAACTACCAAGAGGGTTCAGACTGGTTATCAGAGCTTGTTTCTTTAAACAATGTTAAGAAGGCAAATTTTAAATATGGGCCAAATATTCCACATTATCATGGACCTTCACAATTCAGTTTGACAAATTCATTGAACATCTTTAGCAACCATTACAGAAACTGATCATCTTACTAGCTACTCTGTCAGATCAAGTTTTACACATGTGTTCTGACTGATATGACCTACGAAAAAGGTGATAAATGTGCATGAAACAAATATTTGCTCAAAAAACAAAATTAAGTGAAAATGACATGCCAGTCTCCTTCTGACCAGTGCTCTCGAAAATGACAAATTCATTGAACATCTTTAGCAACCATTACAGAAACCGATCATCTTGCTAGCTACTCTATCAGATCAAGTTTCACACATGTGTTCTGATTGATATGACCAATGAAAAAGGTGATAAATGTGCGTGAAAAAAATGTATGCTCAAAAAACAAAATCAAGTGAAACTGACCTGACACCGTGCTCATTCTGATTGATAAGGATAAATGATAATTTAATTATATTAAAAATCCCTTCTTTCAAAGGGATTTGAGTATGATACTCAAATTTGAGTATGAGATCACTTAAGTATTTTTGAGAACATGGTGTCTACTTACAAAACTGCCCTTCAACTTGAATGTGCTGTTCTGCTTGGCTATAGCATGTGAAGGCAGGGTCTCGTGAAGACACTTTGAATCCGCATGGGCCTGAAGTAGAAGTGGACATATTATCATGAACCAAAAATTCTTTGAAAACATTTCTTTGATATCTCTGTGACATCATTATAATATTTCTTTCATTATATTCATTTGCATAAATATTAAATGTCATCCGGTCCATATACATGTATATAGGATCTGATATGAATTATTATTTAATATCAAATTTTACTAAAAGAGTTCATGAAAACGTTATTTAGTGAGCCTCTGGCGATATTATACAATATGGACAGGATGATTTCATCGCTTTACATTTTTCAAGACATGTAGATTTCACTGTAATATTCAAGTTTATGGACAGGTCATTTGGACCACTAAGTGAAGATGAAGTCCATTTACCTTACTGACCAGTCCATAAACTTGCGCATCACCCTCAATACCATGTGTTATTTGTTAATTATTTCAAACTGTATATTCCTTGGCAGGAAAATAAACAATTTCTTTTTGTATTTTATACTTTTTGAAATAACAAAAGAAGACAACCTACCATGGTTTCCATGATAATGGTGAGCTGTTTCCTGTTTGGATCTGTCAAGGCAACATAGCTTCCCCCACCCACCAGGTGTCCCACCCCTGAGTGATGACTCAGGTAAGACCATCCAATGTCTGTAAACTGGGTCGTGTGTGCTGTAAATGTTTGAATAGAAACATGCTTTGAAACAGCCACCACTTTGTACACTGATTAATATTCAACCCTTTTTCGGAACATGTCTCTGGACTGGTCGCTATATTGACTGACAATGGATTTGAAGGTTACAAGCTTGATCCCTACCTCACTGTGAAATCAAACTGTAAACAAATGTGCAAGATACCACACCAAGTCACATTATCCTGACACTTGACAAACCAGTCCTGGAACTACATTTATATATCCCGAGCTCCAGCCACAGGAGATAATATATACCAGTAACATTTTCAACAGCTTTGTTAACTATCGGTATGTTTTGGTTTGAGACTGAACTCACAACCTTTTGTTCACAGAATACATCACATGTACCAATATAACATGGTTCATGCTTTGGGCCCCTTATCATTAATAAATCAATGTTTTCATATACTTTCAACCTACATGTATTTCAATATAACAAAGTGATTAAACCCCTGAAACACTATTATAATGGATCTGTAGTGTATTGAGTATAAGGAAGATCTGCACACCTGTCATCCAGATGGTCCCGTCCACATCGTAGTGACCACTCCACGGACTGTTGGCAGTCATCAGACCACACCTTTGGTATGGCATGCCCTCATAGTAGGCGGCAATCAGGTTCCATGATATTGTGCTACATAAAAAAAGACACATGCAACAATTTACAGTTTGAACTCTTATCTTATTTCACAACAGCTAGTTGTCCTGGAATGTACTTTGAATGTATCTGTGAAAAGTGGTGCTTTAACCACCATACTACTCCGACTATTAATTTCAGCAACTAGTGTCCTTATCATTCAACGGTATTCATAAGAAATGCTTTCATTTTAAAACAAGAGGGCCATGATGGCCCTGGGTCGCTCACCTGAGGACCAGATATTAGTGGGAGGAAAACAAAAAGCAAATATCTTATGATATTGTGGAATATGGGCTCTGCCCTCTGCCAGCCATAAATCGAGTGAGTATTTTAGGACAAGAAGAATTTTCAAATTTGTACTATATACATATAAGGAAAATGGGCTTAGTCCCCTGGCGGCCAGGTTTTTCAACAGATCAAAATAATTTGAACAATCTTGGCAGAGAGTGACCTCAGGAACATCTGTGCCAAATAACTTTGAAATCCAGCCTTTACTTTTGGAGAAGAAGATTTTTCAAATTTGTACTATATACATAAAAGGAAAACAGGTTCCGCCCCCTGGCAGCTATGTTTTTCAACGGATCAAAATAATTTGAACATTCTTGGTAGAGAGTGACCCAATGAACATCTGTGCCAAATAACTTTGAAATCATGCCAGTAGTTTTGGAGGAGAAGTTTTTCAAAATTTTCATGTTGACAACGGACAACAGACGCCGGACATTCATCGGTCACGGTAGCTCACCTTGAGCACGTTGTGCTCAGGTGAGCTAAAATAATAAAAATTTCAACTAGAGTTGATCAAATTCTTCAAAGTGAAGCCATCATGACCTTTGATCAAGACAATAATACTAACCAAGTTACAACCTCTGTACAAAATTTATGTTGCAGACTATAATCTATATTAATAAAATTTACTTCTAAATTGTTTTAGAATAGTCTATATATATATATATATATATATATATATATATTAGGGCTGGGCCGATGGATCGGACTATCGATTAATTGCAATGGTTATGAGGACAATAGTACTGCATCGATAGTGGTTTCTGACCATCGATAATATCGCCGATAGTGTTCCTGACTATCGATAGTTCAGTAATATATACACCTGACCACAAAGTCTATCTGTTAAGCAAAAGAAAAAACCAAAATCACTGACGAATGACGATAAAACTGACTCATAATTATAGCTTTTGAGTTCGAACAACAAATCAAAACAATCTCAATTTACAAGTCAATAACGTTTTCTTGAACTGTCTATAAAGTATAACATTTTATTTTCGTATGTTTATATAACATGATTAACATTATAGCTGAAAATAAACATTACGTTTATCGCTGATGTGAGCATGCTATGGTTCTGGAATTATACCGTACCTGAAATAAACATCATGGCGACTCGTTCGCGTGAGATTCCTAATGTATTATAATTTTTATTTATACGGACTTTTTTATTTCACCAGCGACCACATAAACCAAGTCCCAGCACGTAAGATTATGCGCATAATTAACTTTTTTGAGCGACCGTGTTTGATTCCCTTCAAGCATTTTTGCACGTTGCTAATTATCGAGTACCCTGGAACATGTGTATTATTCATCTTTAACACATCCGAACAAACAAACAGTTATCCCGATCGTAAGTGCTCACCTGAAACCAAATTGTTTTGATCACGCATGACTGCACCATGTGCAACTAAATTCTTAACATAGTTCCTGGTACCCGTTTCAAAAGTTACTAAGTATAACAAAGGTGTAACCATCCCTCCGAATGATTCGGATTTTGGTAAAACAATATTTGGGAATAAGGTAAATTAATACTTCCGGATGCAATCCGTACCATTAATTATTCGTACCTATACGCATGTTCATTACGTCTTATGATACGCAACTAGGTCGCACGTTGGAAATAAATCTATTGGGGGTTTCGGGATTTATGTTAGACAGAGACATAAAGGAAACTTTTGAAAATGTCCGAATGCATCAATGAATTTGATGTCAAATGTTACGTTTTCCCACCGAACACGAAATGTAAGCCTAAGCCAGTGGACCAATGTATTATTCCAACATAAAAGCTTAAAAATCGAAAGTAATGACAAAAAAAAAATATCATGTTGATGGTATAAAACAACAAAACATTTTGTAGCTTACATCATATTCATGTTGTAATATAACATAACGTTATGATACAATTAAGCGTTCAATTTGTACATGTATGACTTATTTGCCTGGATTACAAAAAAATCTCTATTAAGAGACTATTCCATTAAGCGACCACTTTTTGGAAGTCCCTTGAGCGGTCTCTTAATACAATGTCGACTGTATATATATATATTTGACAAAGCTGTCAGTTGTGGATTTGAAAATAAAAACAAAGATAAAAAATGTTTATAGTTAACTGATACATTTATTTCCCTTTTATAAGACATGAGTCAAAGGGTCATTGGTAAAGCAATAGTATCGCAATGCATTGCAATATTAATCCTGCAATAGTTGAACTATTTCAATAGCAACATACCGACTATCGATAGTATCGCAATAGTCATTTTTGGGGTCAATGGTCAGCCCTAATATATATATATATATATATATATATATATATATATATATATAGTCTAAATACCCAATTACTTACAATTGTCTGCAGTAATCATTTAACCCTTTCCCTCATATAAACTCATTTTGACGCACTCAGTAGGTACCACATAAAGCCTGATCTGCAGAAAACCACAGTTAAACCTTACCAAATTTAATTATAAAGTCCTCATTTCCAGACCACTGAGGAGCAGCGAACAGCATAAAACCTGATCAGCCTGTGAGTTACTCGCAGGCTGATCTGGTTTTATGTTGTTCGCATAGGTCTTTTCATGGTTTCCTCTATGGGGGAAGGGTTAAACCTTAAACAAATGATAATAATGTGATAATTGTAACTTTTAAGGGAATCTGAGAAAAAAAAAGTTTCCATTTACTTCCACAGATTTAAATAATACATTGCAAAGAAAGGGTCAAAACATCACCAACACTTTATGTAATACCATTATAAATCAACTGACTTCACAAAAACAGGTTTTTTTCTCCTTCAATTTCTCTTCAATGAATATTTTCAAGATCTGAATACAAATGCAGCAACTATACCAACCTAGTCATGAGTCCATTGACATAGTTCTGATTCAAAATCTGTGAAATAAAAATAAGAAGAGATTTAAAAGATATAATAATATGTTCACTAAAGAACTTCACACAGAAATAAGATCTTAAAGAATTTATCATGCGTGTCTCAGTAGACAACATTTAATTATCTGAAATACCATATTGTGCAGGAGTTATCTCTCTTGCACCAAAGAATGCACAATTTACATGTGATATTTATGATGAGTGTTGTACAAAAAATATATGATTATGTATGACTTTATTAAGGTCTTAATTTCCATAAGTTAACATACAACTTAAGTGCATATAGCTGATATCAAAATTATGTTATTGCTAAACTTTTCTCAAGCAAGAAAAATGTTGACTTAGACAAAGTTTAAGCCAGGTGGACAGTCGCTTGAAGATAACCCTAATTGTGGACAGCCTTTCCATTGTTCAGTAAAAATTACATTCATCTTGCCAAATATTTTATTGATGAAGATGAGGTGAACTTTGGTACATGAGATTTCTGAAAGACTGTGTTGGATCAGTTTTTCACAAAATAAAGTTTAGACTTAGAATTTTTCAAATGTGAATGTACTAGATGCCTCATTTCTTAAACCAGTTTAAAAAGGCCAGGATAATAAGGGTCAAAATTATGCCTGGAAAAAGGTTTTCAGGAAACAAAAATTCACTAGTTCAATATCCCATGACAGACCCCTGTTCACTGTGACAAATGTCTTCATGTACATTTGTTTGGGTCACAGCATACATTTACTAAAATCATTCCGTCAGATTAAATAAAACCAGTATGACTAGATCCAATCACAGTGCAATTTTCATTTTCTCTACATGACAATATCTGGTGTAAGGGGTCAACTATTAAAACCCATACAGATCAGTACAAAACAGTATTCTTGGTATCAATATAAGTGTACCAGAGAGGTAGGAGCATGAATGTAGACGTACCCTGGCCCAGCACCGGGCTCCCTGGGCATCATTCAAGGTGCTATAGTCCTCTGATGCCCACAGCTGCTTGCCCCACATATAGGATCCCAGGTTACTCTGTGTACTTGAGTAGTGGACACTGGAACAGATTGGTTATCAAGTAATATAACTTGAGTAGTAGACACTGTAACAGATGGGTTATCAATTAACATTACTCGAGTAGTGGACACTGTAACTGATGGGTTATAAAGTAATATTTCTCGAGTAGTGGACACTGAAACAGATGGGTTATAAAGTAATATTACTCGAGTAGTGGACACTGAAACAGATGGGCAGGAAATGGAGACTGGAGCAGGCAGAGGACAATGTGGTATACTCTAAGGAGGGGATTGAGCCACATTTCTTTACAGATAAATAAAAAAGATATTATCACTTATACTGGTGTTTGATGTTTTGGAGATAATTGTTACTGCAACAGTATTTCAGTCATATAGTCAAGTCCAGCTACGGTAATATAGGTGGAGAAAGGACTCAGGTGCAAAGAGTGCAAAGAACCACCAACCTACCACAAGCTGACAGTAAGCATCTAAGGGATACCAAGACAGCAACCATCAACACACGGCCACAGAGGCCCACAATGACGGTGGACATTTATCAACAAAAGCATTCCAGAAAACACTTCTTCATCAGATAGTGTTTATTTCTCCCTCTTTAAATGAATCAATTAAGTAAATCCTCACCCAAACACATCGACCGAAGCACTCAGTTCCGGGTCGAGCAGCATGTCACGTGCCAGGTTTGTCTCAAAATCTGCTTCATAGTCATCAGCTGCCACGATCCTCACAAACTCAAAACCATTCTTGTCCAGGGCATTCCTCAACATCTGGGAAGAGTTGTATTTCATCATTTCATTTTAACCCTTTCCCTCATAGAGGAAACCATGAAAAGACCTATGCAAACAGCATAAAACCAGATCAGCCTGCGAGTAACTCGCAGGCTGATCAGGTTTTATGCTGTTCGCTGCTCCTTAGTGGTCTGGAAATGAGGACTTTATAATTAAAGTTGGTAAAGTTTAACTGTGGTTTTCTGCAGATCAGGCTTTATGTGGTACCTACTGAGTGCGTCGAAATGAGTCTATATGCGGGAAAGGGTTAAGCATCCTTATCATTATTCCAGTTATGAGGTAGATGATCTAAATTCCCAACCAGTGACCACCTGGAAAGGTTACTTGATGTTTGATAATGATGCAGAGATCATGACTGTTTAAACCAGAGGTACCGGTACTTTTTGATGTTATTAATTTCATCATTTGTTTAAATATAACCACATATTCCAGACAATCACATACTTTCTGATGTTTGTTTACCTCAAAAATCCCATTCTTAAATATCTTAGTTATGTATTTAATTATTACATAATAAAACAGTTGGTGTTACATTTTTATGATAATGCAAAAAAGATGACACAATTCAACCAATTGTCACATACCTTTAAATATGTTGAGTTATAATTCTGCTCATTCCATTCCTGTAATTGCCAAAAAATATCAAAATTATTCATAAGCACAAAAGAAATATTTTCTACAGTGGCATTTCTGTTTCATAAAACTATAAAGACAAAGGATATCATAATATCTAAACCTTTCATTAAAAGGCTTCAACTATATCATTAACATATCCACAATCTATTTGAACTAAAAGCAAATTAGAACATTAGCCTCAGCAAGTAAGTTTGTTTATGATGGCAGATTAAAAGCACAATGACCATCTACATGGACCAAAAACTTTAAAAGACTTATTAACTAAGATACCTGAAATTACTGGATGATTTTAATGTTTTTATTCTGATGTTTAGTAACTGCTTTTAAAAACAATAAATAATTTCCATCTCAAGAATTTGAGGTTGGTAAGTCTTTCTAGAAAGGTACCAGATGTTTCAAGTGAGACATACCCCAATGTAGTCAATGGTCAAGTTGTGCTGGGACTTAGCCCCCTGGATCCACTTGAGGATGTACTCCACGGTCCTCTCCGGGTATGTGTAGGGGCTGTTGGTGCCCTTCCCCACCCAGCCAGAGAACACCCAGGGCAGCCCATACAGCTTGATGGCTGGGTTCCTCTGTAACAATGTATGTCCATTGATATACAGGGAATATTTAGTGTTTTACAGTACCCAATCACTGTGAAGACATACTTAATGTATTGCATGAAAATTCATTGAAATAAAATCATCATTAACATTTTTCACCAAAACCATTTTTTCGTGGGGCCTCCGTGGCTGAGTGGGTAAAATCGCTGACTTTAACACTCACTCAGCCCTTCACCGCATTGGTCCGAATCCTGGCAGGGTCATTCAGATTTTCATGTGAGGAAGCCTTCCAGCTGGCTCCCGGTAGGTCAGTGGTTCAACCTGGATGCCTCCGTGCATTTGGGGTCTACCTCCACCTGTAATTAGCTGGACGTCACTATATGACTGAAATACTGTCGAAGCGACGGTAAACACAAATAGTCAAGTCAACCAAAAACATTTAAAAAGAAAAAAAAACTGAAGAAACAATAGTTGATAATGAAACATTTTAAAATCAATATTCACTTGCAACAAGCTTTTCAAAGATGAAAAAGACGACAGTATTTGACTAGAGACATAGACACAGACACTGACCTTCTTAGCTTCCTTCATCATCCACCATTCATATCCTCTCTCATAGTTCTCATCACCATCATGGTAGATATGACTCGCCTCACTGCCCACTGTAACACAGTACAGACAAGTTAGTAGGCTTCCTTATTTATTACAGGTAACTCTTGCATCTTGCAAAAAGAGACAAGAGCTTGCTTTCATGAACCCATAACCTCACAGCCACAGGGTGGATGTTCTAACCATTTGGCCATTAGACCAGTGAAGCATGTCTGAGATCAAGTTACAAAGTATTTCTTTCCCCAAACAATATTCATTATGAAACTACTTAAACCTCAATCACAGACAGTATTCAAATCATTCAGAGAAACGAGTGTTTGAAACAGACAGAGTGCTGCCAAACAAGTCTACAGTATTTAACCATAACCACATGGCATGATATCACACCTAATCACAGTGGTAACTCATCTCAGGCATGAGACTGAGGACCAATGGAAACAAGAGGGCCAAGATGGCCCTGAATTGCTCACTGAGAAACATTGCCTTCATTGCCAATTACTGTATTATGAGTCATACTGAATACATAACCCATGCAGAAGTACAGCAAGAGTCATCTAAATTCCACAACAAAAAAAACTGTACCTGCCATCTAAATTTTGAAGGTCATAGCTCTATTAAGTCTATTTAAAATCACGTGACCCCTGGGGTGGGGTCAATTTTGACACCAGGACCTGATTTGAACAGATTTTTTTGAGGTCCACTAGTAAACATATTAACTCCAGGCTTTGTGGTTTCTGACAAGGAGATTTTTTTAGGGTTTTCCTATACGAGTCTATGTTAAATCAAGGGACCCCGTAAAGCTGGGCCAATTTTGACCCATGGGCCATGATTTGAACAAACTTGGTAGATGTTCACTAGGCCATGTTACACACCAAATATTTAAACTCTAACCCTTGTGGTTTCTGACAAGAAGATTTTTCTAGTTTTTTCCAATATAAGTCTATATAAAATCAAGAGACCCCTGGGCCAGGCCAATTTTGACCCCAGGACCATGATTTGAACAAACTTGGTAGACATCTACTAGGCCATGTTACACACCAAATATCTAAGCTTCAGGCCTTGTGGTTTCTGCAAAATTTTTGTTTTTCCATAATTCCATGATTTGAACAACTTTGGTAGACGTCCATAAGACAATGCCACACACCAAATATATCTAAGCTCTATGCCCTGTTGTTTTGGAGAAGAAGATTTTTAAAGATTTCACTTTAAAAATCTATTTTTAGCTCCTGTGACTCAGATATGCAACAGACCGGAACCATTTGAACATCTTTGATAGAGCTTCATGCAAGGAACATCACAGTCAATTTTCATCCAATTTGGCCCAGTGGTTAAGGAGGAGATGTTGTTTAAAGAAAATTGTTGACGCCTGACGCACAGACAAAAGGGGATCACAATAGCTCACCATGAGCACGTTGTGCTCAGGTGAGCTAAAAATCTGAAATTGGAAAGGGGTTCTTGGGGTCTTCCCCAAGAAGGGGTTGAAGGGGCAGCACCCCCATCGGGGGTCTAGGGGGTTAAAATGAAAATAGCATTTTAAAAGTGTTTAAACTTCATCTCCTGAGAGCATTTTTCAGCCTTGAACTTATACATAATGGCTGTCCAAAAAATCGGAAATCCACTGAAAATTGGAAAACTATCATGCCTGCCGTCTTGGTATTACCGATACCCATTATTTATGCCAAGGGGCTAAGCAAGAATATACCAGTACCAATTCTAATTACTCTGGTATGTCCTAGCCATGGATCAGACATACAACTCCAAGGGGAACCTTTCAGACCATTCTGCCACCAGGAACAGTTGAGATACACTCATCAGTTAATTTTTCTGCATGTTTTATAAGGGAACAGATTGGAAGAATCCCGACCTACCTCCACTCATTGATCCTCCGCCGATCTCCACCTTGAGGATTTGTAGAGATGCACCAAAGTTGGGCTGTGGAAGAAAGTATTTCAATAATCAATACAAGAAATCAATTAGGCTTCCAAGTTCCCATATATATCAAACAAATATATTCCATGTGTGGGTAGAAGACTGAGAATAATGGTGAAAGATAAATCATATCATACTCAATGAATGATCAGTTCATTTTCATGACATTTAAAATCAAAAGTTATTTCATGATGAATAAATATGAATGATGGCAAACTGATTATCAAAGAATTGCAGCACAGATGTACAAGTATTCACATTGAGAATTTGTACAGCTTATATATGTTTGTTTAACCCTTTCCCTCATAGAGGAAACCATGAAAAGACGTATGAATAGCATAAAACCAGATCAGCCTGCGAGTAACTCGCAGGCTGATCAGGTTTTTTGCTGTTCGCTGCTCCTCAGTGGTCTGGAAATGAGGATTTTGTAATTAAATTTGGTAAGGTTTAACTGTGGTTTTCTGCCGATCAGGCTTTATGTGATACCTATTGAGGGCGTCAAAATGAGTATATATGAGGGAAAGGGTTAAGTGATACATGTATGTATTTATTGGCTGAACATTGTGTTATTGTACTTGATAGATACGTATGAACATCATCATATAAAAAGTAATAACAGTCAGACAGCAAGGGATAAATATGAAAATCAGTGATTGAGAGACTAGAATTGTATGTTCATTTCATTCTAATATTTGTTTTATTTCATGTGTAGTCATAGAAAATAAATTCATGCTTGGAAAGCAACTCATATGTTAAGCACGTCTTACAATGACTTCACTCAGTTTCAAATGAAAGTGTGCACTTTTCGATTTTAAGTATTTCAATATTTAGCAAACATTCAATTTCAATTTTCACACACTATATCCCATGAATATTTGTCATCGATCTAGCCCGAAATCTACTATGTGGCATGGAGAAGTTTTCATTTTATTTTTTTTCAATTTTGGTACCAAATGTATAGGCTTCCAGGATAAAAAACTGATGACTAATCACAGAAAACTATGTGCACCCTTTCTTTTGGAACTAAGTGTACTCATTAAATTACACATAATGACAGTGACTAATTAAAGGAAAAGGGTGAATGATAGAACTAATCAAAATCTTTTCTTGAAATACTAGCACACGTATAGCACTACAGTACTTTTACTTGATTCATCTTTCCTTGGCAAACTATGTCTTCCTTCTTCTTTTATTGTAATGGCTAGCAATCTTTTTACATGCCCAGTGTATAGCACCGATACATGAGAGACAAGTTGCTGGGTAGAACCAGTACTGAGTACTCTGTGTTCCCATAGCAACCCCATTTCGCCGAGTGCTAGGCAAGGGTGCATCTGGTGCCAATTTTATATGTCTTTGGTCTGACGCGGTCACCGGAGGAAGTTCCCGGCTGGGACTGGAACCCCATACCTCCTGAATGCAAAGCAGACACTCTACCACTGCGCTATTGTGTCGGCCTTGGCATTTTTAAGTTTAAAAACATACCTTAAACAGGTAGTCCAAAATCTGATCTCTCAGGTCGGACTGGTAACCTGGCAACAGCTTGGAGGTAGCCTACCAAAAACATTGATAATCTGTTAGGACTGACACTACATTAAACAGAACATAAAGAAAGCCTAGGTTATGTATCAAAAGATGGGTTAAGAATACTCAAAAGTACTGCCTGTCACCTTAATACAAAACTGCTTACCAAACAGCAACATAATTATTTCAAGCATGAATTAAGATTATGCAGGTTTGTTTTCTTAATTGAAGAAAATCTCTCTCTATTTAAGTATCTCAACAAGAAACCAACATATAATTCCATGTCAAAAGATATTTCATCTATTTACTCTCTTTCTTTCTCTCTCTCTCTCTCTTATCGAATTCTTCTCTCTCTTCTCTTATCAATCTTCTCCCAACTTTTCTCTCTCATACTCTCTTTCTCTCCATATAACAAATATCAACTTACCCCTCCACCACTGAGGCCTCCTATCCCATCAAACTTTCTGCCCAGTCCTGAGCTATCATCAAACGTATACTGGGCCACTGTGTACCCAACACACATACCAGCAGTGTCACACCCAACATCTGTCTGAAAATATCATGTTATATATAATTAACAAGTCAACACAACCAAAATTTAGTCTATTTTTTTTTATAATTTCTATCTCTTTAGTAAAATAAGCATACATGTGTGTCATGATCTGTAATGCATGATAATCTTACAAAACAAAACCCTACTGTTAACTATATACACACTACTAACATGTATGTGATAGTTACAAACTTAGAAAGCTAAATCTTATGTACAGAAAATGACAAAAATGTCCTCCTATTATTAAAAGAAAACATAAAGACGTTTATGAAAAAGACTTACAGAAAATCAATGTTGAACCATCAAGCTCCAAACAATAATACAACTGCCCACTATATCTAAGAGCCGGTATTCTATTTATAGATTTGTCATATGACGCATCATGTGACCCATATACCCTCTCTTATCTTTGCTATAGCATGAATTCTATCTGAAAAGCAAATAAACTTCATACACAGGTCTATGCAAGACTAAGAGATGGGATGTATACACAAATTTTATCACTGGCAGATGTGTGACTGGGGTACTTCCATAAGAAGTAACACAAAAGTATGTAAAACCAGGAATGTACAAATGATCAAACCACCTGTATATATAAATTCTTTTCTCACTGAAATTCATGACAGGTACAAAATCCCAGTCTTGATGTTAATAACCCTTCCAAGTTAAACCCTTGAATACATTAAAACTTTTGTAAATAATGTCACAAATATCTACTATAGAAATGAAATCTTGGGAAATCAATTCATTATTAACAAAAAGTATTTCTATGATTCAACTTAATTAAAGGTGACACAAATCATTTCCTTTTGCAAGACACAATAAAGCATTTTATCTACCCAGCCTTATTATCTGGATTATTGACAGTTTTTATCCTTTTAAATAATTAATTCACATGCTGCTCTGCAGGTTTTATCATCACAATGTACGATAAAAAAAGTACAGTATCAGGAAGAAGGAGAAGATTTATCTTGAAAACAGATCACTTTAAATTATGGGATATTAATCATGATAAATAATTCTAATTCAAGTTGTATGCAGGCTTGATCTGAGTAAAAGATCATACTTAAAATATGAAATGTCCAAGTTCAAACCTAGTGGTGTTCCAGTAATTTATTGCTCTCTCTTTTTACAGGAGAGTATATTTTGACTCTTTGTATAACAGTACCTAAATCTTACTTAAAATTATACTGTATACCGGGTATATATTTTTTTTATTTGTGTGGAATATAATAAAGAAGACATGTATACTCGTATCTTTCTTCAATCCTGTCTGGGACAAAACAAAGTGATTAAAAATTGCTATTGGCGTAGCTCTCCCATTCCAGTAGCCAAGTGGTTTATCAAGGAGCTCCATTCCAGTAGCCAAGTGGTTTATCAAGGAGCTAAGTCTTATTTTACTGATGAAATCATAATTTAATTCAAACTGCCATAATCTTTACTTAGGTCCTTAACCCTTTCCCTCATACAGACTCATTTTGACGCACTCAATAGGTACCACATAAAGCCTGATCTGCAGAAAACCACAGTTAAACCTTACCAAATTTAATTACAAAATCCTCATTTCCAGACCAGTGAGGAGCAGCGAACAGCATAAAACCTGATCATCTCGCAGGCTGATCTTGTTTTATGTTGTTCGCATAGGTCTTTTCATGGTTTAATTCCTCTATGAGGGAAAGGGTTAATAACACAATGGACTCAAATCTGACATGGTTTAAACCCTTTTATGAGTTGCAAATTACTGGTCCAACTCTGGAACCATCCAGAGAGTCAGTATTAAATTTAAGGTAAAAAAGTTTAACCTTTATCAATTTTACAAGGAGTGGACAGAAAGTGACATGGCTTATGAAATTTTTTTTGTTGACACTGATGGTGGAGTTGACGTGGTCATTAATGAGGGCGAAAACCGGAGTACCCTGAGTAAAATATGTCCAAACAGGCAACCAAATGCCCTGTAACATGTAACTTCTTACTGACCTGGAATCGCTAGTGGTGGACTGATTAATCAAAAAGTCAACGAATCAGCGACGGGCTACTGGTTGACGTGACGATGACGACGAAAATAATTCGTTGACGAAATATTGAACGAATAATAAAAAAAAGAATAAAAAAAAAAAGAGGGGGTGTCGTTGATATTTCAGCGCGCATCTGACTGGGTAATAAAATAAATTTAATAAGGATACTTTTAATCTTTATGGTACAGAGTACTTTCCGCTGTGGGTTTGAATCTCGGAGGGGACTTTGGATTTTTCATGTGAGGAAGCCTTCCAGCTGGCTTGCGGTAGGTCGGTGGTTCTACCCGGGTACCTCTGTGTACTCGGGGTCTTCAACCACCTCTAATCAGTTGGACGTCGCTATATGATTGAAATACTATCGCAGCGACGGTAAACCCCAAAACAACAACAACAGAGTACTTTGTTTTCATGTTGTACAATAAAAACATAAAAAATGCAGGTTTTAATCGGCATTTGCTCCAAAATGGTTTATTGTGTATTTAATCATAATTAATCAATTATATAATCAGTGACTTTTGCCTCTGATTAATCAACGAATATTTTTTCGACTGATTCCCTACTAGGAATCGCACCCAGGTTGAATTGGTGAAAAGCCAGTGTGTTAACCACTTTGCTATCCAGACTTTGTTATTAAATCATTAGTGTAGCCTAGAATTGCTGTAAAAATATGTATAATCCAATGAAATATTTTGACACTCATGCAGAATGACCTCATTTTTCTGTCAAAATGAAGTAAAAGACATTCATATATAATTTTCAATTTACACTTTAAATTCTGCTGATAATTATATATGTTGAAAACCAGAGTCTCTAAGTTAAAAATATTATTTACTATTGAATATTTTCAATAAAATGCAAATTATTATATATGTCTTAATCAGCATTTTCTTTTGCATTTAACAGTTTAGGAGCTATAAAAATACAGAGATGGGATCATGAATGTAAAATATTGATTTACGGATATATGATCATGAAGATGAAATAGAATAATTATCCCTAGAGGTTAGTGAATCCTTCATGCGAAAATCAATACATGCATATAAATTATGTAACCAGTGATGATAAATGTACAGCCAGACCATGACTTAAAACCAGGATCCTTAAGCGAAAATGTTCTATTGACTTACACAAATTTCTAACCAATAATTCATAGGCTTTTGCATATATATAATCCCCTGCAAATTTGGAATTTGTCTGTATTTACAGAACAAAGATCAAACCATACGGCAGTGTAAACGGAAGAACTATACTGTTACGTGTAAATGGCACTATGTTGTATATGCCAAATGTAACCTGGTGAGAAAAATGTGCTGCCTGGCATGCACTTGACCCTTGCTTGCTGGGCAAATGCTCTACAAACTGAGACAAACTTTTCACCAATGAGTGTTACTTTAAATCGACATTACACTTACACATTCAAAGACCTTCATTTTAATATCATGGATATAGTTACGTCATACTGACGTCACGTCATGGCTACTACAACATGAGAAATTAGCTGTAGAGTTGTGTTTTTCAGTAGTATTAAACACTAAACATTACTGGTAAGGATATATTTTAACAAGACAATTAACCCCTTTAAAAACAAATATTCCTGTATCGGTGAGGTGGGTGGGGTATGTAAGGCATTGCATTCCTGGTGTTTATTTATATATAGAGAGGTCGATTTTTTTATCTATTTTACTGAATATCGGTGTCCTGTGGTCATACAAATCTGAATACTGTATTCCTAGCTGCATGCATCGTTGCTCTGGCATTGATCACCTGTTCTATAAACACTCCTACTTGTTTATAACATTGTATTTTGTTTTCAGAAATCAGAAAGGCTGTGTTGAAGTTTGATGATTTCATTTAATCCCATAAATGCGAGTTAATCTTTATTGTTATTAATATTTCGTTTTGAATGTGTCAGTCCCTGCAGTACTTTTAAAATACACCTCACTGATATCATGCTTCAAATTAAGCACTTTAAATATTTTCAAGGTAATGTAAGTTTATGTACTGACTTCAAAATATGAAAATGTTTTTGTAAGAGTACAATTTTATGGGAGGCAATCTTTCTTTATAACAGAAAATACAAAATATATTCCTGGTTCTGACCTGTGTTTTGATGAAAAACCCGGAATTGAAACCGCCAATTGGGTCCCCTAGCACTGTACTCCACTATACTATAGTGTTAAGCAGTGATTGACGCACATTTAGGACAGGTTAATTTTAGCCTACGAAAAGTTCCTTCCAGTGCATTTCTTAACTTTGAGGTTTAAAATGAAAGCTGATTTAGGTTTAACCAAAGGTCACGTGACTTTACCAAAATTTCTGACGTAAATCTGACTGTAAATAAGTTCATATTATCATGGGAAATAAATAACTTTTTCATAATTTCAGAAAACTCCCATCAACTTTACATGTCATAGCACATCTATATATATATCTACATATATGCACGATGGTACATTAAAGGTTTTCACATCTCTGAAATATCCTGCACTTGAAAGATTCAATTTTCAAATTTAAATCTACTGCGAGGCCAGGGTCATCTCTTTGCTAAATATGGGACCGGGAACCATTCCCCCTCTAAATCATATTTTTCACCTCAAGTCAGTGAAAATTTCCCCAAATAAATAGGCCTAAATACTTGACAATAGAATTGTCAATGTGCATATTATATATATTTTAGTAGAAAATTAGATGCTTCAAGATCAGTCGTAATAATAATATATTCACACTTTAAAATCCCCCCCCCCCCTTCCGAAAAAGATCAAAGTGAAAATTCCACCCTGTCAGGGCACCGGCCCCAGTCCCCCGAAATGACAGTGGGCCCTGCAGGCTGTTAAATGCTTTCCTTATTATGTTAACTCTCATATCTCGCAGCAACAGGTAATCAGCTACACATAGGCAAGTCCATTTAGTATAAAGGACGACCCCATTGTCCAGAGTAAAACACTATCTAGAATAGACTAAAGCATTGTAGCCTGACACCCTTCCATAAACAGACAATAGGAGAGCCTGTTAGCAAACCTTTGTAACTACACTCCTGTTAATATCAAGGTCATGACACAAATTAAGGTTTGTTACGAAACGTTTGTAATGAATGAATGAAATTATGAATGAAGCGTCTTTCCCTGCAATTAAAAAAAAATAAATAAACTTTAGTAACGTTATTCTAAGTCATAAAAAATATTTTATTTAGTTCTTCACATACGAAAATGTTCATCTTAACCATGTTATTTTATAAATAATTTTTTCTCACAAAGAATTTTCTTTTTAATATGGTAATTAGCATATATACGAATATGTAATCTAGATATACTAATTGAATATCATAATTATCAAGTTTTCAAATTTGTTTACGTTTAATCTTTTAACGTTGATAGATACGACCATTTGATAATCAATTCATAGTTGGATTTGCTAAATGCATATATAAAACATTATATGTATTCCGTTTCATAAGTGTCAAGTTCATGAAATATAATCATTTTATGTTTTTACAATGAAATATAATCATGTTATGTTTTTATTATTCTTATTCAAAATGTTCACCTCAATTACATTTTAAATAAAAATTAAATCATGATTTTACATGATAAATACCATCTTAAACTATTGGTAATAAAAAAGTATATATCATCTGTATTTACATATAATGATTCATGATATTATTAAATCATGCAGCTCGTTAACAGTTGGTCGGTCGAATTTTATTCTACTCCCCCCTCCTTAATGTTGGTGAAATCTTTGTTTTCACTGCACTCTCTCTCTCTCTCTCTCTCTCTCTCTCTCAACCACGTTTTCATATGTATATGAACTAAGGGTTATTTGCTTTATTTCATTACTTAAAACGTATGGATAAAACACTTGCCAGTTGTCGTTGTTGTTGTTTGTTGTTGTTGTTGTTTTTCATACCAAAGTATTAAATAATAGGCAAAATACTCACGTGAAAGATATGTTCTGAAAGTCGAAACATATAACGCGATGCACAATTTGGATTTCACGAATGCATGTCGACCAACTGTCTGTGCAATGTTTATTTTGAATGCTATAAGTGAATATTTTAAAGGAAAGAACTATGTGCATTGTTTGTATATCTTTGTCATACTTCATAAATTTTATTGCAAATGGCCAAATGCAACTTGTAATTGCTGAATTATACCAGTTCAAGTTCAAACAGGCACAAGTCAAACCTGAATAAATAATCCTGTAATGCGTTGAACCTATTGTATTCTTTAGATTACACTGTTGTTGTCAACAGTGCGTCACTGATCTTTGTCACTGTACAAACATCTTGCTATATTTTCGTGATTGTAACATCACGACAACTTCTATTCTACGCATGGAATATAAACTATAATAATACTGGTAAGTGAGCTATTTATCTGTCTAGCAGTCTGTCTGTGTCTTTTTTCTGTGCCTTTTTGTATTTTAACCAAAATTAGATAAGGACACAATCTATGTACGTTTTTATCATGGGCTCGGTTATATGCTGAAATTGTAGTTTTGTGATCTCCAAATACAACTTCAATTACATTATCAAATTAACTCGCAAGTTAGACCATACTTTAAAATGATTGTTTGTCACAATCTACTAATCTTTAATATAAACTGTTCTACACGTATTAAGATAACCCCCGTATTTCGAAATAAATCACGTTTGGCCTTAGTTTGAAATCTCCTGTCATCTATCTGTCTGTTGTTGTTGTTGACGGCAGATCTGGCATAAACTTTTTCTGAAATAATTACAGACAATGTATGAAGTGTTTTTCAGATACATTCAGAAATTTAAATTAGCTAATATAGCTTGGGGTCTCCGTTGCCGAGAGGGTAAAGTCGCTGACTTTAACACTCACTCAGCCCCTCACCGCGTGGGTTCGAATCTCGGCAGGGTCATTCGGATTTTCATGTTAGGAAGCCTTCCAGCTGGCTTGCGGTAGGTCGGTGGTATACAAGATCTGTTCAGGGTCTTCCTCCACCTGTAATTAGCTGGACGTCGCTATATGACTGAAATACTGAAGCGACGGTAAACTCAAATAGTCAAGTCAAGTCCTAATATAGCTTCGATATACAATTTTATAATATATTCATGTTAAAACTATTTTAATTCAAAGACCCTTGGGAATCGGTATGTTACACCCAAATG
Organism: Solen grandis; assembly: GCA_021229015.1. Taxonomy (NCBI): domain Eukaryota; kingdom Metazoa; phylum Mollusca; class Bivalvia; order Adapedonta; family Solenidae; genus Solen; species Solen grandis. The sequence continues at coordinate 87,081,823 of CM037778.1, forward strand.
TCATTTACACACTTCTTTAATTAATGAAGATTTTGCTGGTGAGATCTTTTACCTGAACCCTGTAGGATTAAGAGGAGATCAGTACCTTGATAAATTGGTATTCCCATTTTGCCCACTCTCTCAACTTCGACTTAGGCTGTAGATTTTGGTTTAGAAAGGTCACATCTGCGGGTACCCCCCACCCCCCCACACACAATTCGCAATCATTTATAATATTTGTAATACTCGTAGTGTTATCCAATGAAGGAATATTGCACACAAAAAATGCATCGCGAATTATTGCAATTTTAGTAATTGTTGTGATGTTTAACCTAAATATGCCGCCAGTGATGTTGTCTTAAATTATAAATTACAACCAATCTAGAGAGAATGAATGATAGGATATATATAGATTAAATATTTTGGTTTCTTTTCGTTTTAAGTCACAATATTTCGATATTGGAGAAATGGGAAATATCGCCATATCGGTACCGTTATCAGGCCCGAATCCAGGTTTTTAACGGGGGGGGGGGGGGGGGGGCAAAGTCTGAATATGATGTGAGTGCTAGGGGGGTCCTGGGGCATGCTCCCTCCGGAAAAAAAGGTTTTAATGTGACGGAGATGCATTCTGAAGGGTATCTGGGGATAAAAGTAAAAGGTGTTTATGGATTTTTTGTTTGTTTGTTGTTGTTTTTTGTTGTTTTTGGGGTTTTTTTTGTTGCTTTTTTTTAACTTGAAGACCATAGATCTAATGCCTATGTCTCACTGGAGAAAAATCATCGGCCATGTGGAAATACACAAATTTTCTCCCGATGGCATCAGATGTTTCAGCCAAAAAGATGGAGCAGTCCAATGAGAAGCTTCGGGATTGGTCCGTTGAAACTGATGTTTCGGTTATGACATAATGTATTGTATTAACGGGGATGGTTCCCGATGCTCGTGAGATTTTCCGATGATCGTGGAATGTGCCCCGGAGATTCACCGAATTTGAAACATCATCGGGGGAATATCCCTGTAGATTAGGGGATGTATCGAACCATCCTAGATGCCTCGGGAAAGATTATGGAGATTATGAGAATTTGGTAAGGGACAAAATCAAGGGTAGACTTTTGGAGGTTGGTGAGGATGCCCCCAGCAATGTCCCATGGTCATTTTGACCGTCTCAGACTAATGTTGACAAAACACACACACACACATTTTAGAGTGCGCTTGCCGTTTTTTTGTTGTTGTTTTTTGTTTTTTGGGGTTTTTTTTGCGAATATTCTGAGATTCTATCACAAGATCTGGAATGTGTCACATAAAGGTCGCCGAACCTTCGAGACATCACCGAAGCCCAGGGGGTTCCTCGGAGGAAAAATATTTCGCGGAAGCTCCGTGAATGCTTCCCAGGGGCTTCCGGGAAGCTATGCGTATGTTTCCCCGGCCTGTTTTCCCCGATAAAACTTCGAGAACACATAGGGAAAAATTTCAATGCAAGCAATGAAGTTCTCCCGAGGCCTCCCGATGACTCCACATGGCTCGCAATGCTTTCGAAGCTTCCGCGGGACACAAAGGAACCTGTTCCCGACGCCTCCCGAGGCTCATCAATTTCCATCGGGAGTACATCCCCTAGGCAAAAAATGTCAAGTGGGACTGAGCCTTGAGCGATATAATCTTATATTTTGCCTTCGCAAAGCCATGTTTTAATAACTACTGTGAAATAGTATTTGACTACAGATGTATTAAAAAAAATGACGGTAGTAAAGGGGGGGGGGGGGGCAGACTGTCATTAAGTGCTTGCTTTTTGGACCCCCCCCCCCCCCCCAAAAAAAAAAAAAAAAAAACAACAACAAAAAGTGAATGTTTTGAATAGTAATCAACTCAACATTGTAAATGACAGTTTTGTTTAAATCTGAGGAAAAAAATCACTTTAAACATATTTTGTCAAATATGTTGAATGGAATGCCGGGTATATGCTGTATTAGGTTCGAACTTGGTAATTTTGACTGTCTAATTGTCGATCTGGAAGCAGCCTTTACACAGACTTCCCAGATGAAAAAAAAATTAGGCGCACGTTTTAGGGTCGGGCGGTTGCAGAAGGTTTTTGCCCCTTCTGCGTGTCGATTTTTGGTACATTTTTTTTCTTCTAAATGTTAAATCAGTGACAAAACAAACAATATTCAGTAATGAAAAAATGTTGATATTTAATATAAAATCTTTAATATCCGTTTTATTTCGCAAATAAATTGTGTTTTCTGTGCATTAGTATTTCGTTTTATTTCGACTTATCAGTAACATTGCTCAATGACTGATTACCTGGATTTGATTTGAATTAGTGAACATGCATTATCTTCATATACATTGTCCCAAAATATGGAATGTCCAAAAAACTGCAGATTGAAATTTTCAAATTCTTTCATTTCATATTCATGATGTTATAAATTTAAAATACACCCGGGTCTCTATATTAAGAGACCACGAATTCACATATATACATGTAGATTATTATATTCGTAAATATTAAAAAGTGAACATGATGATGTATCGGCCTACTGTTTGTATTTATTCCTTTCAGGAAAAATATTTAGGAGTTAGTTTCATAAAAATTATACTTAAAATAGTAAAGCTGATGACATTTAGAAACACAACCCATTTAATTTGCATGGTTAGCGATATGTATGCATATACTCTGCAGTTTGCTGCAAAAAATAAATACAATAAAAATCCTTTTAAATAGCTTATAGTTGTAATTGAAATAAACTTTTGGTAATTGCCTATTTTTCCCTATTGTTAGATCGCTCGGCAGACTACATGTAAATTTCTGTCAATCAGTGAACGTGTCCGCAGTACCCTAAACACATGCTTATCACACAGTCATGGACGACTATTGATTTGGATTAACAGCAGGGGGCCATAAAAGATTGAAGCTTTGTATGTTTGCATGCATAAAACAATAGGAGTCTGGCTGGTCAGGTGGTTATGCGGGTGGTTCAGTACGGGGGCCCACGATGGGAATTTCCTCTAGACAACACTACTATGATGTAATCAAGGGATTTTATAGCCTTGAAAAAATGTATGACCAGGGCAGCTGGGGGGGGGGGGGGGGGGGGGCAAGCCACCCCCCCCCCCCCCCCGCTGGATCCGGACCTGGTTATAAACACGGATATACCGGCTATATATATATATGCATATCGATCACTGATATAATACGATTATTGGGAAACAATAAGTCATTCTTACAGTCAACCATGTATCAGATGCACGCGTCACTGCATGCAAGACGCACGATCTATTGGAATAATTCATTTATTTATTGAAGCCGCATAATCAAAACAGGGAGCAACCACTGTTATTATCGTAAAATAAAAACATGTAATATGTAAAAAAAACAAAAAAAAAACCACAAACCCCCCCCCCCAAAAAAACACTTAATGAATCAATTATTTGCATTTACTGATGAAAAAGAAAACAAGATTCAAACTATGCAAGTCTTCTATTGTTATCATAAAGAAACTGGACACATATGATGTGTATCTATTGACTAATTCTCCGTAAAATCATAGGCAATGTGTTTTAAACTTGGTTAACGGACCTTGCGATACAACATGAATATGTTTTGAGCTCTTAAAATATTCAGATTTTAGATACAAACCGTCAACTTGTAAAATTAATGAAACAGCAGTTTAGAAATAAGTATTACACTATAATACAGCATAATACATGTCTAATTTACGGCCCCAGGCCCAATGTGCGGTCTCATGGCTTGAATATTACATGGCTTTTGTTGCAAATAAAGACGTATTGCTGTATTGGGGTTTACCGTCGCTGCGATAGTATTTCAATCATATAGCGACGTGCAGCTAATTACAGGTCCTCATATGAAAAATCCGAAGTCCCTACTGGGATTCGAACCCACAGCGGTAAGGGGCTGAGAGATTTGTAGTCCACGACTGTAACCGCTCGGACACGGCGTTCCCCTGTAAATTAAGCCTTTGTAAACATATATTCAGTTTTACTATGGTGGCTGATTTCTGCCATTTCGTGAGGCTGGTTTCGGGGCGAAGTTTCGCAGCGAAATGTCGAAATCTCGGGGCGAGATTTTGGGGCGAAAAGTCAAAAAGAAAATAAAGTTTCGGGGCGAGATTTCGGGGCGAAACTCGAAATCTCGCCCCGCCACAGAAACATAATATTTGACTTCGCCCCACGCCCCGAAATCTCGCCCCGCCGCACGAGAAATCAATATTTCGTCTTTTCGACTTTTCGCTTGGCGCCCTGCCAACCCATCAGGCGAGAATCCAATATTTAAATTTTCCCGCTAGGCGAGAATTCATTATTTCGCATTTCGCCTTCCGGTACGCATGCGCAAAATGATTGTAAACACATGTTAGCGAAACAAATCAAAGAAATGTTTTCTTCTTTAAATGGAAATGTTTAGGGTGATAGTATCCTTTATAAAACAGTTCAAATTACTACATCTTGTGTCCAGAGCTATATATAAATGAACTATTAGATCTTGAGGTTGGGATATGGGCGAAGAACTAGTGAGAGTTGCATTCATAACCTGATTGCGTTTCTCATCAATATAGAAAACCAAGCAAACCAAGCCACTGAGAAACGAAATCATTAAAAAAAGTATTGAATTACTGTAAAGATTTTATCTGTGATTTTTTTTTAAAGATTTTAGTTTATACTGATTGCATACGTTGCACGTATTGCACGTTACATGTACATGTACATGTGTTATGAAATGATGTTTGTGTCATGTCGACTCCAACCTTACGTCACACGCAGATGTGAATATCAAACATGTTTTCTGATTCTCTCTCCCTCTCTCTCAGCTCTTTCTTTCTTTCTTTCCTCTCTTTTTTCACCCCCCCCCCCCTCTCTCTCTCTCTCTCTCTCTCTCTTTCTCTCGCTCTCTCTCTTACATACTCTCATGTTCTTTTCTTTCAAGTCGTTACATACACGTGTATTACATATTAATCTACGTTTCACAGATAAGACCGTTTGAAAAGTTGTAAGCGAAAAGAGGGTTTATGGTGTTAAAAGTATGGGTATACCCAATATGATTTATATAATATGTAGGCATGAAAAAAACAACAACAAATGCTTTACATATATTAATGCCTTAACGGTTGACAGAGAGTGATTTATTGCGTGAATACTTCTTTGCTGGTTTTTCATACACGGAGGTTATCGGAACATTGAATGGCGTTCATGGTGTTGAAATCAGGTAACTATCCTTTGTGAGTTTTCTTGGCATTTGTTTATAAAATTCGTGCAAAAAATAAATGGAATCATATTATTAGTGCGCATTTATTAATTTTCTTCAGACATAATTCTTCTCTTCTTGAATTAATTTATAGCGAGCGCAGCTCGAGACGGGCGAAGCGAACTTACAGAGAAGTCAATTATTAACAAGTTTGGTTTATATGGCTTATCCTCCCCAAGTTGTTGTATTCATTTATCCATAAAGTGTGAGGATTAATTGAATTAATTCATTTATGTTCTGCAAAATACAGGACTTTTTTGTAAGGGGATGGGGGTCTCTAGGTTTGTCTAGCCATCGATCCTATAACTTATCAGGGACCATTTATATTATCGAGCTATGTATATTAACGCGATATTTCACATCGAGCGTGACGTAACTTGACAGGAAAACACCAATAATTTGCAAAATTTATAGATCCTTGCTTACAAACTTTTTTTTTTTCTTAAATGTAAGGGTAAAAATAAAAACATGCATTTAATAAAAAGATAACATTAATAATTAATACCATTTTCATTTATGTTTCTTTTAACTATTTTTTTCCAAACCACCCGATAATATACCGATAACTCTCAGCTAGCAAACAATGACAGATTTATGTAAGCCAACAGCTGCCAAGCGTTCAGTGAAGGCGACCATTAGCAATTGCAATTTGGTACCCTGCTTACACTCTGCAATATAACAGGAATGCAACCGCTCACGTTAACGATTATTGGATTCACTGAACAAAGAACAGTTCTTAAAATAATGCATGTTTGATGCACTTCTCAACATTCCTATTTACGAAAGTCATTCGGTTGTTGTTAAAGCAAAATTCAAACTTGCAATTATCACAATACAGCATGCCCATATATTCTCTGGAGTTTTTTCACCCACAAAATTGGCCATGTAACCACAAAATTGTAAGGCTCTCTATATGAAGGGGGTACAAAGCTCTAGAAAATTGTATCCCCAGATGTATGACCACTATGAGTATGATGTTTCTTGTTCTCGTTTGGATCATCTTAAACCTAACACACCAATATGTGCTGTTACGAAGAACACATAACTTCAGTACAACTTTTGTTTATTGATATTATCTCTTAATGTCCACCATACACGTGACAGACTTATTTTGAATTCAATAGTGACAACTGAAAACGTTATTTTGGAAATGTTTGACTTTTTTTTCTTTTTCTTTTTTTTTAATTGTTTTCAATTACCATTGACAACTTATTACATTTGAAGTGGATATAATGATATTTAGGGAGTAAATTAATCTAAAGGTGTGGATTGTAGTCTCGTCTTCTTACGGTAAACTCGATACTCTAGGAAAAGTCCAGTAGCACGTACTATCAAAAGAGACTACTAATAAACCCATGCCAAGTAAAGACAATATAATCTGCACTCGCTTCGAGGCTTTGCCCTTTACATATTCTGAGGGGGCCGCCGTGGCCGAGCGGTTACAGTCGTGGACTACAAATCTCTCAGCCCCTCACCGCTGTGGGTTCGAATCCCGGAAGGAACTTCGGATTTTTCATGTGAGGAAGCCTTCCAGCTGGCTTGCGGTAGGTCGGTGGTTCTACCCGGGTACTTCTGTGTACTCGGGGTCTTCCTCCACCTGTTATCAGCTGGACGTCGCTATATGATTGAAGTACTATCGCAGCGACGGTAAACCCCAATACAACAACAACGTATTCTGAATTAAAGTAAGGATATAAAACAGAGTGGATTTATGTATGTAGATTATGAATATAACAATACTTTCAATATTAGAATTAACTGGACGTTGGAAAGCGTCTGCGCCTACACAAGGTGTCTGCGCATGCGTACCGGAAGGTGAAATGCGAAATATTGAATTCTCGCCTAGCGGGTTGGCGGGGCGCCAAGCGAAATGTCGAAAAGACGAAATATTGATTTTTCGTGTTGCGGGGCGAGATTTCGCAGCGAAATGCGAAATATTTGATTCTCGCCTGGCGGATTGGCGGGGCGCCAAAGACGAAATATTGATTTCTCGTGCGGCGGGGCGATTTGCCAAATTGGGGGGGTCGCGTGGCGGGGCGAGATTTCGAGATTTCTCCCCGAAATCTCGCCCCGAAACTTCTACGTTTCGTGTTTTCGACTTTCGCCCCGAAATCTCGCCCCGAGATTTCGACATTTCGCTGCGAAACTTCGCCCCGAAACCAGCCACACGAAATGGCAGAAATTAGCCACCATAATACAATGTATTACACATATCATCAACACAAAAAGAATGCAATACTCATATGTCAAGCTACGTTATCAAGGGAAGTAATAACTATTTGGAAAATGGTTAATTAATACCGGGACCTGTACCTAAATCCCTTACCAAATAAAAACTTATCTGTGCTGAGTTGTTTCTTCATCAGTGTCCTTGTCGTTGCTGCTGCTGATAATAATGATGTTTTTTTTGTGTGTTTTTTTGACATTGACATTGACATTTAAACCACCTTAATAGCTTACTGTCTGGAAATTCCATGCATCTTGTAGACCCTATCTATTCCAATAATTATATAAGAAAGGAAATATCTGTTGTAAAATGTATCTTAATACTGTAGAATCATTAATTTTCGTGGGGGGCTAATTTTTATTGATTTAGTAAATGACTTTATCCACAATTATTTATCCCCACGAAAACTGTTCATTTCATAGACCTCATGTTTTCTGGTACACGGTTCCACGGATATATGTACCTACGAAATTGATTAAATCACATATTCCACGAAATTGTATGACAACGAAAATAAATGACTTTACAGTAGTGTCTACTATGATTAAAGTATGTTCCGTACTTTTTTTGCGGTAGGTCGGTGGTTCTACCCGGATGCCTCGATCCGTGAATTCGGGATCTTTCTCCACCTGTAATAAGCTGGACGTGACTATATGACTGAAATGGTAAACTCAAATAGTCATAGTCACAGTCTGTACCTTTGCATTCTATATTTCTGAATAATTTGATAATATAAGTTTTTAATGATGTTGTTTTTTGACCTTTTCTGTATGTCGTGCTTCAAAAACATGCGCGGCGTATTTGATGCTTTGCATCAAACTTAGTTTTGTAATCTTAATTAAGCGCTGTACATGTACACGTTATACATATTAGGTATTACACAAGTTCTATTCATGTATTAAACTGCCCGGCACACACTACCTGTGTAGAGGCACTAGTTTAAGCATGTGTACGAACGGGTAGCGGCTTGCCCTTTATCAACTTGGCACAACACTGTCATATCGCAGGTAAAAGAAATCAATACCTTTGTCCGCGCCGGGCACACTCTACTAAATAACGGACTGTAAAAATTGAGTTGGCATAGTCGATGCTCCGGGGTGGGTCTGCGTGTGAAATAGAAGGAGAAGTCAGTCATTTATACAAAGCCGTGAAGATGGATACGATACTGATATGAAAAAATGCCACTATTTAAACTTTTATACACATTGAAACTTACTTTCTTGCTAAATTAATGTATGTAAGAAAACCATCAACACGCATATGTACTCGTATCTTTAGTAATTCCTTTGTTCTTTTAATTTTTGTGCATTGCGTAGCACA